>CM062837.1:20764046-21264845 GCA_031772345.1 Himalopsyche anomala | reverse complement strand
AAATCCCTCTCAGATGTATCGGAGACAATGAAATCGCATATAATGTTATCGATATGGCTTATGTCAGAAAAGCGGATGCCCTTTTAGCAAAAACACTAAACATTACTATTCAAGATGATGTACTGTTCGCTATATTTCATCGAAACAATACCGTCGAGTCATTCCGTGACACTTGCCTGTGTATATATTCGCTAAAAGCCATTAACGAGAACTTTAAACAAACTATACACAGGTGTTATTATGAGTCAGAATTAACATTATTAAAGCATATCGCAGGAGCGAAAATATGCCAACTAAGAAACGATAATAAAACAACTGATGAAAACTTTTGTGGCTCTCAGTTCAACCAATTTATTGGCGGAAGTATTCCAATGGACGCTACCTCTGTTTTTGTATTCAACAGTGTTACAATTACAGCAGTGGTTAGCACTCCAGTAGGAGACCGAACAGTCGTTTTTGTAGGAACATCACACGGACATATTAAGAAAGTTGTAGTTGACGAACGGTTGAAAGGCATTGAATACGGTGATGTGATCGTTCAAGAAGGGTCTGCAGTACAAAAAGATCTGTTTTTTGATTCGAAACTTATGTTTTTATATGTAATGACAGAAAGAAGAGTGAGTAAAGTAAGACTGGAAAAGTGCAGCCTTTACAGTGCGTCGTGTTCAACGTGTATGAAAACTAAAGATCCCTTTTGTGGCTGGTGCTCATCGAAATATAAATGCAGCCGTGAGGCCGAATGCGCAAATGCTTCTGATAATGTTTCAAATTGGGTTTCGTATGCTAGTCCCGGTTGTCCTTACGTAACCAGTCTCATTCCGGTTGCGATCCAAATAGAGTCATCGGTAAACTTTAGCATCGCAATACAAAATTTGCCATTTTTTGTAGAAAAAGTCACATGTACATTTTCAGTTTTAAATATTAATCAGGGAGTTCCCGGTAGAAGATCAGAGAATCGAATCGTTTGTCCTTCCCCTAAATTTGATAACACCATACCCTTTCCGATCGGTCTGCATGATTACTCTGCAAACCTATCCATTAATGTAGGAAACCATCTTGATATTGCCAGTACGCAATTCACATTGTACAATTGTAGCTCTTACAGTTCATGTACTGAATGCATTTCAACTTTTCCCTGCGACTGGTGCCTCTATGAGCATCGATGCAGTCACACTTCGAGCGCCCAATATTGTAAAAATAAGACTTTTGTGAAATTTCCTCCGTCGGATTCAACAAAAGACAGAGGCAATTCGAGTTTTTGTCCAAGTATTTTTGCCATTTCCAAGGAAACTAATCAAATATTGGTATCATCTGGTATAAAAAAACCCATAGAAGTGAATGTAGAGTCAATCGGTCTGATTTCTCAAATGACAAAATCATTTCACTGTCAATTGGACAACGAAATACCAATTGTAGCACATCTATTAAACAATACTATTCGTTGTGATCCAATTCAATTGATTTCAGATACACCATACAAAACAATGAATCTTTCCATTATTTGGGATGGATCGAACAAACTCGACAATAGGTATGGCGTGAATGTTTTAGTTTTCAATTGTAAACACATGGCTAAGAACTGTGGGAAATGTTTAGATATGGAAAGAAAATATGGTTGTGGATGGTGCCAAAGCACCAAAACTTGTGAAATCAAGAAGCTTTGTAAGGTAGAGAATGACAAAGTTTGGTTGAGTGGCTCAAATATTTGTCCTAATCCTGAAATATATTCATTTCATCCTTTAACAGGCGTCGTCGGTGTGGACACTGTAATCTCTATTCAAGGAATAAACTTTCGACAGAATGCATCCACTATATCAGTTGCCAATGAAAAGTGTTATCCTTTTGAGAGTTCCTCCGAGTCCGTTCAGATTAACTGTAAAGTGAGAAGCAATGATATAAATGAAGGCCCAATAGCAATTCAAATTGCAAACTACTACTGTCAATCGAAGCTCAATTTTTCATTTGTGAATCCAGCAATAGAATCGCTCTATCCAATGCTCGGACCTAAATCAGGGAAAACGCTTCTGAGCATCGGTGGCCGTTATTTGAATGCAGGTAATATCGTTCAATCGTTTATCAACGATAAGCCGTGTGAAATATATAATCAATCGAATTTAGGAGAAGAGCTTGTCTGTCGCGGGGTCCCCTGGAATGGCACGGACGCGACCGGGACCTTGTCATTGAAGTTTGGCAATCGAACCATTGTGTATGCGCACAAGTTTCAATATGTCAGTGATCCAGTAATTAATTTTACAAATATTATTCCCAGAGGAATCGTTTCTGGAGGTATCAGTATTGAAGTGACGGGCGAAAATTTAACTTCTGTATTGAAACCTCAAATATATGTATATCTAGACGGTAGCTCACATAATGGTGATTGCATTTTTTTATCAAACACGAGTATGGTTTGTGAATCACCAACGTTGAAAACTGAACGTAAATTTGAGCCTGATAATCCTCTGAAATTAGAGTATGGATTCCTCATGGATGAGATAGAAGCAATGAAGAATTTATCATCAAAGTATGGCCATTTTTTGCTTTTCCCCGATCCTGACTATGATAAATTCAAAGAAGACATTAAATATTTAAAATCAGAGTATTTAACGCTCAACGGCCAAAATCTAGATGTGGTATGCAGCGAAGCCGATATTGAAGTGACGATTGAACAAAACGTGTGTAATATAACATCTCTTACCCACAATCAATTGGTATGTTTGCTACCTGCTGAAGACACAATGATACTCAACGGAGAAGACACCTTCGATGTGAAGGTGAAAGTCGGTCACAAAATGTTTGAACTTGGAAAAATATCCTATTCTTCACACTTAACCAAATTTATAATACTTGGTGTTGTTTTGCCTCTCACTGTCATAATTGTATTGCTTATACTATTTTTCTTTGTTTACAAGAAGAAATCCACTGAGAGCATAAAAAATTTGAAGAAAATGGAAGCCCAAATGGATAAATTAGAGTTGAGAGTTGCGGCAGAGTGTAAAGAAGCTTTTGCAGAATTGCAAACTGAAATCTTTGACCTGACAGGAGATCTATCCGAAAGGATTCCTTTCTTGGACTATCAAACGTACACCATGAATGTGCTTTTTCCTAATGTGGAAGATCACAGCATTATGCTGTGGACAATGCCAGAGTGCACAAAATATGAAAGAGGTTTGAATATGTTTCAACAACTAGTGATTAACAAAACATTTCTTCTTCAGCTGATCGATACTCTCGAAAGCAACAAATACTTTTCAATGAAAGATAGAGTAAATACAGCATCCTACCTTATGATAATTCTTCAAAACAATATGCAATACTGTTCAGATATACTCAAAAGTTTACTTGCAAAGTTGATTGAAAAAAGTGTTAAGGGAAAATGTCATCCTAAATTATTACTCCGGAGGACTGACAGTGTTGCAGAAAAAATGCTCAGTTCGTGGCTTACATTTTTACTATACAGATTTTTGAAAGAGCGTGCAGGAGAACCTCTCTATAAGCTCTTCCGATCGGTGAAAGGTCAACTGGATAAGGGTCCAGTAGATTGCATCACTTCTGAAGCAAAATACTCCCTAGTTGAAGGAAAACTTTTGAGGGAATCCATTAATTTCCAATCCATGAGCGTTTACACTTCTTTTCCACTTTCTATCAAAGATACAACTGGTATTGAAATGGAGATGGAGAATATTAATGTGAAAGTACTGGATTGTGACACCATTAATCAAGTCAAAGAAAAATGTTTAGATGCTCTTTACAAAGGGAGATCTTTTTCAAAGAGACCAAACAATGACGAATTCGATCTTGAATGGAAAACCGGGTCTCGTGTACGACTGATTCTTCATGATGTAGATGATACCAATGAAATAGAAAACGGTTGGAAGAAACTGAACACTCTTAAGCATTATAAAGTGCCTAATGGTGGCCATCTTGTTCTGGTTTCGAAGCATGACTCTGTCGATAAATTTAGTACAATTAAGTCCCTAAATTATGATACATTGAGACAGAAAGAGCTTAAATCTGAATTTTCTAGTTTAAAGCTCTGGCATTTAGTGAAACACGATGATGAAGTATTTCCCAAAGAAGGTGAGCGATGCAATAAAATGGTCTCAGAGATATATCTCACTCGCTTACTGGCCACCAAAGGAACGCTGCAAAAGTTTATCGATGATTTATTTAAGACAATATTTAATGCACAAAATAAAAGTTCTCCTCTTCCTTTGGCTATTAAATTTCTGTTTGACTTTTTGGACGATCAAGCGCTGCAACATAACATTTCTGATCCAGAGGTAGTTCACTCATGGAAAAATAACAGTTTGCCGTTGCGTTTCTGGGTCAATCTCATAAAAAATCCTAATTTTATTTTCGACATCCACAAATCGAATGCTGTAGACGCATGTTTATCAGTCATCGCTCAAACTTTCATGGATTCGTGCTCCATGGCAGATCATGTTTTAGGCAAAGATTCCCCCAGTTCCAAGCTATTGTATGCTAAAGATATACCTTTGTACAAAGAATGGGTGGGGTCGTTTTATGTTACTGTTAAAAACATGGAAGCGATTTCAGACCAGGATATGAATGCCATGCTGGCAGAAGAATCAAATAATCATACGGAAGAATTTAATAGAAATTATGCTTTGCAAGAATTATACTCTCACGTATTGAAGTATTCCGATCAACTGAGAGTCATTTTGGAAGAAGACAAACATTCCCAACAGCAGCAGTTGGCCGCGAAGCTAAATCAGTTACATGATTTGATGAAGTCTGACATACCTGTATGATTTCTAATTTTAGCAACGCTTTACGAAAGATATTTTTTTAACTTGTTAAATAAACCTCACAGTAAGTATTAACCAAGTGATTTACACATCATTATTTTTTTAACTTTTTAATCTACTGTCTATGAAAAGCAAATGGACAGTCTGCGGTGCCTTGATGATTTTCTACCACCGTTCAATCGTCTTGCATCATCTATCGCTCAGTCAATTCTCATTCTTTACCACGATTGATCTCAGCCTGACCAGATATCGTCAGTTTTTTCAGACCGCTCAGAAATTAGAAAGCGGGAATTGAGCAAGATGTAAAGAGTATCTGTTTCAAATATCAGCTGAAGTATATTTGTCCTATTGGTTGTCCAACTTTTTAGGGTTGTCCTCAAACACTGTAATTCAAAAGGATTTAATGATATGAGTGAAAAATTTAAAATGAATTTCATCAAAAGACTATTCAATAGTTCTTAGACTTTCACAGCTTCTTTCTGTGTAGAAAGTATTTAGGCACAGCACGATGATGGTTAACAACACTTACATGTTTTATCGTAAGGTGTCTGAATGATTGAATAATGATTTCAAAAGATTTTGAAATGCCGGGTGCTTATCGAATAGGTGGTGGCACCGACCACATCACGGTGTTTCCCCATGATAATATGCACACAGAGTACACTTTGTTGATATGAATTTTATCAAACATATAAATATTTATATTTCTCCTAACTTTTTAAGTAATATAACTATTTTAAAATCTGTCTGTTTAATGTCAATGTAATTATCATCTTTATGATGATAACTGTCAGTTAATGGTAGAAATCCCATAATTTCATTAAATTATAGAAGTGATTCAAATAAATTGTATTTTATTTTCATATAAAAGGGCACGAGGCATCTAGTTACAATTAGCGATATATACACATTTTGTCAAAATCGATAAGAAAAAAGTGGAAAAAGATGCCACCATTAATGATAATGAAAAAGAATTTTTTGGGAAAATGTGTTTTTGGGGAGACATTGTACACTTATTCGCGTTTACTTTAATATTATGTTATATCCATTGATGCACTGCTAAAATTTTATCAACCGGCTTGCACCTTGGTAAACACTAAGACAGGGGTTACCAACCTTTTTGGACCCTAGAGCGCAATCTTAAATATTAGTAGGGTGGCGAGCACCACATTTTTCAAAATCTCAAAACCTAGGAATTTACCGATTTGCCCAAAATGTCACCGTGACTTTTTTTTTTTTAGCTCGTCCAAGTATTTTGAAATCCAAAATCCTAGGACTTTAACAATTTGCCTAAATTAGTTGGCGGGCGCACCGGAATCAGTCACGGCACGGGGTTGGTAAGCCCTGTACTAAGGTATCCAATCCTAGACACTTTTTGTGATCCCGGGGCTTGAACACTCAGCTTAAAATCGTGTACAAATTGGGATTCGGGATTGAGAAAATTTTTGATCGGCGATTTTGAAATCATAGGATTTTTCGAACAATTTCATGTCAGTTTCAAATACGCGAATTACCCAAAATTACCAGCGCAGGCGATTTTTTTTTTTAGCTCTACCTAGAATTTTGAAATCCAAAATCACAAGAATTTACAGATTTGCCCATTAACTTCCGAGACATGATTTAACGAATGGTAAATTATTTTAGTATTTTAGGAATCGACTCTCCGAACCAAAATTATTTTAGCAACCGGCTCGACAGAGCCGGTGCGATCCCATAGCAGCACATCACTGGTTATATCCCATGATATAAAACTTTGAATACAATTTAGACATTAAATATATATCGTAAATAAAGTATTCCTCAACATTTTCGGTTTTCCACTTACGCTGAATTCTTGTTTTCGTTTAAAGAACAAACACAATAGAAAAAATAATATTAACTTAAAGACAAACAATTTTTGGGTAAAACATCAAAAATTGTTTGCCACAAATATTGAAGTGTGTACATATCTTTTTTTGTAACTATTAGGGATTCTGTGTCGAGACAATCCGAGAATAAATTCCCAAGAAATCAACGCTTTTTGTACGTTACTACAGGGGAATAGGAAATCATTTATTTATGGGACAAGAAATAAGACAAAACCTGCAGATACCTTCCCTCGGAAAAGTGTAACAATAAAAATTGTTATTTGACCCGAAAGCAAGATTTTTTTGCCGGCATTGTGTTTTTTTTGATGAAGTAAATACTTAACATGTTTCTGGAGTTTTGTGCTGTTCTGTTGAATTTTGCTCTCAAACCATCTGATGTCAATGTTCAATGGAAGTGTTAATATTTGATCTGCAATGGAAATATTTAAATTAACTCATATACAACACAGAATGGCATCTAACTTTGATGGTTTTAATTGGATTCACATTGATTCATATTTTTTACATGTACACAACTCACCGACTGTGAATGAAACTGTTCCTATTCATTTATATACTTTTAATATAATTAAAAAAATATATTTATTTCGTCAATATAGTTTTTATATTTTAATATTTTCCAATGAACATGATGGAAATTCAATCGTGATTTAATATGTTCATTGTAACAATTCAAGTGTGATGTAATATATTTTATTTGTTAAGTAACTCCATTATATTACATATCGACCCGTAATAGGCAGATAAAAGTAACTGACATTTTATAAATTTACAGGAAAAGGTTTTTTTAAGATTACTCTCATAATAAGTTCAATAAAGGAATTTGGTAATAAGGTCAGTTACGTTGTTTTGGTTCAATGTATAAAACGATAACAAGAATTAACACTAAAATGCACAGGCCCTAAAAAAGATCAAGCGAATGAGATAACGTTCGAAAATTTTTGCCACTGACGCCCTTGTGATATTGAACAATTATTGGCTTAAAACGCAATTCACCAAATCGTGTCGCTTACGCTATTTTGCCGATTATCGGTCGATATTGAGTTCATGTTACAAATTGAGCCCTCGAGAAGTGAAATGGTAAAACTTTACTATTGTGTTATATTTAAGTACAATCATATTTTTACTTAGTGTTTTCGTGAATAGCATATTTTTATTTTAGGGAGAAAACACTATTGTAGTGTGTATTTACTAAGCTCACTTCACATTTACGATAATTTAAGGTTTGAGACATGTAGAATATTATAATGCAACTAACTCATTTTTTCTTAAAATAGCACTTGGCTTGCTTAAATTCTCAGGGGCTCATGTGTTTCCACCACTCTAGTACAATTATTACACTTTAATAACATTCAAAAAAAATAATCTTGGATGTGACTTTGTTTTGCAGCAGATTATTTTAGCTTAGGTCTTAATGAATACTTTAATTTGATTTGGCAATAGATAAAACACTATAATTTTTTTAATTTCCAGTCAGTATTTGTTTCAGCTTTTTATAATGTGTGTGCTTTATTGGATTACAATTATAAAATCGGATATGCAAAACTGTACCTGTAAATAAACTAATGAAAAATTATTTCAATAATTTTTCTATTAGTTCTGCGTAAAAATATATTCATATATCATGACTTTTTACTAAAAATTATAAATGCACAACTGAGAGATAGATAAATTAAGATATTTATAAAATGATATTGAGATTCATTCACTGCTAAAGATGTTAATGAATAAGTCACAAAAAATATTTTTTGTGCTCACATCAAGGAAATTGTAATAATAAAATTTATTATAAAGAGGTAATATTTTCATTGCATATATATTTGCAAAGTAAAAATTGATGTGATATATTAATGAGGTAACCATGCCGATATTCATCATTATTTCATCAACACCATAATATCTGCTGTATGTTCATTATGATGTGTTAATTAAATCAATGGTGACAAGACCTAACCTAAAAAAAATATCTTTACAATGGTTATTTATATCTTTTATGGAAAAATATATCAAAATAACAGTATAGATGTATGTCTTGTAACACACAAATACAAATATAATCATGTTAAATGCCTCCTATATATTTGTAATTGCTTTATTTGATTGAAATGATGTTGTAAAAGATAAAAAGCTATGATAAAACTGTGTTTTTATTTGATATTTTGTCAATGAAAGAAAAAGTTTTTAAAATTACTTAGATATAAGAGTATCGTCTCATCCTTCATATAAGAATCGTGGGTGTAAGCAGAGGCTCAAAATCCCTTACAACTTTCAATACATTCTGTTTACAATTTTTTTTTTGCAAAATTATTAAATTCCTTCTTAAAATTACCATACATTGATCTGAGCCACAGAGCCCATTGATTCATATATGTGCATTAATCTGAGCCCTCAGTGGAAACGATTTGTATTTCTAGAAGATTTCTTTGCATATTTCAGTCGACAGCGACACCTGCAGGGAAAGCATTATACTTTGTTCAATACATTTTTAGCAGTCGGCACATTTTTGGGGGCGGCATTTTCAACAACAAATACAACATTTTTCGAGAAATTATATTTATACATAAAAAATAAGCCACATATAGTTTAAAAAAAAGAAGATATTAAAAAATAAAATTCATAGATCTTATGTCGTCTAAAATTGCCAATTTAAGAACGAACTTAGCATCACGAAATTGACTCTCTTTGTTTGAATTTTTTGTGAACAATTGAACTTTGTTTGAACAATTGTCTGCTTTTAAACCAGCATTAGTAATAATTGCTTATAAAATTATATATGTATTGGTAACACTGAGTTAACCCAGACAAAAAAATTATATCATAGAATCTCTTTGTTTAATTTTTTTTTTGTCAGTTTTGTTACTGACTGTACGTGAAGAAATGTAAATTAAAAGATCTTTTCAGCAACTAAAATAAATTCAGAAGGCTGCAGTTAACCTTTTGGCTGACATAGAAAAAAGTTTGTACCTAGCATGCCAGCTATAATTTGCAATTATTAATTTAATTAGTCATTGACGAGGTAACTCGTCTTTGACGTTATGAGCATAAAAAAATTGACGAAATATCTCGTCTGTGGCAGCCATCCAGTTAACAGACTCAGGTGTGGAGAATTCTCCATTCTTTAAGTTGTGTTGAAAAAGTCATGGTTGTTTTGATATATGAACCAACTGGTGAATAACTACAATACGCAAGTATCCTTTTAGCCGAAACTGAGTGATGACAACAATATTCAACAAGAAAAGATGAATAGTGGGATCGATAAACAATGATGTTCACTTTTATTTACCATACAGTTATTTTAAGGTTAACCAACCCAAAAAAGTATTTATACCAGATACAAAATTTATTATCTACATTCCTTTGATAAGCACATATACTGATTTATTTGATAGGCAGATCAAATCTTACAAACTCCTCAATGGCTGGACCACATACTACATGTCTTAGAGGTATTTTAATTTGTGGAGTCTGCATTTGAATATTTTCTAACAGTGCTGGTGTTACGTGCAGGTGGAGCTTTATAACTAATGCTTTATAGTGGCCAATGCTTCTTCTAAGACAAAAGGTAAGCTGCGCGAAAAATTCAATTATTGCACGGTCCAATCCAACAAATGCGCGGCATAATTTGTCGTATTTGCATAATTTGATAATTTATGTATAAGTTTTTATTAATAAGTGGATTAAACAAAAAATAAGAAAGAATAGAACTCATTTCTTATTATAATAAAAGATTAGATTTTATTTTGGGGGTTAATGCGGGGGTTTTCAAACTGCCGTGCGGCTGTGTACGCGCGCAGCTTAAAGAGGACAGAGAGTTAGCCCTGTGCTCCATTCACATTTATTTCTCAATACAGTCAATCCTCTTTTTATGCGGTAGATGCGTTTCACGAAGTATCGCATAGAAAAAGACTTGACTTCCATACAAAGAGTGGAGATGTGTTCCATGAATTTTAAAATTCGCATAACTTTGAAACAGTGAGTTAAAATATACCCTATATCGCATTTAAGTATAGTAAAATTAGGGGAAAAACTCTGTTATTATTTCACTTTAGAAACATCTTAAGTAAAATTATCGTCACTTTATGACAATGCTAAGTGCGTTTTTGGTGTGGTTCAAAATCATTCTTTTTCGGAAGAAATGTTATGGGCATCAATTTCAAAAAATGACGGTTATTTTCTAACAATGAAATTAGTGATCAAACTTTGCTTAGATTTTCTTTTTTTGATAATTAATAGGTTTATGGCAGATGCAACATGATTTAAGCAGTCCAAAATCGTGTTTTTTTTCCAAATGTCGGTTGTGTTTTTTGCATTTTGCATTTTTAAAAACCCGCATAATTTTGAAATCCCATAAAAAAACCCACATAAAAAGAGGATTGATTGTACCTTTCCTAGAGCGCAAGAAGAAAAAGGAGAAAGATTATCTAAAAACACCTAGTCGTTAAGTTCTACTGATGGTAAAATACTTTATTTTAACTACAGCAAAAATACCTAAACTTATTGAGACTAAAGAATATAAAAAAAATTGTATAAGGCGATTGTGTCGTTGATTCAACAAAATAATTTTATTATTTTCGTAATCCGTTGCAATGAGGAAGCAAGGAAGAATAAAAAAAAATCCGTCTTTTGGTTTTCATTTGCTTTCCATATATTCAAGAAGAGCTCTTAGCAGTGCTTCAAAATATTTCTGGTTAGTTGTGAAATCGAAGGGTTGACAGATAGGCACGAATCTAGCAAAATCAAATTGTCCTACGACCGAGATATTATTTTTGTAATCCATGGTTGTAAATAAAAAATAACTTTGATTATTCCAAATATTGATCATTATTATCAATCAAAATTTGTTTCAAGGTTGGGAACCCTTGAACTAGAAGTAATTTCTATTATATATTAAAGGGTATGTGGCACTAACCACTATATATCATCCACTGCAGCACTAGTTATGTCCATCAGGCCCGACTCGAGGATACCTGCGTCTCAATCAAAAACTACATCCAAATGAGTGGATAGTAGGACATCCAGTCCCTGACTTTTTTTGTGGAATTCAAAATCCTGGAAAATTTACGGAATTCCCAAAATGAAAAGGCGCCAGACTCTTTTTTTTTAGGTCTTCCCAGAATTTTCTATTCCAAAATCTTAGTGCAGCGCCTATGTGCGCTACACTCTTAGATAGAAAGAAAAAAAAGAGAATGTGACTTGCTCAGCCATTTAGTTTAAGTGATATTAAGTATCCTGTGTATCTGTATACTGAGAATCCACCGTGGCGGAAGAGTTCTAATCTACTCCTCGTGGAATTTAAAGAGGAATCAAGATTATTCCGTTCTCCAAATGATGTTGCAAATTTAAAGAAAAAAAAGAAAGCATTATATATTTTAATATTAGGTATATAGAACTAATAATTTTGATAAGAATGGCATAGCTGGAATCAGCTAACAAGTTGCATGACTGTTTTTTTTGTTATTTTTTTGTAAATATGGCTAATCATGAGGTTATCTAAAAATGTGGGGTTTCTGTCAGTTAAATAAAAATGTATATTTCAATATATTTTTATCACATCGCAACAGCTGGACGTTCCTTATCAGGTAAAACACCACACGTCTATGGTATCAGTGGCGGCTCTACTTTTGCTAATGGGGGCACAGAAATCATGAAATGGCTATGTAACCAAAATTTTATACTCTTTAGAGACCAGCTAGTGATGTCATCTCTCTTTTGCTTTGCTTACTATGTTCTTAACATAGTTTTAATCAGTTTGATTAGTCTAAGTAAAATTTATAATCAATTATATTTATATGTTAAGTGTGTTAAGTAGAGTTTTTTTAAAAAAAATTTAACTATGTCCGCTTCCAATGTGGATCGTATGGCCTCCTAATGGTGGTATGTCAACAAGTTTTTCTACAAGAACTGTTTGTTACTCAGTCGCTTAACCTCACTTTCTCAAAGAGAGTAGTAAGAATAGAAGGATAGTGCAGGACTAGTAGTTAACTAACCGCTGTCGTTACGCCTCGAAACTTAAGGATTGATTGATGTTCGAAGTTAATTGTTAATTGCATCTGTCAATTTGGCCCAATGATATTTTATTGTTAATTTTGCCATGTAATATGTAGTAGAAACTAAAGATGCAATCTTCTGTATTGTATTCAACCAAATAACACATGATAATTGCAAAAAAGGCATTTTAAGAATTATAAGTATCTGCAAAATTACAATATTATCGCTCCAACATATTGAATAATTTTTATGCACAAAATCTATAAATAGTGATAACAAAATCGTTTCAAAAAACCGTCAGTCAGGCAAGGGAAAGAACTCTGAACGCATATTACATTTGTTGACCTAGCGGAGGTGTGCCTTATTGGTAACAGACTTACCTTGATGATCAGATGGTTTCGGATTCGAGTCTCAAGAAGATAATATTAAATATAGTCCTTTTCAGAGTAACGTTGAGATAAAATGGGGGTAAGTGTTGATGTAAAGTGATTTAAAAAACAAAATATCTTGAGCTTTGACAATAACAGCTGAAAAATGTTTTTTTTTTTTTTATTTGTATTATTATTATCAATTTCAAAATAATTTTAGAACGATATCTCAACGAAAACTCTATGCAATTTTCATGGCAAAAATATCCTGCATATGAGTAGGAGTTGCGGAGTTTTTATAGAGAGAATTAAAAGATACGGTGCATGCCAATATAAATGCTTAAGATTAACAGTTGGTATTGGTGTCCCCGTGAACTAGCTACACTAAGGATTGCTCACCTCTGTAGCAATCAAGCCCTTCCGCCGGCAACGATGGTAAGAGAATACAAATAACCAAAACATTAGCGATGAAAGAGACTCGAAGAACTTTGACACTAACGCGCCTTAGTTCTTCTCCATGAATTTGATATCCAAAAACAAAAATCGACTTTTTATGTAGTTGTGTAGATATTGATTCTGTGTTGTGTCAATCCAAGAATAAATTCTCAGTACAGTAAAACCCCATTTACACTATAGTCGGGACCGTGTAATTGGGGGTAGTGTAATTGGGGGTGTGAATCTCATACAAAATTAGGGATTTGGTTTTTTTCTGCGGAAAATGCAAAACTAAGATTTCCCTTCATTGATCACTTTTAGGGTGTTCACTGTCAATACTTGGTGGAAAGGCATTATATTAATAAAAACACAATAATCCTTTGTACTTCATTCCACTTTATTTAATATGTCAGGACCGGTTTCGCTCATTACGAGCATCGTCAACTGATAAGAAATATAATTTAACAGTGCTATTTATACAAAAATGAACAGTTATAAACAACAATTGGCATTGAAAAGAAAATACCAATTACATTAAAAGTGATTCTAAAATAGCACAAAATTAAAATGTTTAACACATCTAACATATAATTAAAAAGTCATCTCAGATTAATAAATTTAGAATGGGAATTGAAAGTAATTACAAACATAATTAAAATTTGGGAATTCTTTGACAAAGTGATACAATAAAAATAATGACATTAATAATGACAATAATATAGTGAATAGGCTTAATGATAGTTAAGAAAATTTCCCCTCTTCCAAGTAGTTGGTAAGTGTACATACTTAAACAAAATCGACAGCCAGGAAGATTCTGAAAAAGAAATTTTTCAAAGACCATATCAATTCTAACAAAGATATATATATATATATATATACATACCTATATATATTTTAAATTATATAAAAGAATAGTTAACAAGGGCTAATGCAATGGATAAAGTAACGGGGAACTAGCAAATATTAATTGATCGTTCAAAAGATCTGAATCAGGTAAAAATTTGAATCTATTGATTTCTAGGATTTCCTGTTTGTCTAGTTTGACAGACTTGTTATTTAAATGTAGAACTTTAAAATTTCTACTAATATCGAAAGTGTGATTATTTTGAAACAGATGGTTTCCAAATGAAGACTGTTCATCCCCTTTCTTAGCACAACTCAAATGCTCTTTGATTCTAATATTAAACGATCTACCTGTTTGACCAATATATTTGGCTTTACAGGAATCGCAGTTGAGTAAATATATACCGCTTTGGTTCAAAAAGTTTAACTTATCTTTAGAATTAACTAAAACACGACTCAAGTTGAGTGTTGTGTTTTTATTAATTTCCCTTCATTTTGCAAAAAAAAAATATCGACGAAATATTTAGTTTTTGTGGTAGTAAATATCCCGCACACAGATAGACGCCCAGCTATGCGTGTATAGCTTGGCACGTGTTGAATACACAGACGCTAGCCAACATTTGACTGTATGTGCGGCACAGACGACCGTTTCGTAGTAACGACAATGGATTGAGGGATTTGCGGCGAATATTTCAAGCCAGCGCGTAATTCGGGGTAGTGTAATTGGGGTTTTCACTGTATATATAGTTTTCTTTTTGTCAGGCTCGGTTCCCAGTACATTTAAATTAAACATCTTAAGACTTGAGACTTGCTAAAATTTGTAATAAATTTGTATTAAGTGGGTTTTGAAATAAAAAAAATAGCGAAGATTTTTATAAAATATAAAATATATCATATATTTAAAAAATTCTACTGTACTTCTTGCATAGTATATATAATCGTAGAAATATTTTTTCATAAAAATAACTACAGTATGTATTACGATCTTGGAAAACTTTGAGTTTCGCGTCACGGTCCATAAAATCAAAAGCCTCAGAATATCTATGTGTAAGTAAGTAGCAATACAATGAAATAAAGGAATCCTGCTACATAGTGTCAAATAAAAGATTATCAAGTCATTGAAATATAGTACTGCCCCTGGGTAGCACCTTTTTACATAATCTATTTTTAAATCTATTACTGCTACCACAAATACACAAGATTGACTCATTGATTTTAAATAAAATATAAGCGACAAAATGTTAGAGTAGATATATATTTTATATCAGAATGAGGTCATAATGAAGCGCTTTGTAATAACAAAAAGTGATTCAACCAAACTATGTATTATTTTTAAAATTTGGTAAAACTTCACTCTGACAGAGGGAAAATTGTTAACAATGGTGTGGGATAAAATAACCCAAGTACGCTTGTTTGTATTCATATTAGCCTTTAAGTCCACATTTTCTAATCCATCTGATATCGTCAAAAGTTTTGACCACTCTAATAAAAACGGTTACTTTAACCATCTCACGATTGACCAAAATTCCGGTACGATATTCATTGGAGCCGTGAATAGACTATACTACTTGGATCCGGACTTGAGTGTTCTCGAAACTATTGTGACCGGACCGAAAAACGAATCCTCCGAGTGTGATAACAACTTTACGAGTGGTGAACAGGAAACTCTTACAGACAATGTGAATAAGGTGTTACTGATAGATGGCTCAACGAATATCCTCATATCGTGCGGTACCATGTGCCTTGGAATATGTTCATTTAGGAAATTAAATAACTTCTCTGTCAAGAATGACATCTTTGGTAGATTGGTGGTTTTAAATGATCCAACTTCAACTACTGTTGCGTTCATTGGTCCGGGACTGTATACGTCTCCGGTGTTGTATGTAGCCATTTCTAATACAAAAAAAACTGGAGATCAGGAAACTACACCGGCCATCAGCGTCAGATCGCTCAATGAGAGTCACATGTTTGAGAAAATTGAAATAGGTGTGAAAGAAAGCTCTATTCAATTCGTTCAAAACAATAAATACCTGACTGAATATGTGTATGGCTTCACGTCGGGTCGTTTCAGCTATTTCTTGACAATACAGCAAATAGGTTGGGAGATATATATCACTAAATTAATAAGAGTCTGTCATGATGTAGTTTTATTTGAATCATACACGGAAATTCCGCTCACTTGTTCTGATCACAGTGGAACTGTATTCAACCTAATTCAAACCGGTTATGTTGGAAAGGTAGATCCCCTTTTAGCGAAAAAACTTAATATCAGTGTTCAAGATGATGTACTTTTCGCCATATTTTATCGAAACAATACTGAATTATCGAAGGGCTCCAGCTTGTGTATATATTCGCTAAAAGCCATTGACAAGATATTTATAGAAACTATACAGAGGTGTTTTGATGGGATAGAAAAATCAGAATTAAAACATATCGGAGATAGCAAACCGTGTTCGCCGAACTCAGAAAAAAAAATAGATGAAAACTATTGCGGAGACGATGATCATAAATATATTGGCGGTAGTATTTCAATGAACGCCACCTCAGTTTTCGTATTCGACAGTACAATTACAGCAGTGGCAAGTACTCCAGTAGGAAACCGAACAGTCGTTTTTGTGGGAACATCACACGGACATATTAAGAAAGTTGTAGTTGACGTACGGTTGAAAGGGATTGAATACGGTGATGTGATCGTTCAGGAAGGGTCTGCAGTACAAAAAGATCTGTTTTTTGATTCGAAATTTATGTTTTTATATGTAATGACAGAAAGAAGAGTGAGTAAAGTGAGACTGGAAAAGTGCAGCCTTTACAGTGCGTCGTGTTCAACGTGTATGAAAACTAAAGATCCCTTTTGTGGCTGGTGCTCATCGAAATATAAATGCAGCCGTGAGGCCGAATGCGCAAATGCTTCTGAAAATGTTTCAAATTGGGTTTCGTATGCTAGTACTGGTTGTCCTAATGTAACCGGTCTCATTCCGGTTGCGATCCAAATAGGGTCATCGGTAAACTTTAACATCGCAATACAAAATTTGCCATTTTTTGTAGAAAAAGTCACATGTACATTTTCAGTTTTAAATATTAATCAGGGAGTTCCCGGTAAAAGATCAGAGAATCGAATCGTTTGTCCTTCCCCTAAATTTGATAACACCATACCCTTTCCGATCGCTCTGCATGATTACACTGCAAACCTATCCATTAATGTAGGAAACGATCTTGATATTGCCAGTACGCAATTCACATTGTACGATTGTAGCTCTTACAGTTCATGTACTGAATGCATTTCAACGTTTCCCTGCGACTGGTGCCTCTATGAGCATCGATGCAGTCACACTTCGAGCGCCCAATATTGTAAAAATAAGACTATTGTGAAATTTTCTCCGTCGGATTCAACAAAAGACAGAGGCAATTCGAGTTTTTGTCCAAGTATTTCTGCGATTTCCGAGGAAAATAATATTATATTGGTATCATCTGGTATAAAAAATACCATAGAAGTAAATGTAGAGTCAATCGGTTTGATTTCTCAAATGACAAAATCATTTCATTGTCAATTGGATAACGAAATACTAATTGTAGCACATCTATTAAACAATACTATTTGTTGTGATCCAATTCAATTGATTTCAGATACACCATACAAAACAATGAATCTTTCCATTATATGGGATGAATTGAACAAACTCGACAATAGGTATGGTGTGAATGTTTTAGTTTTCAATTGTAAACGCATGGCTAAGAACTGTGGGGATTGTATAAGTATTAAGGAAATGTATGGTTGTGGATGGTGCCAAAGCACCAATACTTGTGAAATTAAGGAGCAATGTTATGTAGAGAATGACAAAGATTGGTTTACTGACTCTTATATTTGTCCTGATCCTGAAATATATTTATTTCATCCTTCGACAGGCGTCGTCGGTGTGGACACTGTAATCTCTATTGAAGGAATAAACTTTCGACAGAATGCATCCACTATATCAGTTGCCAATGAAACGTGTTATCCTTTTGAGAGTTCCTCCGAGTCCGTTCAGATTAACTGTAAAGTGAGAAGCAATGATATAAATGAAGGCCCAATAGCAATTCAAATTGCAAACTACTACTGTCAATCGAAGCTCAATTTTTCATTTGTGAATCCAGCAATAGAATCGCTCTTTCCAATGCTCGGACCTAAATCAGGGAAAACGCTCCTGAGCATCGGTGGCCGTTATTTGAATGCAGGTAATATCGTTCAATCGTTTATCAACGATAAGCCGTGTGAAATATATAATCAATCGAATTTAGGAGAAGAGCTTGTCTGTCGCGGAGTCCCCTGGAATGGCACGGACGCGACCGGGACCTTGTCATTGAAGTTTGGCAATCGAACCATTGTGTATGCGCACAAGTTTCAATATGTCAGTGATCCAGTAATTAATTTTACAAATATTATTCCCAGAGGAATCGTTTCTGGAGGTATCAGTATTGAAGTGACGGGCGAAAATTTAACTTCTGTATTGAAACCTCAAATATATGTATATCTAGACGGTAGCTCACATAATGGTGATTGCATTTTTTTATCAAACACGAGTATGGTTTGTGAATCACCAACGTTGAAAACTGAACGTAAATTTGAGCCTGATAATCCTCTGAAATTAGAGTATGGATTCCTCATGGATGAGATAGAAGCAATGAAGAATTTATCATCAAAGTATGGCCATTTTTTGCTTTTCCCCGATCCTGACTATGATAAATTCAAAGAAGACATTAAATATTTAAAATCAGAGTATTTAACGCTCAACGGTCAAAATCTAGATGTGACATGCAGCGAAGCCGATATTGAAGTGACGATTGAACAAAATGTGTGTAACATTACATCGCTTACCCGCAATCAATTGGTATGTTTGCTACCTGCTGAAGACACAATGATACTCAACGGAGAAGACACATTCGATGTGAAGGTGAAAGTCGGTCACATAGTTTTCGTTATAGGAAAATTGTCATATTCCACTCAAGGAATCAAGAACATCATATTGAGTGCTATTGTGTCTATAGCTCTCATAGTATTATTGTTTATATTGTTTATCGTTATTTACCGAAAGAAATTCGCCAAGAGCAAAAAGAATTTGAAGAATATTGAAACCCAATTGGATACATTGGAAGTCACAGTTGCAGCAAAATGCAAAGAAGCTTTTGCAGAATTACAAACTGAAATCTTTGACCTGACGGGAGATCTATCAGAAAGGATTCCTTTCTTTGATTATCAAACGTACACCATGAATGTGCTTTTTCCTAATGTGGAAGATCACAGCATTATGCTGTGGACAATGCCAGAGTGCACAAAATATGAAAAAGGTTTAAATATGTTTCAACAACTGGTGATGAACAAAACATTTCTTCTTAAACTGATTGAAACCCTCGAGAGCAACAAATACTTTTCAATGAAAGATAGAGTAAATACAGCATCCTACCTTATGATAATTCTTCAAAACGATATGCAGTACTGTTCTGGTATACTTAAAAGCTTACTTGCAAAGTTGATTGAAAAAAGTGTGATGGGAAACGGTCATCCTAAATTATTGCTTCGAAAGACCGGTAGTGTCGCAGAAAAAATGCTCAGTTCGTGGTTTTCATTTCTACTCTATAGATTTTTAAGAGAATGCGCAGGAGAACCTCTCTATAAACTCTTTCAATCAGTTAAAGGTCAACTAGATAAGGGTCCAGTGGATTTCATAACTTCTGAAGCAAAATACTCTCTGGGGGAAGGAAAGCTTTTGAGAGAATCAATTGATTTTCAGTTGATGAGCGTTTTTACTTCTCATCCACTATCTATCAAAGATACGTCGGTATTTGAAATGGAGACTGAAAAAATTTACGTTAAGGTACTGGATTGTGATGTCATCAGCCAAGTCAAAGAAAAATGTTTAGATGCTATTTACAAAGGAAAATCATTTTCCACGAGACCAAGCAGAGATGACTTTGATCTTGAATGGAAAACCGCCACTTGGGGAAGACTCATTCTTCGCGATGAAGATGATACCAATGAAATAGAGAAGGAATGGAAGAAACTCAACACTCTTAAACATTATCGAGTGCCTGACGAGAGTCACCTCGTTCTTGTATCGAAGCAAAACTCTGATGATAAATTTAGTACAATTAAGTCGCTAAATAGTGATACGCTTAAGAGGAAAGAGCGTAAATCAAAAAGGTTTGCCACTAAACTCTGGCATTTGGTAAAACACGATTACGGAGATGTACCCAATGAAGGTGAGAGATGCACTAAGATGGTCCCCGAGATATATCTCACTCGTTTGCTTGCCACCAAAGGAACACTGAAAAAATTTGTCGATGATCTATTTACTACAATATTCAACACTCACAAAACAGATAATCCGTTTCCTATAGCTATCAAGTATATGTTTGACTTTTTGGATGATCAAGCACTGCAACATAAAATTTGTGATCCAGAAGTAGTTCGAACGTGGAAAAATAACAGTTTGCCGTTGCGTTTCTGGGTCAATCTCATTAAAAACCCAAATTTTATTTTCGACATCCACAAATCGAATGCCGTTGATGGGTGCTTATCAATTATCGCGCAGACATTCATGGACTCGTGCTCTACGGCAGATCATGTTTTAAGTAAAGATTCCCCCTGTTCCAAACTCTTATACGCTAAAGATATTCCTGTTTACAAAAAATGGGTTGAGCTGTATTATGAAGCTATTAAAAACATGAATGCCATTTCTGACCAAGATATGAATGCAATGCTGGCAGATGAATCGCAAAATTATACAGATGATTTGAATAGAAATTATGCTTTGCAAGAACTATACTCGTATGTATTGAAGTATTACGATCAACTGAGAGTTTCCTTGGAAGAAGACGAACCTTCGCAACAGCAACAGTTGGCCGTGAAGCTAAATCACTTACATGATCTAATGGAGTCTGACATTTCCGTATCAGTTTAAATGTTCAAAGTGACAAGCTTCGGTATTTTAAATTGATCAGATAAAACTGAAAGTATTTACGATGCAATTTCGATAGGTTTTTTTTTTTTTATTCTTACTCGTTTTAAGTTTTATTTGCCCTTTTTGTGTAGCTTGATTGTATATAAAAGAGGTTACACAAAAATCGACTTTTAAAAAAACTGGTCTTCGAATTTCAATATTTCTTTATGCTCGGTTTAATGTTTTTAAATTTTTTACAATAATAGGATAATTTAATTAAAAGCGTGAACAAAATTATAAAAAATATTTGGCCGAGTGGCCTCCATTGCAACTCGGTTCTTTGTTTGTCTTCATTCGGTGACACGCAGACCGACTTCTAGTTATGCTTATCTTTCTGAGAAGAACGCAACCTATCCATGTTTTGCTTTCAACTCGATTAGCAATCCTCCATTTTCCAGACTGTTGTCTTCTAAATGAAAAAAGATGGGCTGTACTGCGAATCTTTCATTTACGCTTGACAGTAGTGTAATGCCTGTACATAAACCAAGCTTATTTCTACTCCTTCTTAGTTTTTGTAGTATAACATCATAGCCGAATAATTCTAATGAGGTGCAGAATATTGATCCTGCATATACTAACATAGAAAAGATAGCCATTGTTCCTGATTATGACAAACTCACTATGCAGTTGCTAAGAAAATAATAACCTAACACAAGAGTCATTCACAGAAATGAAAAAATTTGCAAGGTTTGTGACTTACAGACAATTTAAACAACGATGATAAAATATATGAAGATTGATTACGGGAATAACCTTTTAAATTTAACCTAATAAATTTTATTATTTAATTTAATTATTTATTATTAAAAATTAACCTAATAAACATTATTAAACCTAATAAATTACCATTAAAAAATGGATGTCTTATGAATCAATCAAGTAAAAACTATGTTATTAAAAATAAATTGTAACATTTTATTTCTTTAAAAAAAAAAAGGGTGAATATTTGTTTTTATATTGCTTTATCTTTGTAGCTTTCTATCAAACTGATGCTGTAATAATAAATGTAAGAAATTATAAAACTATCTTTTTATTTGATCTAGCACACTCATTTTCAATAATCCATAAGAACTAATAATGAATCGATTCAAATTGCCTACTGATCAGTGGTTTAGGAAGGGATCCTGCCGCCCGGGGCGAGTCTTGAATTTGCCGCCCCCAATATGTCCTCTTATTCTGTTTTTTAATAACTTTTACTGTTTTTTTATCTATGAACTAGGAGTTTTTACTACATGGGGCATAATTTTTTTATGCATAAATATAATTTCTCGAAAACTATATTTTTTTTGAAAATGCCATTTTCAAAAATGTGCTGCCCGGGGCGGTCCGCCCTTGCTACACCCCTCTTGCTACGCTACTGCTACTGATCACCATGACTCACTTAAGACTAAGAAATGGATGTGGATGCTAATTAAAGTGTATAAAGAAGTCTGTGTAAGTTAATTCTTCTATCATAGTCTCACCATAACACTAAGCTCTGACTGAGTATACACTCATTCCCTTAATTTACCAGGTACTTTTTTTATGTAGATTCACTTAACAGTTTAACGACCGCGGACGCGTATTTGAGTCTTTGAAAAACAAAGGTTGCTGGCCGGCAGACACATATATGCGTATAAGCAAAGTATCTGGAAGCTAAGAATATTAAATTTTGTAAATATATCTCAATTTGCTTACAAATTATAGTGAATTTAGTAAAATTACAATTTTTCGCAAAATTTTATTTCGCCCTGTGAAATTTTATAAAAAAAACGTGCGGTCATTAAGCTGTTAATGTAGCCAAGAAAAATGTAATTTGGAAACATGTTCTCAAATTTTTAAGAGGCCTGCGAAATCATTGTGCACAGAATAAAAAAATATACATAGAATTTGTGAAAAATAATAAACGTTCAATGACCACAGATAACACAGATATTTCCGATAATTGTGGAATTGAACTGAGCATTTTTTCTAATGATGATGAAAGTGAAGAAAGTTGTATTTGAGTGTGCGTTGACCGAAATTAGTGCGTGGGGCATCTGAAAGTGTTGTGCGACCACTTAGAGGGAACACTGATGGTAGCCTGTCAAATCATATGATTGTAGTATTAATTTGATGTCCACTGTTGTAGAATTTAGAGTTAAAGCAAATTAGAACCATATATGATGAAATAAATGTCTTCAAAATTATCATGTGTAAACTGTAAAGTTTTATAAAGTTTTGCTTTTGGAAGTTGTTTATAAAATTATTATAATATTAGATGTAATGCTTTGGGAAACCAGATAATGTGACCAAAGATTTTTACATGTATGGAGAAGTGTACAAAAGGAAAAAGCTGTTATGTCTTAATTTTTTTTAATTAGTTGAATACTATATAATAACAACAATTCATATACACAAGTCAAAGTTTAAAAAACCAGTCAAATCAGTGTTGCAGAATGAATAAATTTTACATTGAAACATCACATTTTACATCTAAGTTCATATAACTGCAAATCTTGTTTTGGCTATATTGAAAAGTACTGATTTCAGACTTAGCCAGTTCTTCTTTTTGTACACAGATAATGTAACCTAGTGCTATTTGGCGGAGATCAAACTTGTTTTTGACATATTGAATGTATTTATATCAATTTACATATTTAATCATTCATAAAAAAATAATTTCATTTGCAATGGATTAGTTATTAAGAGTAACTAATAATTATAATCTTTACTAATGAAGAATGCGTGAGACAAAAATGTAAAATTGCATACCCTTCTATTGTAAATGAGCATTGAGAAAGCATGAAAATGTATTTTTAAAGCTTTCAAATATGCATGGAGAATAATCATTAACAACATTAAAGGAGCCATCTTGATGTTCGCGAAACGCCTGCGGACCCCCAGTGGACCATGTACCCCAAGTTGCGAAGCACTGGTATAGTGAACAGTAATTTAGTAACAAAATGCTCCAAGCAGACAAAATTAGTTGAGTCAATCCAATTTGTTCTATTTTTTCAGCTTAGAAGCGCCCCCAAACACAGTGCACTAATTACTAAACAAGCCTCGAGACCAGTCTGAACACTTTATCTTTAGTCATGTTCAGTGGCGGCTGGTCAATGTGGCATTGAATCAATGCACCCCTTGTATATGCAGGGGCGGTTATATTTCATGAAATAATATTCAAACATAACATTTATACCATTCACTCATTTTAAATTCTAAATGTATTTATAGTAGGATAAGGCTATGATATGATAACGCCCAGTTGAATGGTAAATGGTTATATAATATATATATTATGTAATTGGCATTTATGTTGTATTTATTAAAATTATAAATTTTGTTTTAAAATACAAAAACATATTTTTTTTCATTGAGATGGGTGAACTTGATGGGATGATATTAGATTATATATGTTTGACTCTTATTTTGTAATTCTTCACGAGCACTTATATTAATTAAGACCCGGCCCATGGGCCGGGCTCAGGCGGGTAAGCGCAATTGAGAATCGGGCTCGGGTCGGGCCGGGCTTTGGAATTTCGAATATAAACTGGGAAAAAACATATATTTCCTCGGTGAGCTAAAAAAAAAAAAGGACTTTCGGAGATAAACTGGGAAAAAGTATAGCAAATCGAGGATTTCGAATTCCTCGGCGAGTTAAAATAAGTAGTTTCGGGTCGGGTTCGGGTAACAAGTGCGGTATTAGACTCGGGCCCGGACCAGGTCGGGCGTGAGTTTTTCGGGCTCGGACCGGGTAATTATGTAAAATTTTGGCCCGTGCAGACCTCTACCTTGTTCAAATATTTGTTTCAGCTCCTCATTTGTTGATAATTCAATAATTTGCTTCTGTTTTTGTAAGGATTTTTTGAATTAATTAAACTGAGCCGTAAATCATTATCGTTATTTGTCAGGAATTTCAACACTGAATCAAAGAGTGCATAAAAATGAACCAAATATGCACTCTTAGACAACCAACGAACTTGACTCTTAAATAATGAACGAATGTAGTCTTCATCATTGTCCAAAAGAGTTTAAAAAACAATTAATCTCTCATTTAAAGCATTCCTTTTGATTTCATTAACTGCGCAAATGACTTAATGTAGTGAGCTGTGCAAGCGTTCAGTAAGATTTTTGACAAGTAAATGGTTTTGATGAATGACAAAATATACTGATAATACATGCGGTATAGCTTGTTTAAAGTTTACCAAAAACCCTCATTGTCGTCCTACCATTGCTGGAGCACCGTTAGTAATAACGGAGAGGATATTACCTAAGGGTATAGTTTTTACACTGAAAAATATTTTCAATTTATTAAAATATTGTTACACCCTCTTCGTACTATATTATTACACAGAAGAATTCTTATTTTGAAAGCTGGTTTATGCAGTACGGTGCGTATAACTTCATGTATAGCTGATAGAATAGGTTCTTCACCAATAATGTGCTGCTTTCTGGACTTCACAATCAGTAAAGAAATGTTTTAAGAAGAATGCAGTTTTTTGGAGATTTTTTTTTCAAATTAGCAACACTTTTTTCAATAGGATGGATGGGATGGGGGTTTTTCAAGACATCATATATTATATGTGCAGCCTTCGAACAGAAGCACATAAGTCGATTGAAAAATCAATTTATAAAACTGTCCGCACTGGTATTCGAACCATTGACTTCCGTAACCGAAACCAACAATGTTAGACACTCGACCACTTAGCGGGATCGAAGCCCATTTCGGCTCATTCATCAATCATTCATCGACAGTATACAGTAGGTAAGAATCTGAGTGCCAGATAGCATTAATGACTTCAATTCGTTAAAACGCAGTAAGCAAGATTCGTGACAATGCGTTAAATACTATGTTATTTGCACATTCAAATAACTGTAGATTTAATACTATACCTCACTATTTGAAGCAAAATATTGAACAATTGCTGTTGGAGCGTCATAAACAGAATTTATGTATTTTTTATCCATGTCCAGTCCCAATGTGAAGCATATCGCCTCTTAATGGAGGTATCTCAACAAAAGTTTTTTCTACAAGAAGTGTTTGTTACTCAGTCGCTCAACCTCTCTTTTTCTAAGAGAATAGTAGCGATAGAAGGATAAGTCTAGGAGAGGTTAACTAATCGCTCTGGATACACCCAGTTATTTAAGGATCGGAAGGATGGGAGGAAATTTTTAGACTTCACAAACATCCATGCCTTTGAACAGATATCGATAAATTGATCGAAAAAATGTTGTCCGTACTGGGACTCAAGCCTGTGAGGTCCGGCACGGAAGCCAACAACGCTAACCGCTGCGTCATAATTTACTAGGTTCTAATTTGTTTCGGTGCAAATCAAAATATTTACTTACATTTCGTGCCAAGTTATACATATTTTTCTTTTTTTTACTATTGTTCAGTCTACAAAATACCCTATCAAAGCGAACATCATTGTGACAGCTGTCAAAACAAAAAGAGCGGCAAGTGGTAAACGAATAGGGTTGTCAGATTTCTTACAAGTCAAACCGGGACAACCCCCCACCCGACTTTTTTGATTTATGTTAAATTATAACATTTTTAAAAAATATATTTTGATCATTTATTTATGTATTTGTTTATTTAAATCGAAAAAATTAAAGTGTCACATAGTTAAGAAATTGACCATGGACAATACGCACGTGTGAAATTGTAATATTTTGGGGAAAGTATAAATAATAAATACGCCTGTTTTTCTGTAAACCGGTACTTTTGGGCGTCCCGAAAAGTTTGTTCGGGATACCGGGACGTCTGACAACCCTATATACGAAGCAAAAACGTTTGGGAAACTATTGTATAATAATTATGATGAATTCGAGTCAAGGTGAAGATGATAAATGATTGCATGTCAAAAAGTTTGAATTGTAAACGCAAAAACAATAAATGGCTTAATTTCTTTAGGCCTATGATGTGTAAATTATTATTCAATTGCTATGACTCACCTCTCTTCAAATCAACAATATTTTGTTTTATATTACCTACATATACTTACATAGGAAAAACGGCAGAACTATTCATAGTTCATGATTCTGCCAATTGTCTTTTGTATTCGTCGAGCTTAGTAAATATTGAAACAGTGACAGAAGTGGAAAATTTCACGCACCGGTACAATAAAGAAATTATTTTTTATTATTCACATTTATAAGTGTACACTTATTTTATTACAAGCAGAATACACGTAAGACAGTGTTTATTATCCGATTACATAACTGGCCACAGATTACACACAATATATTAGATCAGTTCTTCTCAATCTTTTTGAGCCCGTGGCCCCTTTTGAGTGTCTTTATTTTTCTGTGGACCCACAGGTATTTTGACTTCCCGTAAAAATTCCAAGAACTTGGGGATTTCTCAAAATTAACGTTTTTTCTTTTAGCTCTTCCAAGCTTGTGTGGTCGAGTGGTCAACGTCGTTGGCTTCGGTTACGGAGGTCACGGGCTCGAATTCCAGTACGGGCAGTATTATAAATTATTTTTTTCACTCGGTTTATGAATTTCTGTTCGAAGGCATGGATGTATGTGATGTCTTGAATACTTCCCTCCCACCCATCCTATCCTATGAAAGTGGCGTATCGAGAGTGATTAGCTAACCACTAGTCCTGTCTTAGCCCTATCTTTCTATTCCTACTCTCTTTGAAAAAAAGGTTGAGCAACTGAGTAACAAGCAGTTCTCGTAGAAAACACTTCTGTTGACATTAACTCCATTAGAAGTCTATATGCTCCACATTGGAAGCAGACATGGTAAAAAAAAAAGAATTTCGAATCCAAAATCCCAAGAATTTGCGGATTAAACGAAATGAACACCGTGACACGTTTTTTTTAGCTTATTCAGACATTCCAATTTCTACAGCACAATTTACGGATTTCGGAAAATTTTCCCGTGGCCCCGCTAAGCTGTGCTGTGGCTCCTCTGAAATAACAAATCTCTGTGGCCCCACGTTGAGAAACCCTGTATTAGATAACAATTTAATAAAAACATGGCGTTGTACTTCCGTAAAGTATATTACCAGCTATGGATTGACATTGTACACCGGCACACTTGAAGCCCTGAAATTGGAAGAATTTAAAGACAAAAAGTCGTGCTGTACGATGGTTTCCTATCAGAAGCTGCGTGCTTTGTCAATTTGACGCGTTAGAAACTGCTGCAACAAAACAATTCCAACTGAGGACATTTTTAATTCACGTGAAAAAGTTTCATGACTAAACACGGCAAACATTCGCAAATATAAATGATCTTTCATGCAAGTCTTCGAAATAATGTGTAATATACATACTGTAAAACGAGAAACTTAAAACCGAAAAACGGTTATATGTACACTTTGCAATATTTGTGGCGAACGATGTTTCACGTATTTTTTTTTGTGTTTTATTGATTGTCATTTTTTTTCCTTCGTATCGTATTTCGAACTTATCAATTATTAAACAAATCGCCCCTGAATTTATCTGTTTCTGCGTGTGATTTTTATGACATGCGGAACTGTTTGTTTTTTTTCTTATTCTTTTGTCTCGTTTCACAAGTTATATATAATCGGATATTAAATAAAATGATAACAGGTATGTATACGTTTTTTTTTTTGTATCGTTACAAAATTTGGATTTATCGCTTTTTGCTTTTAAAAGCCTCTAATCTTTTTAAATCATTTTAGCAGTGGTCAAATACATAAGTGTCTAAATTCATTTCCACCCAACTGATTAGTTAAGCACTCTCCCCAAAAATAGAAATTGAGCGACTAAGTAACAAGCAGTTTTCGTATGAGTAATTATCTTGAAATGTCTCCACTGATAGTTCATAATATGCTCCACATTGGGAGCGGACGTGGTTTCAAAAATACGTGTCATGTGATAATATGTACAGCAAATTTAATGCAAACATAAACAATACATTAAGTTATTTGATTCTAGTCAGCTGTAGGCTGCCAATACGTTAACAAGAGGCTGTATGCATTTCAAAGCAATTCTCGGTGTTCTGGGGAATACGTGATTTTTTTTATCACTCATGTGCAATTATATGCAATATTTAAATAATCAATCGATTGTTACTTAATTCACTTATAATATGTAACAATATGCAATTTCCCGTAAACTTAGTCAGAAAGTGACAACACTTTGATTCGGGTTCGCTTGAGTTAAAAATCATTCACTGCACGCTCTACATTTCGACAAACTTAAGTTTTACCAAGTTCGGTGATAAATATCATGACAAATATACGAATACTGAATTTATACAAATGGTTTCTTAAAGGTATGAAAATTTATTAATTGATTATTATATTATATTATAATATTACGAAAAATACTTTTTCATGCGCTAGATACGTTCCACAAAAAACAGTATGTAAAAAATCTTACAATGAAAAAATAGGGATATTATTAGGTAGGGATTGTGGGCTTCTAAAACCGCGTTTTATAAAAAAATATATTTGTTTTCGCTTTTTTAATTAAATATATTTTTTTTGTGAAACTTCGAAAAATCGGTTTAAGCTGAGTTATAGAAAATATCGGAATTTGAAAACCAGATTTTTCTAAAGTCGGTTTTTGTGCAAGCCCTACGTTAGTGTTACTAGCAAAGCAAGTGGCGAGTAAACGATTTTACATCCATGAAATTCCGTTGGGGTGATATTATTGTATTTGGGCTGACTCCAGTTCTGTATAACGTTTTAGAAACTTAGTGAAATGCCTCGATTGACAAATCAATAAGTTTAGAAAGGACAGGAAGTAATATCGGTAATTTACGGTTATATTTGAGTTCAATATTGAAAGATTAAGTTTCATATATTTATTGTCTTAAAGGTGCAATAAAATATATTTATTATAAAGCTGACAAAATTTTGACAAATACATATTTTAACGGTAATCTTATATTTTAACGACTTTTCATTGACATACTTAGAAATAATAAAGCATGCATTAAATTTATACAAAAACATATTAATAAATCAGGTCTTGGAAGAGAAATGACGGTAGTCTTTTTTGGAATAAATATATATTGATGTCAAAAGAAAAACAAATGTGTATTTAGTGTAATCAAAAGAGAATATGAAAAAGCAAAAGGACATATGTGCGAATTAAAATATATATTTAAGCATTCCATTGAAAGAGAATAAGCAAAAATTGTAGGATCGACAATTAACATATGTGTGTTAAAAATCGCATTCAATTATCATATGTCAACATTATATTTATAAATAAAAGATGAGAAAAATATCCGACACCTGCTTTTTCCTATATTGTTAATTACATTTTGAATTTGATATAAGTAGAGATAAAAACACACACATAGAAAGATGATAATTCTCGCAGTAAAGGGATTTCAAAACATTACTTATATTCTTTATTATACAATAAATTCTAGATGAAAAGTTCTGGGACATTAAAAAAAATATTTAAATATTAAAAAATATACAATGAATGCATATTTACATACCTAAATATAAACAAAATAATGAGTTTCAATATCACGAAGAATATCTTGGGTATGGGGAAGTTGTATTTTTAAAAAAAGTGAAAGGGGGGATAAAGTAAGGAGCCCCTGCTCTAGGACATCGAGATGAGCATGAAATATATCTCGGGTTAATTTGACACAGAGCCCCCCTTCTATAACAACATTACTAATCCAGAAACAAATAAATCGGTTGATAAAAACTCAAATAATACTTTTTGTCTACTTCGCTCATCGGTAAGATGTTTTGCCTTTAGTTACTTAGTTGATTAAAACTCACTGCTTCATAGAGACTTAAAAATATATATCATTCGTGATTTCGCTTGCGAAATCTCTCAAAAGATTCACAGCGAGGTAGGGAAGCGTTAAAACACAATTATCTTTCATAATTATGGCGAGACAATACTTAAAAATTGTTTTAGGCCGAATAGTTTTGCTCGTTGACCGCCTTCCATACATTTGATATTAATATAACTGCAAACACGACCCCTAGCGTCATTAACATGACTCTCTTATATTTTATGTATGTATGAGCATGTGTATGTATACGTAAGGGACTAGGAGAGTATATGGGGTGGTATAGATAAAAAAAATAAACATATAAATACATGTAGTGTCCACGTAATATGGCTTCGTGGATTGATTACCTCTGAAGCTATTATATGAAGGAAATAACCAATAACATCAACGATGAAAGAGACTCAAAGCACTTTGAGCTAACGCGCCCTAGGGCTTAAGGCTCTATTAATTTGGTATCCAAAAATCAAAATGAAGTGTCATTAATCGATGCCATTCAATGACCTTTACGCGCATGCGCAGTATGATATACATTTGAGTATAACCCCCCCCTCGCCAGCGAAATTCGATTATCCTTCATCCGGACTGTTTACAGGTAAGTTGGTGTGTTTGTTTTCCGGTGGTTTCCCTGAGCAGCAAGAATTGGTTAGCTTTTGGCCGAAAGATTTTTATCACACGGTATCACTCATGTGCAAATTATATGCAATACATGAGCAAACGACTGTTACTTAATACACTTATAATACGCAACAACATGCAGCTTACCATAAACTAATCAATTTAAATTGCTAAAAATGTACTACTGTGTATACTGGAAGCTGTCGTAGATAATATATATATATAAGTCAGAAATTGTAGTTATGTACTAATTTGATCTGAGAATATTTCTGTTCAAAGGCATGGATGTTTGTGATGTCTTAAATTCCCCCTCTCACCCATCCTATCCTATGAACGGGGCGTATCGCGAGCGACTAGCTTACCACTAGTCCTGTCCTAGCCCTATCCTTCTATCCCTACTCTCTTCGGAAAAAGAGAGGTTGAGCAACTGAATAACAAGCAGTTCTCGTAGAAACACTTCTGTTGAGATAAACTCCATTAGGAGTCCATATGCTCCACATTGGGAGCGGACATGGTTAAAAAAAATAATCACTGAAATCTAACAACGGGCTCGCCGGCCGTGGTAAAATCAAACAAAGGGCTCGCGCGAGCCCTTCCGAGCCCTCCCCTGATTTCACTCACCCTTAAAACTGATTTGTTATCACATATTTGGAGGGAAAACTCTTTTACCTGCAACTAGCTTTAGATTTAATTTTTAATTAATTAATTTATTATATACGTTAAGAGTGAAGATTAAAAAAATCATTAGGTTGAGAAAACAGTAAAAGATTTTGCATGAAAGACTATTCCAAGTTGTCTTACTCATCCTGCGTATTCTTCATCCGTCTCAGCGTCAATAAACGGCCGCTTCTTAAGGTAAACAATTTATTTTAGCTTACATATAACTCACGGAGTGGAGCGGCGAGAGAGGTGGTGATGGTGGTAAAGCCAGACAGTTACTCGACGTCTGTATCTTAACATTCTGCTTCAAGCACCCAGCAAAGTCACACCCACTACATAATAGACAATATTTGGTTTTAAAAAAGTAATAATAAAAAAACAATAATAAACTGAAAACACATGTTCATGACCGAAACAATGATTTATTTTTCTATATTTGATAAAAAGTGACTGCAAATAGTGAAGTTGTTTACCGGCGTATAATGGATATTTACAAATCTTAAAGGTATGTTTATCACTTTATAATTTAAGATTTCGACTGTCATATATGTCTGTAAGGGTGTCGTACATATACATAGGGTTGAACAACAAACAAACTCTCCATAATCCCTTAGGCAGCTGTGGGTGTCATCTATGTCTATAAGGGTGGCAAAGCAGCATCCTTCGACTCAGGGCAAATATAATTCGGTTCGCTGGCCGTGTATGGGCTTAATTTTTTCTCATCAATTCAGCCCTCCGAATAAATCCGTATTCCAACGATGGGCTAATTTATAATCCATACAAGCTTTCAATCAACAAACAATTATAATTAAAAATCGACTCACTTCAGTGAAAAGCAATCAAATCTTGGGTTACTTTACTATAATTTACGATTTCAACAGAAGGTTCTTGGTGAAATTTCAATATTAAATTTGAATCGTTCAAATTATGTACATTCACACAAGTTTTGTCACTAACGACCTGGATTTCGCCTTTCGGCATCTTCAGGCTTTCAAGTGCATGGATTAACTAGAACTGACTATGTTTATAACATTAAATAAAACTATTATAAAAGTGTTAATAACTAATATTTTTTTTTTTGATCGTACTAAAAATATTATTTAAAAGTAAATTATGTATTAATTTGTCAACCAATAAAGAAAACGCTGATACCAAATTGGTCGTTTAATTCAGTGCTCCGCAACCTTTTCTCACCTACGACACACCAAAATTCTTCCCAGAATTCCGCGGCACACCAAAAGCAAAAATATAAAGGTATTAAATTGATACACAAATTTTACAATACATTTTTGCATTTTACTTGAAAAGTATACATACATAAAACTATAATAAATTTACTTTTATGTAATCTTAATAATTATTATAAAATAATAACTAATTGATGTGATACCTGCGCTTGTTTCAATGAACACAAACGTTCTATATTTGGCTCGATATTTGACAGCACAACCCGAAGTTCTGAGTCAAAATATTTTTTCATTATATATTTGACCGCGGCACTCCTGTATCCGGCTCACGGCACACCGGTTGCGGAGCACTGGTATAATTGATTGATCAACCCATATTTTTACAATAAGTGACGGGTGCTATGGTGCAGCGGTTAGCGCTCTTGGCTTCCGTGCCGGACCTCACTGGTTCAAGCTGTATTTTTCGATCGATTTTAGATTCTGTTCAAAGGCATAGGTGTTTGTGATGTCTAAAATTACCCTCTTACTTCCGATCCGTTAAGCTAGGCGTATCGAGAGCGATTAGTCAACCACTAGTCAACCACTAGTCCTCTTCTAATATTATCCTTCTATTCCTACAATTCTCTTTGAAAAAAAAGAGGTTGAGCGACTGAATAACAGAAAAAAAAACTATTCTTTATCTTAGTAAAAACACAATATTCCTTTGTACTTCATTCCACTTTATTTAATATGCCAGGACCGGTTTCGCTCATTACGAGCATCGTAATGTAATCGTAATGAGCACTTTCCACCAAGTATTGACAGTGAACACCCTAAAAGTATTCTTTATCTGTCGAATCCTTTATAGTATCTAATCATCAATAAGTAGTTATATTAATAATAATGTTTTTTTATAGTATTGATAATGAATGTTTTCAAACGCTTTCTGAATTGTCTCCAGTAGGTAACTTTTAATATTAGCCCTCGAGAGGTGAAGTGAGCCAACTAGAAAAATGGTAAAACAATCTTGGACAGTAGTTAGTACGATCAAGTCTTTATTTGAAGTTTTGGTGCATTGCATATTTCTACTTTACGGAGATAACACTTTTGCAATGTATGCATATTAACTGACGTTGTTTTACTTTGCGTCACTTTATTTCTATAATATAATATGAAGTCTTCATGTTTGATGATTTATTAAAAAAAAAATTAAAACAAGTTAACCTTCAGACGAGCGTGACCCGTAAACACAACGTCACAGTAAACACCGTTGTCTATTGATCCCACCATTCATCCTTTTTTTACCTGAATATCGTTGCTTTCAATCATATTTGGTTAAGAAAGGTACAGACTTGATCATCCGCGGGGACAGTAACGGCCACCAAAAGCACATGCGATTTTTTGAATTTCCGTTTTTTTTTAATGAACTTTTTGAAACTGTTAGTTATTTTTTTTTATCAAAATATCAAATTATTTACAGTTATTTTGCTAATAAATTTGTATTGAAATTATGTTGATCTAAAAAGGTCAAATTGTAAATATTTTTTATAATTTCACGTTTAGCTATATTTCAACCCCGAATGTTTGCGTGCCCATACGGTCAGGCTCGTCCTTACTACTGTCCGTACACAATATTACACGGTAATAAAAGGATGACATTACCATATAGTCATGCAAAGTTTCTATACAACAACTTGGCTTTTTTTTTTTAAATTTTTGTTGGGAATAAAAATTATCCGTGATTACAGAATATTTTTTTTATCGAAAAAAAGCTCTCGTCTCTGGAGGGTTAAAACATCAGGACAAAAGAAAACAATTACTCCAAGAAGGTCAATTTATAAAATAGTTTTGTATTCTTCATAATGGCTTAAATATAAATAATCATGAAAAACGTATCATAATATGGCATGCTCTCATTTTTTGTATCAGTTAAGGGTGAGTGTATCTATCTACAGCAGTGGTGCACAAGCTTTTTGAATTAAAGGCCAATTTATCCATATTCTAATTGTTCACGGGCCTCAGAGGGTAAAAGTGTAGCAAGATAATGATATATTATATAAGACGAGATAAACATTTTATGTATTATTTTTAATTGTATAGTTACACAATTTGTCTGATCCGCCAAGGATTTTATTAAAGACGCAATTTTTTACTTACGAAGTTCTTACTGAAACTTTTCGTCAAACTCTTTATCTTTCATTTGATAGTGGCGATTCAAATTGTATTATTTTGTTACTGCAATACATAAGATTTTATATTCAATGAAATTCGAGTCTTCTTCGTTTTCTAATGTTTACTGTCATTATAAATAAATGGGGAGAAAATTAGTTCAAACACGACTAATTTGTTAAATAACTACAAAAGTACACAAAGAACTTTATATATGAACTATATGTAAATACATCTAACAAATGTTTTATAATCGAACTGTATTCATTTGTGTACAGATATCGACTGTGGAAAGGAAAAAAGACGTAACCCACACATATTAAATTTTACAGGAGGCGCAAAAAACGTGTTTTGATGATTTTGGGCCATATGCAAATTATGAATTATACACAACCTCAAATTGCACGGAGATTTCTAAATCACTTTTAGGGTGTTCACTGTCAATACTTGGTGGAAAGGCATTATATTAATAAAAACACAATAATCCTTTGTACTTCATTCCACTTTATTTAATATGTCAGGACCGGTTTCGCTCATTACGAGCATCGTCAACTGATAAGAAATATAATTTAACAGTGCTATTTATACAAAAATGAACAGTTATAAACAACAATTGGCATTGAAAAGAAAATACCAATTACATTAAAAGTGATTCTAAAATAGCACAAAATTAAAATGTTTAACACATCTAACATATAATTAAAAAGTCATCTCAGATTAATAAATTTAGAATGGGAATTGAAAGTAATTACAAACATAATTAAAATTTGGGAATTCTTTGACAAAGTGATACAATGAAAATAATGATATTAATATGTTTGTAATTACTTTCAATTCCCATTCTAAATTTATTAATCTGAGATGACTTTTTAATTATATGTAAGATGTGTTAAACATTTTAATTTTGTGCTATTTTAGAATCACTTTTAATGTAATTGGTATTTTCTTTTCAATGCCAATTGTTGTTTATAACTGTTCATTTTTGTATAAATAGCATTGTTAAATTATATTTCTTATCAGTTGACGATGCTCGTAATGAGCGAAACCGGTCCTGACATATTAAATAAAGTGGAATGAAGTACAAAGGATTATTGTGTTTTTATTAATATAATGCCTTTCCACCAAGTATTGACAGTGAACACCCTAAAAGTGATTATCTAATATTAATTAAAGAAATTGTCTAGGAAAAACCTTTATTTATTCCTTTTTCTTGGTTTTAATTTTTTACAAGGACATTTTTTTCAAACTTAAAGCTAAATTTAGATACTAATTCGGCATTTGCAGCTTGCATCCTTTTGATAGAACGTGTATCGAGTTGAATACATTGTGACTATCGAAAAAAGCTGTTTTGAATAAACTGTGTGTTATGTCTTTTTTCCTTTCCACAGTCGATATGTAAAATATCTTTGCGTTTGCATAATTTGTTCACTTATCAAACACAGATTATTATCATATTCAATGATATATTTGGTGTTGAAGTACTTATTATTTTGGGTCGCGGTTTGTGTACCACTCGTCTACAGAGACACCTATAATTAAGACAAATTATTTACAAACATTGGTGAAATTGATAAAAAAATATCACTGGACACGGTGTGTTCAAAGCCAAGTTACATAAATTTAAAATCAAACATAACTCACACTGCGTTTTTTGTGTCTTTCTTTACACAGTCGATATATAAACCGAATGCTGGGATAAACTGAATGTTTGATTATTTTTAGAACGGGTACCAAGCTTTTCTTTACCAAATCAAATACGCGGGAAATTTTCTATTTCTGATACAATTTTAGTAATTCAGCCACTAGTAAAACCACAGTACACCGTGTTCGTACAAAAAGAGCGAAAACGTTCGAAAACTTTTCTTTTTAATACTAGGTATATGCATATAAATGAATGCACTATTTCACACAGCACTGAGTTGGTGCGGATCAATCTCTACGGATAAAACCAAAATTATTTATCATTTGTTATCACAATCTTTGGCCCTTCAGTTTATATTAAGATTTAAATTTTAATAACCCGTATATAAATATCTTGATGTTCAATATAATTACATATAAAAGTATTTCTTTTAAATTTGGTCAATAGCCATTGATTATAAAGTGTGTTTGTGTTTAGTTGTCAACATGATACTGGGTTGGGGGTTGAAATGCGGACCATTTAACATAAATACTGAAAATCTAATATTAAATACTGCTCAAAAGTTGATTTATTGAATGTGTCGAAAAATATTATTTATTTGCATCCAGTGTGGGCTGCCAATACGTCAACAAGGGGTTCGCTTAATCTCAAAGCAATTCTCGTTGTTCTGGGGAAGGAGTGAATTTTTTTATGACTCCTATGCAATTATATGCAATACTTAAATAAGCTTTCGATTGTTACTTAACACACATATAGTATGTAACAATATGCAATTTACCGTAAACTTATCAATGTAAATGACTAAAAATGTACTTCTGTGTATACTGATAATATGTTTATCAGAAATTGCAGTTATATACTAATTTGATCTGAGAGTATTGTTTTCTCTTAAATTAATAAAAGGGGATCGCCGGCCTTCCACAGCTCTCGATTAATTTTATAGAGAATTCGTTCATCAAATCCACTCATTTATACTTAATGAGGCAATAATATACTTTTATGGTTTTTATTGTCAATACTTAGTGGAAAGGCATTATATTAATAAAAACACAATCATCAAATCACAAACTGATCATCAGTTGACAATGCTCGCAATGAGCGAAACCGGTCTTGACCTTTTTTATAAAGTGGTAAAAAGTACATAAGAATGTTGTGTTTTTATTAAAATAATATACTTGCTTGTTTTTGCTATGCAATGCACGACTGCCCTTCTCAACGTAAAAAGTGTGTTTCTAACATAATAATTAAATTGTCATCTAAGCCTTGCTAAGCTTAGTGTATAATATACAAAATAAATCATTAATATCTCAGAAAGATTTTTTATATTTAAACAAATACAGAATTAAGATTAATGAATAGAAATGCCAACTCATAATTGTGGATCAGAATTAATTGATATATATATAATATATTATACATCAATAAATGAATACTAAAATAGACGGAAAAATGTTCTTGAAAAATGGAATATATTGTTATAAAAAGTTGTGACTAGAGATTATGGTAGTCTTGGCTTTTTTCATGTCCCGGAACACGAGGCAAAAATTGTCAAGTCCTGGGAAATTCTCTTGTCTTAGACAGTATAACTACATTATTTTTTTTATGAAGAAAATATTTCTATGCATGTACAAAGTTGATACGCATTACTCACGTAAACTTTTTTTTAAGTTAAATATTGTGAAAGATGACAATATTTTATTGTATTTATTTTTACTACACACTGTTTTTACTTTGATTTTGCCGATGAAAATAATGCATTAAAAAATAATACATTGAGTTTTAAATTTCATGGTTATTTACATATGCAAACAAGCATCTTTCAAATATATGTAAAGTTGTCATAATTTATTTTATTGAATAATTTTTCAGATTTTGAAAGTTAATTACCTTTTTTTATTGCTTTCCGACATTTAACGGTTCTTATTGTACAGAAATTCTTAAACTATTGAATGAATAAAATCCACTTTATACCAAAATTATCAACAAATTAGCAAGTGTCAAGTATTGGGTTATTTCATTCAATTACTCCGGGAAAAAAACTGGCAAAAAGCGCCGATTTCCGGGAATTTATTCTCGAGTTGTCTCAACACAGTATTCCTAGTGGCGACGTTGTCTTGATAATATTTTGCTAATTTGTTAATGGTTGACATTAATTCACGATTAAAACTTCCCCTTAGCGCTAAAAAATACTTCCGATATGTTGCTGGCCCTTTAGGAATCAAGTGGAAAAAATGTTTTTTAAAAATATACGTCATGGGTTTTTACCGTCCATCAAAGTGTTAAAACATGTTGCAAGTATTTTTAGCACCATAGGAGAAGTGTTAATATTGATGCACACTTAAAATCAAAACACATAATTCATTTATTGTATTAATTATTTTGTACAAAACTGGAGTTATTTAAATAGTTACAAATGTCGGAAAAGTGTTTGATTTTTCATTAGTATTATTATGTTCATATTATTATTTCTAGGGTGAACAATAAATTGATGCTACGGTGCATACTTTTTTAAAAATGTTGAATGTGGAACGGAAAAAAAGATTTAACCCACAGTTTTTTCACAACAACTTTTTTTCGTTAATCACAATGTATACAACTTGATACACGTTATATTAAAAAGATGTATGCTGAAAATGCCGAATTATTATCCAAATTCAGCTTTTAAGCGTAAAAAAGAAAGGCTTTTGAAAATTGCAATCAAGAAAAAAAGACTTAATTTTTTTTTGAATATGTTGAATTAATATCAGATTAAATCAATTAAAAACCTGTTTATAAGTCCCCACCCACTTCAAAGGTTGTGTTTATTTCATAATTTGCATTTGGCCCAATATCAACAAAAAACGTTGTTTGTGCCTCCTGTAAAATTTGTTATGTGTAGGTTATTTTATGTGTTATATCAAGTAGTAATAAATATAACTACGTTATATGCAGATTTAGGTGACTTAACCTACCCATTCATTAACATTATTTGCCATAATTTATAACATCGCTTGTGGAGTATTTGATAGTTTTTAAGAGTGAAAAGCACGTGCGGCTGACAGCGAAAGACTTAAATTCAGCATTGCAAAGACGCAGTTTCAGACTTTCTTTAAATAATATTTGTTATACTCCCATGTACTCCCATTACAAATATAAGAGAATTCTTAGAAGACTGTGTTTGTTGTGTCAATAATTACTCGCTCCTATGACCTTAGCTACCATTCGGTTAAGAAAGTTTACTTCTTAACAAAACGGTGTGAAAACTTTATTGCAACGATTGCTTTCAAATTGAAGAATATAAGAACAAACTATAAAAATATATTCTGCCAGACGACCATATAATAAGTACAGTTTGTTAGATTTGACACGGTATTAATATATCCAGGGCTTGGTTGTGAAATCCGCGGAATAAAGCGAGCCGCTGTTTAAAAGATCCGGTTCGTAAATTACTTGAATTTATATTTCAAAGCTATTATTGCCAAAAAACATGTCATTCTATTTATTCAACTATCGGCTTTCCCTGTTCGTAAATTGCTTCATTTTTAGTTGGGAATATGTTAATTTATTTATAACAAAACATAACTGGAAAAATCTATGAGTTTGACAGTAGGTAAGAACAAAATATTGTGGATATTAAGACATTGTGTTTATTAGTGTAACGATATATTTATTGCGACGCTATTAAAAAAAATATACGCCATTTTTTTTTAAATGTGAAATAATGTCACGTGTCAACCATGTTGCTTGACAGTTCTGAAGAGGTAACGTTGATAATCTTTGGGTAAAGGATTTCGACCACAGAAAGACATTGTGTCTAATACTAAATCTTACTGTTTGACGTCGCATCTCACGTCTTTAGTAGGAGTCAGGGATAACATGTAACTATTTTATAGTAATAAAATAATTATTCACTGTGTTTGGATATGACATGTAATAAAAAAAATAAAACAAATCGGGCGTAATTAGTTAAGAAAATTGTGTAGACCAGGGGTTCCCAAACTTATTCTGCAATTGAACACTTCCCAAATCTGTAAATGTTTCCGGAACACAGCTTATTTGTTGGGTCGGGTGATTCATAATAGTAAAAATATTCAAAAAAATATATCATTTATTATGTGTTACTTAAAAATATAAGTAAAAACAGCTCTTACGCAGGGACGTCCCTAGAGCATATGTGAGTAGGCAGTTGCCTAGGCGCGATAACAAAATGATAACAAAATTTTTAAATGACTAAATATTTTTGATACGAATTTGATTTAGAATAAAAATATCACGCCTCAATGTCTTTGATTAACAAAATACCAAATCAAGATTCGATACTTATATTATTTAAGTGCATTTAAAATTTACATTATTTTTATGATGTGTAATGAACGTAATAGTTATTTTTTCATAATTATTGAACAATGATGTGGGCTTTTGTATCATATTTATTTGTGAGGATCTTTGTCAATAAGGTACATACTATCAATCACCTGAAAGCAGAACGGAATAAATGACAAAAGATTTGTTTAGCTATGTGCAAGTGAGTAGAGGATTCGAACTTCTATATGTGTATATTTATTCCTAGAATAGTGGGAAGAAATGAAAAAAATGGGCGCTATTTTAGGGATCTGCCTAGGGGCGGCACATTGCCTAAAAACGTCACTGCTCTTACTGATTCAAAACCTCTTCATTTACGTAGAAATTTGACGTTTTGAACATCAGTGAATCATCGATTTTCAATATGAAGCAGAAGATACTGAAATGTGTCCTAGCGTATATTACCATCCAAAATTTTCACGGAACACCTATTTAAATCACACAGAACACCAGTGCTCCGCGGAGCATAGTTTGGGAAACCCTGGTATAGACAATCACTATCGTAATGTCAAATATTCGTGAATTTAGGTCGATTAGGAAGATACTATTTTCAATGGATTAGTACACAATTTATTTTAACTCTCGCGGCTCGGAGACTAGAAAAATACTTCTCTGCCGATGGGGGTCGTTTAGGGACCCCAGTGGTTTCCTCATTATTGGCCTTACCCTTATGAATTTCAAAAAAAATAGTCTAAGGGCTTTAAAATATCTCTCTGCATCATTCCTTATACATTTTTTTTTATAAAAATCCGTGGTTTTTTAATAAATAATCATATTTTAAGTAGTGCGTAAAAAAGACGTCATCCCAGCACACATATGAAATTGCAACTGACGCGTTTAGCCCAGCTATATTACAAACGATCGCCTATCGCGGGCGCTTATCTCGTTATCGCGTATTTATATAAACTACAAAAGGTCTAAAAAACTATGATATAAGAATACCCTAATTATAAACATTGTATCACCCATATTAAAATAGATATTTAAGAAAATGTGGGTATTGGAGTCGCATTTCTTGAGCTTAGAACCAGAAAAGTTAATGCTTTCGAAATCTTCTAGATTTGAATATAAGATACATTTTTTTATTTCATCATAGCGATAGCTCAAAAATAATTAAAATGCAGTGTACCAAAACTAATATTGCTATTATTTAATTCGGCTATTTCTTGTATCTTATCTTCTCTTTTCAGAAGTTTTTTTTTGTTAATTTTATCGCTTCAAAGATTTGTGTGAATTGTTAACCAGTAAAGGAAACGTTTTTTTTTCAGGGCCACTCCAATGCTGACCGTTTAAGACCGAACGAGATGAATGGTTTCGAAGAATTAAGTGCTGTTACCATTGTTTTAGCAAAACTAGTTTTTGTGTTCCATTTTTGCCATATAAAACGTTAAAGTCATTGTGAAAAATGAATTATGTCGGTTAAATCCACTTAAACATTTGTCGCAGTCTGCCAAACAAGCAATAACAAGGTCTATTGTAATGGACCAGTTTAAAACAGCGGTGAAAATAAATGACATTCATCTGTCAGTAACGAGTATGTGACAGAAGTATTGACACGGTTGTTAATCATGTAATATAAAGTATTCCAAGAACAGGCGAGAAAAGATTGTTTTTTTTTAACAATAAAAAGATTTAAGTTAATATATATAATTAATTGTTCCTCTAAATTCAACTACCTTTTTTGTAATTGTAAAGTAAGATTACACGATAAAAAAAATCAAACTTTTTTACTGTAAGTAAAAGCAACGTTATGTTGGTTGTTGTTTAAAGCATAAATGAAAAGAAAATTTCATACAACATTGCAATAAAATCGACCAAGACAAGATAATCAAATTAAATTGCAACCGCTGCCACAATCAAAGTGAAAGGTACATTTGATAAACAATATGGCATCAGCAATTTGAGGGCAGTTTAAATTTCGCAAGAAAATTCATCACCGGAGACGCGACCCAAGACACGTGACGAGAAATATACGGACCAGACAATTGAGCGAGAATACAAAGAAGACACAGGTCAATTCTAGACTCCATGCAGCCAAACACTTCGCAACGTCGGATTTGTTCTCATGAACTTAGCTGAGATACGCCTCCCAAGATGATCCTGGATGATAAAAGGTAATTAAATGTCTATTGTCTCCCGAATTTGCTATTTCGACGAGACAGTGTTTTTCACACACTGGCATTAAGCACAAACTCACTGTTTTTTTCGTGGATTTTGTTTGCTCTAAAAAACGGTTTAAAATTAGATAGCATTAATTATAACTTGACTTGAGAAGAAAAATGATGCTGAACTAGTGACATCTATTATTAACAAAAATAAGTACTTTAAATAACATTAAATATATACTGAATTCGTCTTAATATTTGTGTATGTAGTTCATAAAATTTGGGTTATTTAAATGTCTAATTCACCTCAATTGATAAAGCTGAAAACAAAAATATTCTCTTATATATTATCAAGGACAGCTTCAGTATACACAGTAGTACATTTTTGGCCATTTTCATTGATAAGTTTACGGTAAATTGCATTTTGTTACATATTATAATTGTATTAAGTAACAATCGAATGTTTATTTAAGTGTTCCATCGGAGTGATAAAAGAATTCACTCCTTCCCCAAAAAACCTAGAATTGCTTTAATATAAAGCGATCCTCTTATTAACGTATTGGCAGCATACCGCTGGTTGAAAACAATAGTCTTCTGCGTTTAAAAAGACAGTGGCGCGATATATACTAAAAAAAAACAATTTATTTGATTTAATTACTTAAAAAATACTATAAAAAACACACGAAAAATAAGATTGGTCTTATTTTATCTAGAAAACTATTCAGCTAAGCATCTAGAACCATCCGTTTACCTTTTAGGAAATATTAAAATCGTCGTAAATTATGTGCTTTCCCAATTTTCTACTCAGTATGAATGAATACAAAGCAGGCTGAAAAAAAACAAATTAATCACGGAGAATCCAACTTGAGAGTATTTTTTTCGTAAAGTGATACGAATCGAATAAACAAAGCGGTGAAAACAGTCGACTCAAATGTTCAATTCGTGCATAATGACTCGTTTAACACATCTAGTAACATACAATCTTGAATTATTGATCGTGATGTGTTTTCAAGCTTACTATTGGAAAATGCAATATTGATGTAATAATTATATGGTATATATTAAATGTTCATTTTAACTTTCTTTCTTATCGAAGAATGTTTTGTAACAAATTAAGCACGCAATAATTTTTACAACTCTTAAAATGATTTATTAACTGTGCCATGAACAATTGATTGAATAAATAAATGAAAACTTTGACAACAATATTCAAAAATTAATTTGAATTGTTAATTAATTGAATATTTTAGAACATTTTAGATAATATTTTTCCAATACCAAATAAACTGATGTTTTATATACTCGTACTTTTATATAGTCGTAAGTAGTATTTCAACTTTTAGTATGATTGTTTTACTTGTGTATATGAAGTTATTAGATATGTATTTTTTGTCGATGTGTATTTGTGATTGGTGGCAAATCGACTCGAGCATTCTCTTTACCCCAGTAAACTTTATTTTTTTCAAAAAATTATATAAAATCAATATTATTCAAATGATCAGGACTTGGGGCTATTTCGCAACGTTGCAAACAAATAAGGTGACCAGACGTCCTCCTTTGAGGAGGATTGTCCTCCCTTTGGAAACTTTGTCCTCTTCAAAAATTGTGTCCTCCGTTGTCATCCTATAGGTCAGGGTTTCCCAAACTATGTTCCGTGGGACCTAAATAGCTCTTCTGCAAAAATTTGGAATGGTAATTTAATCTAAAACAAATTTAAACATCTTTAATTTCATATTAAAAATCGAGTGTTAGTAAATCACCACTGATGTTTAAAACGTCAAATTTCTAGACACAGGTGGAGATTTTAAATCAATAAGAGCTTTGTTTACTCATATTTGTATGTAACGTGTGTTAAAATTAATTAATAAATAAATAATAAGTGATTTAATTACATATATTATTTTTAAATATTTGTACAATTATGTATAACCCAACCTAAAAAGGCTGTGTTCCGGTTACGTTTACAGATTTTCGAAGTGTTCCATTGCACAATAAGTTTGCGAAACCCTGCTCTAGGTAATATTTTCCATTTGCAATGATATATGAACAAATGAAAAATCCAAACTAGCCAGGAATGATTATAGTTAAATGTAGTATAAATCAAAATTGCAAATCTTCCTGAATTTGTTTGAGAAAAATGAAGATGTACCCAAAATAAGATTAAATTAAGAAAATTTCAGTATTTTTTAAGGGTTTTTGAACATTGAACTGTTGTAATTGTATTAAATCGACGATATGATCGATAAGAAATGATACTGAACGATTTTTTTACATCCATTTTTACCAAAGTGTCTTACTTTGACATTTTTTTTATCTTGGTCGCCTTAAAACAAAGACATGTACGTTGCCACTTTATTGTGGAAGTCGTCTTATCGTTATACTTTGCTGGTGTATGTGTATTTATAGCCGCGCTTAAAAATTTGACTATCTTAAAAAAGAAACAGTTAGTTGGCCATTTTAATGAGATAAACGAAACAATGGATAAACGTTTCACAGATTTCTGCAACGAATTAAATTTTCAATACTGTTTTTCACTGTCGTGAGAAAATACATTAAAACTGTAGGTGTGTATAACGTCACGGCCAACACATCTCTAATACAAGTAAACACTGAACATTCTAGAGAATTAATACATCTAAAATATTTCCAGTGGGGCAAAATTTTACTGCATTTATTACACGTGGCTTAATTCAGGGGTTGGGCTGTAGGGGGCTTAGAGGGGCTCGCGCGAACCCCTTGTTAAATTGTACTAAAGTTGGCGAGCCCCTTGCTAATTTTAGAGAAAACGATATTCTCACATCAAATTAGTATATTACTGCAATTTCTGACGTATATATTATCTACAACAGCTTCAGTATACACAGTAGTACATTTTTAACCATTTAGATCATAGGTTCCCAAAGTGGTCCGTGAGGACTGCCAGGGGGTCCCTGACAGGAATAAAAAAAAATGGGGGTCCACGGACCGGAATCAATGGAATCAAATTTAATCAAAATAATGCGGGTTTAAATAGGTCAAAGTAAACTATCTCTTAAATTTATTAACTCTCGCGGCTCGGAGACTAGAAAAATACTTCTCGGCCGATGGGGGTCTTTTAGGGACCCCAGTGGTTTCCTCATTATTGGCCTTATTCTTATGAATTTCAAAAAAAAAAATAGTCTAAGGGCTTTAAAATATCTCTCTGCATCATTCCTCATACATTTTTTATAAAAATCCGTGTTTTTTTAATAAATAATCATATTTTAAGTTGCGCGTAAAATATACGTGGTTTCGGTGCAAATGTCACTGCGCGACTGGCACGCTTGCTTTGCGGCGTTCAGCTTATAATCTTACGAACGATCGCTGATAAGCGGGCGCTTATCTCTTATCTTATCGTATTTATATAAACTACAAAAGGTCCAAAAAACTATGATATAAGAATACCTTAATTATAAACATTGTATCACCCATATTAAAATAGATATTTTAGAAAATGTGGGTATTGGGGTCGCATTTCTTGAGCTTAGAACCGGAAAAGTTAAACAAAATATATTTGACAAATTTTACGTTTCACATCCACTATTAATTCCTTACGAATTTGAACCCAAATATTGACCAATTGATATCGGAGCATCAGGTTCATCCCTCTCATTAACAGATTTTATTATTATATGTAAGAATTTAATTGTGTTTTGATTTGTTCATTTTCATTTTTAATTTATAATATTTGTATTTTAAAAATATTTGTATAATAATATTTGTATTTTAAAAAATTAGAAAACTTCACTATTATGCATCCTGGGGGAGGGGGTCCACGAAGGATAAAATACTGGGTTTAGGGGTCCACGGGGGAAATAAATTTGGGAACCATTGGTGTAGATTGATAAGTTTACGGTAAATTACATATTGTTACATATTATAAGTATATTAGGTAAGGATCGATTGCTTATATAAGTATTGAATATAATTGTATAGGAGTGATAAAAAAATCGCTCCTTCCTTAGAACACCGAGAGTTACTTTGAGACTAAGCGAGCCCCCTTGTTAACGTATCGGCAGCCCACCACTGATTTAATCTTATGACCTGATATAAGTATTTATTCCCATTATATGTACATATGATGTGGTTTTAAGAGGTTTGTTTTTCGAATAAGCAGTGCTTTTTTCCCCCATGTAACACGTTGGAACTGTGTTCCGGAAACTCTTTCTCGAAATTTTTAATGTTTCAAATCAATATTCACATTTTTTTCCTTTTAAAACTTTAATTTTTTATGCCGAAAGACGTTTGAAAATATTTTTTTAAGTGATAATCTTCCGAAACAGCAATAATAGTAAAAAATAATTATCAGAACTAAGATTAGAACTACAGGATCGACTTCTGTTTGAAGGCGTTGGTATTTGTGATATATGTCCCTCCCACTTTTCCAATACTAAAATTAACAGAGCAAAGCGAGAGCCATTATTTAATCACTAGTCCTGAACCAGCCCTATCTTTCTTTTTTTTAATCTCTTTAAACAAAGGAGGGTCAAAAACTGACTAACAAGCAGTTCTCGTAGGAATACTTATAATAAGACACCTGCGTTAGAAGGCTTTACATTGGGAGCGGACACGGCTAAATAAATTTCTTCACCTATGTAGTTTCAGATGTGACATAAATGTCCTTTTTTTAATTAAATAGGGTAGAGTAGTTTATTCGCAGCTCGCAAGCTGAGTACTACAAGGTTCCAAGTGTCGAATTTTGACCAAACTAAAGTAATAATGAGGCATTCTTAAGTGTATCATTATCTACATGCTGTATTAATATGAAGTCGAAATTTTGCTTAAATTTCCAATAAGCCGTAGTTTTAATTCAATTGAATGACTGAGTGTTTTCAATCGAGAAAATCGATAAATACAGTCACGACAATAGCTAATAGCATCAACTACTGTAATATTGAGGCTCTGTTGCCGTCTTACTGACCTACCGACTTTATTTATCTCTTTTCCATTGTCCAAAACAAACGTTTTTAAGCTTTGGGAAACTCATCGATCAATTGACTACGAGAAGATAAATAAAAAAATAAAAGCATTTCACAACAAACGAATTTGTCCACGAAAAAATGTACTACAAAAAAATATTATTTCTCCAATTTTGTTGTTTTCCGAATAAATCGAGGCGTTTTCTTTTTTTGAGTATTATATTTCCTTAGATTTTATTCCTACTGCCAATAACTCTTCTCATTAATCAAGTCAATAAAAAAGTAGATACAGGTAGATTCAGCGGTGGGCTGCCAATACGTTAACAAGGGGCTCGCTGAATCTCGGAGCTACTCGCGGTGTTTCGGGAAGATGCGGATTATTTTATTACTCTCGTGCAATTCATTTAAACAAATCGTCGTAAATAATGTATGTATATGTTTTTCAGAAAATTAACATTTAATTGAATGAATTCATCTTACTATTAGAGTACATATTCACCGTCAATAATTGGTGGTAAGGCTTTGTATTAAAAAACACAATGTAATTTTTTACTACTTCCACTTTTATTTAAAAGGATCAGGACCGGTTTCGGTTATAGCGAGCATTATCAACTGATAATGCTCGTTGATCCGTATATTAGGATCCGTCCTTTCAAAGAAATGTTGATGTAGTACAAAAGAATATTGTGTTTTTTTTAAGTTCTTCTTAGTAACGATTGATACAAAGCAGTGCAGGCGCGAGGTTATTTAGCGCCCTAGGCAACGGTTATTGGTGCGCCACTTTTTAACAAATCATCACATTTTTTTTCGAAATAATGAAAAAAAAAATCTGGATTATGGAAAAAATTAGACATATATTTTTTTATACATCCATGTCCGCTCCCAATGTGGAGCATATGGCCTTATAATGGAAGTATCTCAACAGAATCTTTTCTACGCGAACAGTTTGTTACTCAGTCGCTCAACCTCTCTTTTTCGAATCATATAGAATACTATACATAATTACAACGAACAATTAATACAAACATCAAAATAAAATAAAATGTACATACTGTTATTTTTAATCATTAAAGTAAGTACATATAAATAATTATGAATACTCTATTTATGCGCCCCCTCATGGATTGCGCCCTAGGTGGTTGTCTATTTCGCCTGTATGGTGGCGCCGGCCCTGGTAAAAAGTAATAAATATCAGAATCTGTTTTTTTCAAAACTGTATAATAAAACCTTGACAAATGGGACAGCTCCATTTTGGCGGTAATTTTTGGCACAAAAGTTTCTACAATGATGCAGTACATTCAAATTTAGATAGTTGCTTCGTATACATGAATAAAAATATCTAAATTCAAAAGAAGTTCAATTAAATTTCGAGCAATTATTTTTTTATCCCATTACATATGTTATATCGATTAAAGTGGATTCCTCAATCGCCGCTAATGTATCTGTTAATTCGAGATACTTTTTGTCTGAGTGATGATTATTCTTTTTCATTGCTGACTGAACTTTCGGATTTAGCGCATATCATTCCTTTAAGTATATAGATAACAAAACGGTTAAAAGAAATTATAATACTTTAACACCATTTTTTGACGGCTTATCGATCTGAAAACTTTATGGCTTTGCTCTCTACTTTGTATTGAAACAGTCTGATATGTTTATCGTATATTATACAACTTTTTCATTTTTAAGAACCCTACAAATTAATGAAAATTGTTGTCATTTATTTTGAACCATAGCACACGTCAATACCAATGATGAAAATGATGATAAACTCTTACACTAAAAACAAATTAAAGATTTTTTTAATGATTCGAATATAATTTTTTATTCGAATTATGCTCTACTTTTTTGAATCTAGAAAATTTGTCATTGTTTGGAAAAACCTCTATCCATTAAAATAGAAATAACCGAAAATGTTCTTTTTGTTATTGTTTACCTATTTTATACATTAGTATTTGTTTGAATTGCCCTCCTGTAAAATCAATATTCAAATTTGTTGTTATTAGGAAATCTGTTATCCACTAATATATGCTTTGTTTTAAGAAATCATTTTTGTATAATATAGAATTAGTTTTTTTTTATTGGAATGTGTATTAAAAAAATACTTGTTAAAAAAGAGTTGAGTGCACATTTCATATTACTCGCAAATTCGCTTAAAAACTAGATATGGTTCTTACAAAATGAAAAAGTCTTCTTATGGTGCCGCCGTATTTGACTGACTAAAAATATAGGTTAATAACAACTTGAGGTTACAGAAAATGTCACGGATAGTTAAATATATAAATCATCATCGAGTAAAATTAAAATATCAAGGTGAAGCTTAAATATTCAAATTTCTTTTTTCTTAACACTCACATCTTTAAAAACACATATGCCAATTTTTGTAATGATTATAAATCGTGAAACTTTCTTTCTCGAACGATAAATGAAATTAAGAAAGCGAAAACAATTGTGCGAATAGCAATCAAATATTCAAAGCTATGGGAAAAACTCATCACTGTCTAATTTTAATTTACTTTCATCAATTCGCAACACAATAATATTATTCATCGAATTTTCGCTAGCGAATTTTTTCTCAACGGTTCCGTCGTAAACACTTTTAAGATTAAGTGTGTAAAAAAATCGCCTTCCTTATCGGTTTGATGTTGTCAAGATTAAATCAGGGGAAATAAAATATCATTAATTAGGTAGCTGTTAAATTGCCGCCTGTTTTTTGGCTACCATAGTCGTCGAATCCAGTACGGACGTACGAATTTACGTTCGAATATGGTAAAAAACTAATATTTTTTAGTCAGATTTTTAATATTACAGATATGATCTTATTAATACAACGTTGATTGCCATGGCATAGTGGTACAAATTTTGGTTTCAGGACAATCATTGACCACTATTCCAGTGCTCTTCTACCTTTTTACATCCGCGGATCGGTAAAAAATGGAAAAATATTTCGCGGACTGGCTTCAATCACATTCACATATTTCCCCACAGCCAGTTCTCAACATACGACTATTTGGACTAACAATGAAGTATAAATAAGTAAAACATATTTTTTTCCAGTTTCTGTAAATTTTTTATTAGAATATATTTTATAAAATAATAGTTGGTCACGAGTAGCCCATATAAATTTCAAAGTGGATGTATGAGTCGATTTTTTTCGGAACATGAAAGATTTCGCGAACCGACAATAAACTCATGCAGACCAAAGGTTAAAGAACACTGCACTATTTTTCATAATTGGCAATTGTCAATATGCCGAAGAATATTTCATACAAAATTTCTGAAGTGAAGAACTGTTTTTGCCGATTTGTAATCTAATAAAAAAGAACTTAATAAACACCAATTTGATATACTTCTGCAAATGCAGGTAAGTTTAAAACAATTCCTAGAAGGTGGCATGTCCCCCACCTCTGTTCTACTTTAAATGTGCAGATGATTTGGAGATATAATTCATTAAGACAAATGTTTTGCGAATTCATACTAAAATGCATGAACTGTAACAAAACAATGATTAAATCTGAAAATTGAACCTTTAAAATGCTCTATTGCCCCTCTAATTTAATTTTAACGAATTTGTTTTTACTGTAAGTAAAATAGCTGGTGTAGGTATAAAAAGAAACCCCATTTTTTATTATACTTACTCGAATAAGCTAACGGAGTTTTAATAATAATATATTTTCTTTATCTACTGTAACGTTCTAAATAATGTAAATTTTTAGGGCATCCAATCCCGAGATCCCGTTCAATTTTCTGATTCCGAAATCCCGGGATTGACACGGTCGCGATTGTGGATTTAAAATTCCTCGGTGAGCTAAAAAAAAAACGAGGTTTGGAGATAATCTGCGGAAAAAGTATACTAAATCGGGGATTTGAAATTCCTCGGTGAGCTAAAAAAAAAACGAGGTTTGGAGATAATCTGAGGAAAAAGTATAGGGAATTGAGGATTTCAAATTCTTCGGTGAGCTAATCTCAATCCCGGGATCCCGGGCTTGAAAATTAATCAATCCTGAAATCCCTAGATTTGATATCTTACATAAATTAGAGTTTTTCTATTGCGTCGGAGAGCACTTTTACAAGAGAACAAATTAAATCAATTTTTGGTCAGAATAAAAATATGAACGGTCATAATAAAAATATTATACGAATATTTTATAACCATTTTGGTTAGGTTAGGTTAAGTTTTTTTTTAATTTCATTTAAATTATGACTTTTTACATTGACCGATATATTATGACCATTTAATATAAATTCTGACCGGAAAAATACGAGCCCTTTTATAATGTCACCACCCAAAAATTCTATGAAAGCCTAAATTCTCTTTATCAGCCTTGCCTAGTCCGTATGAATTGCTTCTCCAAAAAACGCATTATTATGTATGGTTTTCGCCCGTGGCAACATATTGGGTAATAACCCATTGTTCAGTGTTTAGTATTAAAAAAAACGCACCAAAATATTAAACGGTGACATGGGCAGTGCCAGTAGTTTTATTAGCTTTTTTCAATAAGTCAGAAACTAGATTTTTAGTGCAATTTGGCGCCGTCACCATGTCAACAAAGGAAAAATAATGTAGCCCATACATAAAAAAAATTACAAGAGGAACGAAAAACGTTTTTCTGTCTCCTGTAAACGATTTTGGGCCAAAATCAAAATATGAAATATACACATCCTTTATTTTCACGAAAACACTTAAACTAGTTTTTTTATTGACACAACCTAATATAAATTCAATATTAGTTGAAGAAAAACCGTGTTGTAAACCTGTTTTTTTAGTTGGAATTTTAAGGGGACCTTCTTCTCTTAAGATTAAAAGCTAAATTATGATAATAATACGGTATTTTCAGTTTACATCCGTTTGATAGAACGTCTGTAAAGTTGTATACAATGTGATTATTGAGGTTAATTCTGCTTGCCTTTCCACAGTCGACATGTTTACAAGTTTTATTCATGAAGTAATTATTAATAAAGTTTCTTATTACAGAGAATAGGGGGTTAAACTTTTCACACAAGCAAACATAACTACCCTAATCGCTTTTATATAAAACCACTATTTAAAATTTTAAATGAAAATATGTATTTTAATCTTTTTCAAGCTTATATCGAATCCCCTAATATAGCGTTGGAAAACGTTGTTCTATAAAATATGTGTCGAATTCGAGAAAAAATAGTTGCCTTTAATGCGATGATGTAAAAACAAAAGTTTATGTGAATAATTAAATTTAAAAAATAATTCTACATAACTAATAAAAACAATATTTCTGTGTGCAGCACTATCAAAAGTCACACCAGATAAATGTGTTTTTGATAATAATATTTAAATTAAAGCTTTGGTGTAACATTGATTGATAATTTTATAGAATTATACTTTTATTTCTTTTAAAAATTATTTGTAATATTAGACTTTATCGATATCAAAGCTTATATGAAAAATAAGCCTAATTATATTAAAATAATTCACCGACCTATTCTATTTTATCTTATAATAAATACTTCACTTTCATTCCAATTGAAAGACATACAAATCCATAAATAGTCCATAATATAACATGATTGCAGTTTTATGTCACAAAAATCTAATAAGAGATTTTTTAAATTCACGTTTGCTCTCAAAATTGAGCATATAGCCTCCTAATGGAGGTATTTCAACATAAGTTGTTTTTACTTATTTTCTCAACCTCTATTTTTAAAAAGGGTAGGGATAGAAGGATAGGACTATGTCAGGACTAGTGATTAGTTAATTGCTCTCGCTATGGATGTTTTTAGGACAGGTTTGGAGGGTGGGAATCTAAGACATCATATGACTTAAGAACAGAAATCTATAAATCAATTTAAAATCTATCTTTAAAAACTATCCGTATATATTGGGATTCGATCAGTGGAATAAGAAATCAAACATTCGAACTAGAACTGTTGGTTTGAATTCATTTATGTTCTTGTATTCTTGGAGACGCCCATAGAAAAATTTCTTGTCGTTGGCTTAGACCAGTGATGCACAACGTTTATCTTCTAGCGGGTCGCATAAAACAAATTATCATGTGTTCGGGCCGCAAACAAAAAAAATATTTAAAGTACGCTCAATCCTTTTTTGTACAGAAAATATGTAGGTTCCATGTAAAACAGCCTTAAAACCGTGTAAAAAAGATTAAGTGAATTTAGATAAATGAGTAATAGGTTCCATTTTATTATTTTGACGGTGTTATTTCGAAAATAAATAAGCCATGCAAAAAAAGAATTATGATAACTTGCTTATTAAAAATCGTTTCATTGTGAAATATGTATGTTTTATTTATATGCAATTCATAAGTTAATGCGTTCTTGGTCTTAATTTTTAACATTTTTTTTTTAATTTAACATAATATTTGTAAGCCTGTTTATATGAACCGATTTATTCTCCTTCATTGAAGAAAAAGCTTGCTTACATTTATTAAATAAAGGTTTTACGTGAAAAAAATATGTTTGAGAAAACGATTTAAGGGCCGCCACAAAATTGAAAAAGGTTTGTGCATCACTGGTTTAGACAGTTCGAATTTGAAGAAAATTACTATTAAATATACGAGAAATAAAATAAAAACGAGACAGTGTACAGTTTGTTATTACATATATAATTTAAAAACCGTTAGTTGTCGGAGAACTGTTGGTTGGTTACATTTGGAATAATCTGTAAACGATAAAAAGCAATATTCTCAAATGTAACCAATTTTATTTATAATTCTAAAACGCTTGTCATTTGTTTCGTAATGGGAACATTTGTCAACAATGGCGTCGCTCCAATCATTTAACAAGAGTGTCGCTGGATAATTAAACTTCAATTTTAATGTAAAATGTGAGACAGCATTCCAGAGTGTGTGACGAATCCATCTAAAATTTGCGAAATTTTAAATTACTCACCGTATTATTACAATAACAGGCTTTCCTTAACCATCACAGCATCCGGCGAGAAAATTTAATCGTGATGTTACTAATTGAATGATAAAAAAACGTCTTAAAAAATATTAAGATAAGTGAATTTGTAGATATCATTTTTATACGAAGTAATTCGAAAGTATAAAAATTTGGTATTATGAATTATCACTCTTTGTGCTACAGAAAAACCAAAACAGCATTACTAGTAAATATCAGAACGAATAAAGCAGTGAGTCACTTTTTGTAATTTTGAATGTGGCTTATATTTTTTAAAAGGATTTTATTTTTGTATAAGCAGCTAATTTTAAATCGGAAAATTTCCAAACCTTCATTTCACTCACTGTTTAGTTGTTGATACTGCCGAGATATCACTAGCGGAAATGTATCGTTTTTATAGGGAACAATGTTATTTTTAAGTTATCAACCGTCTTTGATTGGTTGCAATGAGGGTATCCAATCCCGGAGCCTTTTTCCAATCCCGGGATTGAGATAAATTTACCGAGGAATTTAAAATCTCCGATTTGGTATACTTTTCCCTAGGATTCTCACGAAACCTCGTTTTTTTTTTAGCTCACCGAGGAATTTGAAATCTCTGATTTGGTATACTTATCCCCGAATTCTCACGAAACCTCGTTTTTTTTTTTAGCTCACCGGGGAAATTGGAATCGCCAATTTGCCAATTTCGTCTCACTTTTCGAGATTTACTCAAAATTTCTCAATCCAGAAATCTCGGGATCGCGACCATGTCAATCCCTGAATTTCGGGATCAGAAAATTGAACGGGATCCCGAATCCCGGGATTGGATGCCCTAGTTGCAATTGATTTGGTCAAATTAAGTTTGTACTGCAATGTAGAGAAAATTAAATATTAGCGTAATGAATTGAAAAAAAAAAATTTAGTGATCGAAAGATTATCATTTGGTTAAATACTTATTTATGAACGTGTAGGTACTAGAATGTGAGCATTTTTTTTACCAAATACAATACTAATCTACAATTAAACTCATCTATTAGATAAATTTGGTAGTATGTAACTTGATAACTTTGTTGTGGAAATATGAGCCATCTCAGATTGACTTCAGGGCCGTGACAGAAGTGTCTGTCAAGTTCAGCGTGATGGCTTTGTTTTCATTTAACGACCTTCCGAGATGAGTCATTGCCGCGCACGCCTCGATTCCATTCGTTGCATGGAAATTGGCAAATCTCTCCAAGTGGAACAGCTGCGGCAAAGTCATGCGCGGTCTTACCAGATCATGTTCGTGCATTAATGGAGTATAAACAAAGATACAGTGAGGATAAATTGAATGCCATTTAAAAAAATTAAAAAATAGTTATTTTTAAAACAAGATGTGATCACAACTTGGACATAATAATGAGTTCATATTATAATCAAATTGATAGCGAAAATTGAAAAATGTTTAATGATTTATGTCCAAGGCTTTGATGTTTTTAATTCCCAGACATACTAGATGGAGAGCATAATTGTAGTTTGATGGTATATATCTATGGTTTCTTTTATTTCGTAATGAAAATTGCTTGGATTGTAGGTTCAATTTTATGGTTGTTGAATTTCGTAAATTCTTCTATATAGAAAAATGACTATGTCGACTATTATAATTTTACTTAATATTTTGTAATTATTATATCCACTTTAGTAGTATTATTATATTATCTTGAGCGATTCAAATGTGGAGCATATAAAACTACTTATGAAGTTTATCTCAGCAGATGATTTCTAAGAGAACTGCTTTTCACTCAGTTACTAAACCTTTAATTTTCAAAGAGATTAGAAAAAGAAAGATTTACCAAAAATTCAGGATAAGTATTGAGCTAACAGCTCTCGCTTCGTCCCATTTTGATTACCTGAGAAATGGTGAGAGGAAATTTCAGATATCAGAGACATCTTTGTCTTTGAATAAAAAATCATAAATCGGTTAAAAAATCTATCTGTTAGAACCCATGAACTCTGAAACTGAAGCCAATTACGTTAACCACTATTATAACATTTCAGTAACGTTTATAAAAAATATTATTTTAGGATCAATGCCGTTTTGCTTTCAATGATTTGTTTCCATTTATATAGTCCATATAATATGATTTATCTAATTTGATGATGATGAAAATATAATATCGAATTGTTTTTTTTCTTTCTTATTTTGTAATTATATCAAGACGTAGACGTCAACAGTAAACAATAATAAATTTATTTCAATAAAAAATCTGGCAAAAATGATTACTGGTTTTGTATAACTGAATTTTAATAAATATCCATTTCAAGTTTCTTGTTAAATGCAGTATAAATATTTTGCAATGTATAGAGTTTTCAAAAGATAATATTTCCACTGTCTATTACATTTAAACGACCCTAGTAAAATTTTCAAACTTTTTCTATGTAAGATATTTCATAAAATACTCTTTTGTTTATTTACTTGTACATCAAAGTTTTCATTCGGTAAAAACAATACAATCATACGTAAATTTATTCAGTGTCATGTAGAATATTATTGATTTCACTCACATGAATATTAATAAAGACTTGTTTGCTAATAAAAGAAATCTTAGATTTAGAGTAATGTATAATAATGTTGGCTACCTGCAGTTTTTGGTGTTGGCAAATTAAAGAAAAAAAAATACAGCTCTCATCCGATTAAATAAAAAAAATAGCACTGTTTAAGATATTTACAGTATTAATTCTAGGGATTAAAATTTATAAATCTCACATTTATAATCATTATAAAAATCTGTAAGACTTTCTTAAATAGCGTCAAAATGATAAACAATAATTTTATCCATAAATGAATGAACATTTATTTTCAATATATATATATATATACTATAAAATTCATCATGCGTAGCATCTCGGTCGAAAGATACTAAATAAGAACTATTAGTTAAATGAAAAGTCAGTGGGGGAGAAAATTCGTCAACATATAAAAATAAAACATTATATTTACAACAATTTTTATTTGGTTATAAATAATTTTAAATTTGTACAGAATTTTGGTAACACATTAAAAAAATCATGTCTGGTCAATACCAATCGTTTTACCCTTTCGTATTATTTACTTAATTTAATTTAAAAACTAATTCTAAAACGACGATGTTCTTTATACTATTATTGACCATGTTCACATCACGTTTTATTCATACAACCTATTTAAAATTAGCAAATTTAGCTAGAAATTTGTTTCTTTATAGCGGTCGTCTTTCTAGGCCTTGTGTTTTATATTTGAATTCTATTATTGATGCAGTCAAATTTTTCCATTTAAGACATTCAGAAAAAAGCCTCAACCGGTTACAAACGGGGCTTTGCTGAATTGAATTTATTGCTTCCTTTTCCTTTAAAATTATACTTTGTTAGAAAGAATAAAAAATTAATTAAGTTAAGATTAAATTTTAACAATGAATAATTACAATATTGTTTTTACCTCTCACTGTGAGAGAAAAAGTAGATGTTATGTGAAACGTTTTTAGTTTAATATTGTATGGTTGGCAAGAGAAACTTTATCTTGTCAGATGTAACCTTTCTTGAATGCCGTTAATTTAAATTTTAATTAAATATAAAATTATAATTGTAAATCTTTTGCAGAATGAAACGATACGAAATTTATTATTAATAATATTATATTAGGCTTGTCAATTTTGTTATTCCATCTGTGTTACAAATTGTTTTTAACTCTCGCGGCTCGGAGACTAGAAAAATACTTCTCGGCCGATGGGGGTCTTTTAGGGACCCCAGTGGTTTCCTCATTATTGGCCTTATTCTTATAAATTTCAAAAAAATAAATAGTCTAAGGGCTTTAAAATATCTCTTTGCATCATTCCTCATACATTTTTTTATAAAAATCCGTGGTTTTTTAATGAATAATCATATTTTAAGTTGCGCGTAAAATATACGTCGTTTCAATGCAAATAGCAATGTGCTACTGGCGCACTTTGCTTAGCGGCGTTCAGCCTATTATCTTACGAACGATCGCTGATAAGCGGGCGCTTATCTCTTATCTTATCGTATTTATATAAACTACAAAAGGTCCAAAAAACTATGATATAAGAATACCTTAATTATAAACATTGTATCACCCATATTAAAATAGATATTTAAGAAAATGTGGGTATTGGGGTCACATTTCTTGAGCTTAGAACCGGAAAAGTTAAGAACCATTATCAGGCAGATTCTGTCTGATGATGTTTCTTAAAGAGGCAAAACACTTACAGGTGGAATTTGGTATAAAGAAAGAAACTTCCACAAAGCTACCGCCGAATCCATTGAAACTAGTATAGTTAATAAAAAATATATAAAATAACAAGGTACCATAAAACTTCATTTGAATCATTCAGCTTTGTTATAATATTCACATGTTCGAATATTAGTTAGAAGTTATTCGAAAATAATTCGTGGATATTGAATGCAAACATATTACAGTTGTAGTCAGTAACAATACACACGAACAAACAAATGAATAGTTTAATTGGTAAACGTGTAAATTAATTACAAATATTATATGTAGTTAAATTGTTAACTCAAAAGTGTTGTTCAAAAACTTAAAAATAATCACGCGTGTACTAATAGTGCATTCAGTTACTCTCCATAGTCGTGTTTATTTAATATCTGACGTTTCACATAACCTCAAAATGTCAACGTCTTGTTCTCATTTTCTGTGTATTTTTATTCAACGTATCTAGCTTATCCAAACTTAAACTTAATGTAATTTCTACTTTGATTTGCGCTTGAAAGTATAGTAACATAATATAAACCTTAATGTCATCATATCTACTATGTCTAGCTATTCAGTGATATATTAACATATAATACACAATAATATATTAACAAGTCGAGCGAAACTAACTGGTTTCATTTATTATATCTCCGCTCACTTAAACATCATAATTGTCTACTGGTAATTGTTTATAAATACACATTTCGTAATGTAGTAAATTGTATAAAAGTGTTATGTCGTGTTTATTTTATTACAATTTTAAATTCTCAATATTATTACCGCTTTTAACGGTAAAAATGAGAGTTAATCTACTCACGTTATTGTTGAAAAAAAACACAGCAAAACTCAAACTCTCTATCGCGTGTTTACTTAATGTGGTATTATTATAGACAAGCCAATTAATTGAATTTATAATCCATGAAATTATTTCGAGGATAAAATTAAATTTTATGATTGAAAACAGCATAATATTAAGCTGCACGCTAAATGTTTCAGTTGATGGGCGTTCCCAGTTTAGCTTCTATCGTGACATCTAAAAGTAAAATTTCAAAAAATCAAGCAAAATCAATTAATAATATTGCTACAACAATATCACACAACGAAAATCAGAAATTCTTTTTTTCTAGGTGACAGTCTGCATAATTTAATACATTTAATACAATCCCAATGTAAACTAGGGCTAGCTGGTTTTCAGAAATTGGGTTTTTAGCTAAATTTGCAACATTGGAATGCTGATTTTTTCAACCTGATAGCCCGGTTTCAAATATGAAAATTAATTAACATAATATTTTGAATTGAAGTTTGAAAATGAGTATAAATCAATGACTGTGTCAAAAAAATATTTAATAGTCCATTGGTCGCCTGCTTTGGCCCAGTTGGGTAGAGCTTGCTCTACCGATCACGCAGGTCTGGGTTCGATTCTCAGTAAGATCACAGTGAATTTGAAATTAATTAAATTGAGTTTTGAGCAATATTGTAATGCATAACCCAATTTTTTTATAAGTTAGTTTTCGTACAAAACCCTACTGCAAGCCCTGTAAATGAATACCCACGTTGCCATGGATTCATTATTATATGTTATCTACTGTGAAGGATTACCCTACAAGCGAATGAGATGGCCGCCTGGGGCCTCCGAATCTTAGGGGCCTCAAAAATGATTATTGTACAACTCATATATGTACTTTCTATTAAAATTGTATTATATCTTTATATATGGATTTTTCTGACGTTTTTATGTTATCCGAAAAACTGATAGCAGTTTGATGACCTAAATTAAAGTACTATTATCTATAATATAATTCATAGCTTAAAACTTTTTCTCGATTGTCTTGCTGTTGCATTGATGTAGTGATATAACATTTAACCATGGTTCATGACTAGACATGACATTACAAAACTGTAATAAGTTATGAACAACTTTGCCTTATATAGAAAAAGGTCTATGATTACAATAATTACTATCCATTTAATACACTAAGTACTATCATTTGAGTTGGTCTGCAGCTGATGTATTATATTTTTTCTAACGGTTATTAAATTAAATAAATAATTTCGTGCATTTGTTTAATGAGTTGAAAAAAAAACAAACCATAATATAGAGAGAAGTAGATTCTTAGAAAAAACAAAAGCAACATATTTTAAATCTACTTGATTAAAAATAACAATTTCGTCACGCTTGTTTTCCACCATAAAAAGAAGATTAAGGCTTAAATCACTAAGCCGTACCTGAAAGTAGGACATTTTTTGTAAACTTAGATAGAAGTTTGTGTTGGCTTGAATATTTTTTTATTTTTATGACGTTGGTATCATTAAAAATAACAACGATCATTAATCAAAATAATAAATACAAAAATGATTTGCAGTTAATACGTAAATGTAAAATACAAATTGATTACTTGTTTATTTCCATGACTTTAGTTAATGCTTTTCACATAGATGCAATAAAAAACATGACAAGAATTACATATATTCACATGCTCAGAATTAGTTGTGAAAAAAATATTTGTACACAAAACAGAAACCTAGTAAACACCTCAAATATATTTTAAAAAGCCATTTTTACGTTAAGGATTTTTGACTAAATTTTGAAATATATCTATTGATAAAAAATAATACAGCTTAGCAATGACAAATTTTAAAAATATCTCAGTTGAATAAGGAATTTACAACAATAAAATCTGTCTATCATATACTTGTATATACACCTATCCCTCGATTTACGCGGTAGATACGTTCCAAGAGATATCTCGTAAACAGAAACCGCGTAAATCGAGACTTCGAGTTCATACAAAAACGGAAGATAGGTTCCAGAAAATAAAAATTCGCCTAAATTGAGACCTCGAGTTCATATAAAGGATAGGTTCCAGAAAACCGCGCAAAACGAGACATTGTATATACACATTATCTGCATAAAAAAGAGAATTTTATTAAGAAATAGATTTCATTTCATTCATAGTTAAAAGCATAATTATATAATCCTCATTACTATATTCTAATTCAACCAATTTTATCTTTTTGGTTGACTCTAAATCGCTACTATCGGATTCAAATCCAGCTGCAGGTTTTTCTTCTCGTTTTATCAAATAGTCTGTATCATTATTTTGATTTTATTAAATTAATATATACTACGTATAACCACCATACAATTTGTTAGTAAAGGCTGGCATTTCACGGACCGCTCATAATTTGCTGATTTTCTACAGCACTGCTTGGAACTAAAGACTGCTATGAACATACGCGTTTGTGTGTTTTTTCTGACCGCGTAAAAGTGAAACCGCGCAAAATGGGTACCGCGTAAATCGAGGGATGAGTGTGTTATAAATATTACGTTAAATGAAGTACTATTTAATGACATATTTAATTTTCAATTAGTTAATCTCGAGATATTTTTTAATCCATGTCCACTCCTAATGTGGAGCATATGGCCTCATAATGGAGGTATCTCAACAATTTTTTTCTACGAGAACTAAAATTTAATTAGTTGCACAACTCCTTTTTTTTTTAAAAAAAAAAGTAATGATAGAAGGATATGTAAGGGTGAGCGAGAGAAAATTTAAGACACTACAAACATTCATGCTTTCGGACAGAAACCTATAAATCTATAAAAATTGTCCGTACTGGGATTCAAACCCGTAACCTCTGCGTTCTAAGTCAACGACGTTGACACTCAACCACGCAGCCGGCTATCTCATGTTAAAAAACCAATACGAAAAAATACATAGATGAAATCAGATTCTCTACGACTATATTTACATAACCGTCAGTTTTTTTTATATAAATTTAACTATCAATTCATAAACTAAAAAGAAGAAAATATTTAAAAAAATATTTGAGACTTAGTCTTGTAATTTATTCGTTAAATTTAGTAAATGAATTTGTAAATTTTTTCTGAATTAAACTGTCAACAATTTAAAAGGGATACACTTCCTTGTTCACGGGATAGATGCAACGTTAACGGCTTCTAATCCATTAAACTAGAGGTGGGCGGAAAAGGCTCGCGCAAGCCACTTGTTAAATTATACTCAGGCCGGCGAGCCCCTTGTTAATTTAAGAGAAAAAAAATATTCTCAGATAAAATTAGTACATAACTGCAATTTATAACTTATATATTATCTACAACAGCTTCAGTGTACACAGTAGTACATTTTTAGTCATTTACATTGATAAGTTTACGGTAAATTGGATATTGTTACATATAAAAGTGTTAATTAACAATTGATTGCTTATTTAAGTATTGCATACAATTACGTAGTAGTGATAAAAATCAATTAACCTCTTCTCCAGAACACCGAGAATTACTTTGAGATTAAGCGAGCCCCTTGTTAACGTATTGGCAGCCCACCGCTGCATAAAGGGCAGATATACATTTTGAGTACAATGATAGCAATAAAAAAATACTTTGATGCACTGAACAGAACAGAAAGTGCGTCATGAAGAATGTATTTTTGGTATTTATATCACAGATCAAGAATATTTATAACGTTACAAATGCTCAGACATTATATGGCCCAGAATGAACTTGTAAGTGCTAGTCGAGTGAATAAACTATAATCATAAAACCCTAATTTGACCAATTTGGGGATGTGAGATTATTCAAAAGCCCTTCGCCGCCGTAAAGGTTTATAACTTGATGTCAATAATATGGACTACGGAATTACTGTACAGCGTGAAATCACTTTATTGCATTAATTACAAGTCAGTGAGTGCATGCTTTCTAATAAACCAACTAACCGCTTCGAGATCATTTTGAAACAGGGATGTGTAACCTTTTTAGGTAGATTAGGTCATCCGTACCACCAGAGTCTTTTCGGGAGTTAAAGTTCTAATATTAATGTACAACGCTTTGGTTCGAAGCAGACTTGAGAGTGGGTCAATTGTTTGGGCCCCAAGATGCTCGAAATATACCCTTATGGTGGAGAAGATTCAGAAGAAATTTTTGAGACTTCTCTATATGAGGGTGTATGGATATTACCCATGGCTTTATCCAACTGACTTTCTCTTAGGCATGCTTCAATAGTTTGAATGTTCGAAGAGAAATGTATCTGGCCATATATTTCTTTCGACTTATACGTGGCCAAAATGAGAATTCCACCATTCTTGAGAATGTGAATCTAAATGTTCCTGATTACTTTTTGAGAAATCGTGGACATGAATTGTTTGTTCTCCCAAGGTGTAGAACCAGCCTGCCAATGGGGATGCCACTGGGGAGAGCTTTAACGGTGTTCAACAATATTGCTTCGGATGTCGACATATTCCACGTAGACGTGGGTGAGTTCCGACGAATACTATTTTTTATGTATTAAAGTAGAGTTCGTCGGAGCTTACTCAGTTGACTTCTTTGCCATTTTTTTTTTCTACTGATTTTAATATTAAATTGTACTATTTTTTTTCTCCATTGTAAAAGTTTTAAATTTATAATTTGTCAACCTTTTGCAATGTTAATTAAATAAATAAATAAATAAATAAGTAGAGTATACAATCCCGGAGCCTTTTTGTGATCCCGAGATTTCGGGATTGATTATTTTTCAATCCCAGGATTTGGGTACTCGACGTGAAATCGTGTATAATTTGAAAAAGTTTTGGTGACTCGTTTTTTCCGACGAATTTGAAATCCTCAAATCCCTATACTTTTTTCCCGAAATCTCTTTGTGACTCGTTTTTATTTTTAGCTCTTCCAAATCCAAAATGCTATACATTTTCGGGATTTGCTAAAAAATTCTCAATTTCGAAATCCCGGGATCGCGACCATGCCAATCCCGGAATTTCGGGATCGCAAAATTGAACGGGTTCCCGGAATTGGAGACCCTAGTCATAAGGCCGCATTCATTTATCTGTACCGTAACAGGACCGTAATTGAGAATTTGAAATTGGATAAAAAAAATGTAAATAATAAAATGAAAAATGAAGTTTCAGCACTTGATGTCCTTAAACTTTACAAGTTATTAACCTCAAACCTAGAATCTAGAATAAATGGGTTTCAAGTAGTTTCAATTTAATTTAAAAAAAAAACTATTTGTAGTTGTAATAATTATACAATTACTTCACAACTTAAACTTAAATTAATCTTGACATAATATTATGTATGCCAGCTTTATTATTTTTATACAAGATCGGTTGAGTTTATATGTTTATTTCTGTATATGTCAATATCTATGCAGTGTAAACTACCATACATGTTATTCTAAATAAAAAATAATGACGGTTTGAGTAAAACTTTTAAAAAACTATACTTTTAATCAAATACATTATTTGTGATAACATTTTAACAATAAGATTGTAACACGATTTAAGAAATAATATAAGAAAACAATGCTATAACCATCTCAACTGAATCATTTTCTATTTAAAAAAAGACATTATTCCAGCATAACTTAATTTATGAAGAGAAGTGATGGTCGATGACAAAATTGTAAACGTCCGCCCTCGGGGAAGGCCATATTTTATACGAGTAAGTTTTTACAAGTTACAACGAGTATAAGAACTGGTTATAGTAGTAAAAAAAATAAGCTTTTCTAAATCGCTTCCACAGAATTATTCCTGCTCATTTTTTGTGAAATCTTCAATGACTTTCAAAACATTGGACAATTACCAAACCTTAATTTGTGCGTAAGATAGTTTACGTATTAATTTTCACAAAAAAATTCACGGATACAGATGCATAGATTACATACAAAATTGTAAGATAATAATTAGCATTAATCTAGGCAAATAACTCATACAAAATTGGAAGATTCGTTACTTAAAGGGAACTCATAAATTTTGTATATTTTCGTATATCATTTTTTTTCTTTTCTTTTGGTCATGTTCGCTCCCTATGTGGAGCATATGGCCGCCACGCGGCACCTCCATGTTTCCCTATCTCCCGCCAATTGCCTTGCTTCCTCCCATGACATGCCAGCACCCCTCAGTTCCGCCGAGTACATCCCATGGATAGTACCCGACGGACGTCCGGGACGCCGGAATCCCACCGGTCGAAAGAAGAGGCAGGCAGGACTGAGGCTTTCCGGAGGCATCCGCAGCACGTGATCCAGCCAGTTCCAACGTCTCTCCATAACCACTGACGTGACCGGACGCTGTCTTGTACGCTCCCTTATCTCTGAATTCCTCACAAAATCAAACCACCTCACCCCCATTATCCGACGCAAGCATCTGTTCTCGAAGCGCAGACTGTATGTTAATTAAAACAGTTGTAATGTACATTTGGGATTTCCGACGTACACTTTTTAGCCATTGATATTGATTAAATTACGACATACTGTGTACTGTTACAAAATATAAGTGTACAAAGAAACATTCGATAGCTTCAATTATTATAGCGTATAATTGTATATGAGTGATACAAAGTTTCACACCTTCCCCAGAACATCACGAACGACTTTGACTTAGCGAGCTTCTTGTTACCGTATCGGCAGCCCACCATTGGGTAACGATAATAATATGTGAGGGAACGACAAACTGATCTCTCTGACAGTGATAAGCAATAATAAAATAGTTATAAATTTATAGAAAAAATAATTATTCGAATAAAACTCAAATCCTTTCTAGCTTGACGCAAAAACATGCGACCACGACAATCGCAGAGTTGTATGTCATATTTAAATACTTCACACACTGTATTGCAGTGCTCCGCAACCTTTTATCTTCCACGGAACACCAACTTGTTCTTCAAAAATTCACGGCACACCACAAGTAAAACTATGCATAATATACAGAAATTACATAAGTTTGTGTTTATATATGATACATACCACAAAAGAACCATATGGGTATTTTATTACCATGTCCACTACCAATGTAAGGCACATGTACTCCTAATGGAGATCACATTAAAAGAAAAGTTTCAGATTATTCAGATTTATTTACAAAAAAAAGAATCAGTCAAAAGGCTGCACCAATTTTCAGGATCGGCTATTAACATTTAGCGGTTAAAGTTATACTAACAAATATTTTGTAGTATCGACCAAACTAGTTGTTTTTTTTCGTTTATTAGAGATTCGCGCTGCGGCACACCCAGCATCGCCTCGCGGCACACCAGTGTGCCACGGCACACCGGTTGCGGAGCACTGCTGTATTGCATGTATATTATGCAAGTGTGATTGAACTGCAATATTTATTTCTTTGTTATTTAAGGTGTGGTAATGTATTGTTTCTGATTTAACAATGCATTGATTTCTCATTATATTTTTCACAACAGAAACAAAGAAAAACTTGTTCAATTATCATAAGTGATTCATTATATTACAAACAGTCATAATAAATTACATTGAGTATCTGTTTGTGATCATAAACAAAACCTGACAGCTAATTGTAAAGAGTTATTTGAACAATAGTCCGAAAAACCCATTACAAAGTTTTCGAACTCTGAGAGTATTTATTTATGACATTTCAATGTTGGAATTACTCATATTTTATACATATATAATTTATTTAAAATATTATCTTTAATTATGACAAACTGTTGATTTTTTATTTGAATTGATAATGTTTTGTCTATCATCAGCTTTTAGATGAGTGTCGTGGTTTCGATTATATATATATAAATTTAATAAATGATAAAATTGTTATTTTTTTCATTTCGATTGATTAAATCTAGTGAGCTAGAATTTGAAATATTCTCATTCGATTTCTTCGTTCCGCATAGCGTTGATAGATACCGCTGTATTAAAATCAGAACTTTCTCGCATGACTTGACACTATAAATTATTGTGTTAGTGACATCTATTAACGGTAATAAATAATAGATTAAATAAGTCGATAACTAAAACTGTCATTGGATTTATATTTAATATCTATATATTAATAGTCGATAATGTCCGTCTTTCCATCTGTATGTCTGTCCTTTTCGATGACGTCAAGAACCGTCTGGTGGGGTCTCGGTGAGGACCGTCTGTCCCCGGAAAAATGATTGTTGGCAAACTTAAACATTATTCTAAAAAATAAATAATTTACAATTTAAATACAGCAGGGCTGTCGATATATCCCCCGAGGTATATTTATTTTACTTTTACAATTTCTGGCTTATTCAATAAATAGGTTTGTAATTTATTTTTCACGCCAGTAAATTTTCTGACTACTTAAAAATGCAACAAAAATCTCCCCGTTGAGGTCAACGGGCTTACAGCTAGTCTTGTTTATTACACTAAATTCATGTAAATTTTCATAACTTCTTATTTATTATTATTGTAGAGCATATGTACTTCTACTATAGTTTATCGCAACGTGTGTTTCTATAAGAACTGCTTGTTACTCAGTTTCTCAACCTGTGTTTTTTTACTAAATGAGTAGGAATAGGACTAGGACGGTTTCTAACAATTTTGGACCCTAGAGTGAATTTTAAAATATTAGTAGAACAGCGGGCACCACCTATTTTTCTGAAATGATATTTATAATTGGACAAGGATAATAGATAAAATATCTTTAATTTGGAACATATAAACAAAATACGTGCAGTCCTTGTTTAAAAGAAGCATATGGTAAGTTAGACGGATGATATAATGAAAGAAGTACGACGTTTTACTAGCAGTATATATTGTTAACGTTTTATCAAACAAAAACAAAAAATTAAAAATAAACATTTTATAAAAAAAGTACAGTGGAACCACCAATTACACTTCTCCGAATTACGCGATGGCTTGAAATATTCGCCGCAAATCCGCCAATTGCACGGTCGCATTCCATTGTCGTTACTAAGAGACGGTCGTCTGTGCCGCGCATACAGTCAAATGTTAGCTAGCGTCTGTTTATTTAACACGTGCCAGGCTATGCATGCATAGCTGGGCGATTGTCTGTGTGTGGGAACTACTACAAAAATTAAATATTTCGTCCATATTTTTTTTTTGCAAAACTAAGGTAAAATTAGTTTTGCGTTTTCCGCGGAAAAAAACCAAATACCTAATTTTGTATGAGATTCACACCCCCAATTACACGGTCCCGACTATAGTGTAAATGGGGGTTTTACTGTATAATATTAATATCAGTCAGTGTATTTTTTGGCACTGCATTTCATTGGCCAGCAACTCATGAAGATGCTCATCGGTGAGTCAAGATCTATTTAATACTTTGAATATAATAAGCCTATCCAAATAATTTTATAAAGCTTAACAAATTAAATATTTTTTTTTATACAAAAAAAATATTGGCGCCCGCGGACACAGGGTTGGGTATCCCTGGGCTAGGATATAGTAGATAGCTAATCGCTATCGATACGACACGTTTTTTAAAATTATGATGGGTAAGAAGGGGAATTTAAGATATCACATACATCCAAACAGCCTTCAAACAGAAAATTATAATCAACAAATAATTTAATTTTGATTTGAGTTTTATCAATGCTTTTAATCATTCATCGTATTCAGTCTCTACAGATTTATTTATTTAATTTAATTAACATTGCATAAGGTTGACAAATTATAAATTTAAAACTTTTACAATGAAGAAAAAAAAATAGTACAATTTAATATTAAAACAGTGAAAAAAAATAGCAAGGAAGTCAACTGAGTAAGCTCCGACGAACTCTATTCTAATACATACAAAATAGTATTCGTTGAAACTCACCCACGTCTACGTGGAGTATGTCGACAGTGCCGGCGCGAGGTTATTTGGCGCCCTAGGCAACGGTTATTGGTGCGCCCCTTTTTTAATCGTTCAATTTTTTTTCGAAATAATGAAAAAAACAATTCGGGGTCATTAGAAATATTTTTTTTTTATATATCCATGTCCGCTCTCAATGTGGAGCATATGGCCTTCTAATGGAAATATCTCAACAGAATCTTTTCTACGCGAACAGTTTGTTACTCAGTCGCTCAACCTCTCTTTTTCGAATCATATAAAATACGATACATAATTACAACGACCAATTTATACAAACATCAAAATAAAATAAAATGTACTGTTATTTATAATCGTTAAAGTAAGTACATAAACATAATTTGAATACTCTATTTATGCGCCCCCTGATGGTTTGCGCCCTAGGCAGTTGCCTATTTCGCCTGTATGGTGGCGCCGGCCCTGTATGTCGACATCCGAAGCAATATTGTTGAACACCGTTATATCTCTCCTCATAGGCAATCCCATTGGCAGGTTGGTTCTACACCTTAGGAGAACAAACAATTCATGTCCACGATTTCTCAAAAAATAATCAGGTACATTTAGATTCACATTCTCAAGAATGGTAGAATTCTCATTTTGGCCTCGTATAAGTCGAAATCAATCGAAGCAATACCTATGTTTTATAAGTATGTATAAAATTTCAAATCTTTTATCTGTATCCGGTGCCAATTGTGCACAATCAAACACACGCTTTCACTCAGTGCCGGCGCGAGGTTATTAAGCGCCCTAGTCAACGGTTATTGGCGAGCCCCCCCTTTTTAACAAATCATCTATTTTTTTTCGAAATAATGAAAAAAAATCTATTCGAAATCATCATATAGAAAAATATACATAATTGCTACGAACAAAAACAAACATCAAAATAAAATAAAATGTACATATACAAATAATTTTAATACTTCATTTATGCGCCCTCTAATTGTTTGCGTCCTAGGCGGTTGCCTAGTTCGCCTGTATGGTGGCGCCGGCCCTGATTTCACTGTACCACTACGGTCAATCTCAATTAATATGGTCTGAAATAATTGATCAAAAATATAGATTTTACGAACATACGTGTAATAATATATTAATGCTAATTTCAAAGGTCACAACCTCTTTTTTATGAACGAGTAAATTTGAACATTGGAAACGAAATTTAAGTCGAGAACTTTGATTGTTATCGAATTCCATGAGAATTTATTTTACTAAAGTAATTTTATTTTATTTAGACATCAGTTCTTCACCTACAGCCAGCGGTGGGCTGCCAATATCTTAACAAAGGGCTCGGTAAATGTTATTCATTTTTTTATCCATGTCCGCTCCCAATGTCGAGCATATGGCCTCCTAATGAAGGTATCTCAACAAAAGCTATTTTTCTACGAGAACTGCTTGTTATTTAGTCGCTCAATCTCTCTTTTCTAAAGAAAAAATTAAGGGACAACTAATTTTCAAATTTAACCATCTACAGAAATTGCAGTTATGTGATGATTTGATCTAAGACAAATGATTTTCTTATCTTAACAAGGGGCTCGCCGGCCGCGCCAAAATTTAACAAGGGGCTCGTGCAAGCCCCCCCGAGCCCCCACCAGCCCATCCCTGCCTACAGCCGTTCAGTAAACGAAAAGTAATGGGGAGCTATTCTATGGACATGATTTGTATTTTAAATATAGTTTTTATACTAAAAGGCTTTATGCGATAATTAATTATTAATTCAAAAGCGCTTCTTAAAAGTATTTAGTTGTCAGATTTTCTTGCGGAGATGTCTAACTTATATATTGATTTCCAATTTTCAATTATTATTTAAAACACATTAATCAGCCATCTTTCGGATGAGTTATGAAGCTTTCATAAAAAGTGAATGGTATCCAGATGTCATAATAGGTGTTTAATTTATAAAATATGTAAGACAACTAGTGCCATCTATGAAATGGGTCATTTTTTACTAAAGTATTCTTTTTATAGTAATGCAATAAAATTATTATGAAGATACAGATTATTAATTAATATTGTTCGTGTTACGCTACGATTATGTCATTATTGGTTTTAAACTATTTAAAATTTAATTAAGTGCACATGAAAAGTCTATATAAATAATTTCATAAAAGAGCTGAATGCATGGTTAAGACGTAAACCTATTATCAAATGTATTTTTTTGCGGTTGGTGTCTGGTGGAATAAAAGATTTTTTTTTAAATGTATTTGCTTCAATACTATCAACAACAAAAAATGATTGTGTAATAGGTCAGTTATTGCTACTTTATTACTAATATAAAATTAAATTTTATAATTTTGTTACTCCACTTGATGTGCTACAAACTGTAACACGTGTTTCACCTCTTGAAGAACATCATCAGACAGAAAATCTTAGGGTTGACGAATTTATAGATCTTATAGTACTTTTTTTTACCATGTCAGCTCCCAATGTGGAGCAAATGGACTCCTAATGGAGTTTATCTCAACAGAAGTGTTTCTCAGTTGCTCAACCTCTCCTTTTCCAAAGAGAGTAAGAATAGAAGAATAAGGCTAAGACAGGACTATTGGTTAGCTAATCGCTCTCGATACGCCTCGTTCATAGGATAGGACGGTTGGGAAGGGGAATTCAAGACGTCACATATATCCATGCCTTCGAACATAAATTTATAAATCGATTGAAAAATCAATTAATGAAACTGTCCGTACTGGGATTTGAACATGTGACCTCAGGGGTGGGTTGGAGGGGGCTCGGGGGAGGGGGCTCGCGCAATTCTTTTGTTAAGATAAGAAAATCATTCGTCTTAGATCAAATCAGCACCTAACTGCTATTTCTGTAGATAGTTACATTTTATTATGAAACAAGACTTATTAGTAGCCCCTTCAATTTTTTCATTCAGCGTTGTGGGCTTCTGTGCTGGACCTCATGGGCTTGAGTTAACCACTAGTTCTGTCTTAGCCTTATCATTATATCCCTACTACTCTCTTTGGAAAAAAATGTTTGAGCGACTAAGTTGCAAACAGTTCACGTAGAAAAAAGACTTTTGTTGAGATCCCTTCAGTAGGAGGCCATATGCTTCACAATGGGAGCGAAAATGGATACAAACAAATGGATAATATTTACCGAGGCCCTTGTTAAGATATTAGCAGCCCACCGCTGCGTGACCTCCGTTACCGAAGCCAACGACGTTGACCACTCGACTATACAGGCGGCTAGTACTATTTATTATAAACAAATTCCGAGTAAGTTTGTCAAGAATGTCAGATTTAAATATCGACACCACCGCTGATCTCACTCACCGTGAAGCTATTAAAGAGGTTTGATAGTGACAGGTGACCAACCTAACGAATCGATAAGAACACTTACTGAATACTATAACGATCTCACAAATTACGGTAACGTGAGACCAACGATGGTGCTACTACCTAAGCCCCCCTGGCTTCTCACTTCTTCCCTCAATCCTGTATGGTCGAAGGTGTCGATCCTGGGCCAGTGGAGAAAGAAGAAGATGACCTCACAGTACCACTCAGAACTTCAAGACCGTCTGGGCCATTGGTGGTTTGACCTCCAGTCGGGGATTAAGCAACATTCTCTTAGCCACCAGTGCCATTACCACCAAGATCTCACCTGTTCATTAAAATATGTACGATAATTTTCTGTGTTTTTAGTTATTTTAAAACTGTGAAAGGTCTGCAACTTTAAGATCAAAACACACTCAGATGCAAATGGTAAAATTTTTTTTTATATTAAATCAGCTTACAAGAAAGAAGACATACAGTCAGAGGTGGGCTGTCAACACATTAAACAGAGGGCTCGCTTAATCTCAAAGCAATTCTCGGTGTTCTGAAGAAGGAGTCATTTTTATCACTTGTCTCTTAAATTAACAAGGGGCTCGCGCGAACCCCTCCGAGCCACCTCCAGCCCACCCCTGCATACAGTAGAGTACAATATGCAGTTTGTTATATTTTTCCTTAAAAAAATCTTCCGTTTAGATACTGTCGTTACGAAGAAAGATGCTTCAAGTTGGGAACGGACATTGATTAGAAAAAGCTGTAGCAGAAAAAGCTTGACAAGAGTGAGTTTAGGCACCTGTTTTTATTTTAGGTATCAGACAAGCGTTGAAGAGATGAAGAAAAAGTGGAACGATGGGTTTATAAACTGTTCATACATCAAAGCTTTATACAGATATATATATACATATATTTTCTACATATATATATGTAAATGAATGATTGCACTTTTTTTTTAAATTATCAGAATATTCTAGAGCAATACCGGTATAACTTTTGCTAAGATATATTACTATAACTTTTGTTTTTCAATTAACGTATCATATAGTTTTTCTTGATACAAAAATACGAGAAAATTGCAACACCTCTATGCAGTGGCGGCCACATGGGCGGCCCTAGACGCAATAAAAGTTGGAGGCCCTGTTTTTCGTATATCCAAAAAATTCCATGTAAAATAATAACAACATACATAATATAGGCTATTTTTGAGGCCCTTAAGATTCGGAGGCTTCAAGTGCGCGCCTCATTTGCTTATAGAGTAATCCGCCACTGCCTCTATATTTAATTAAAAATGCGGTCAATATTCACTAAGATTAAAATGTAAATAAACATACATTTGATCAATTTCAGGGTGTTCACTGTATACTTGGTGGAAAGGCATTATATTAACTTTTCCGGTTCTAAGCTCAAGAAATGCGACCCCAATACCCACATTTTCTTAAATATCTATTTTAATATGGGTGATACAATGTTTATAATTAAGGTATTCTTATATCATAGTTTTTTGGACCTTTTTTAGTTTATATAAATACGCGATAGCGAGACAAGCGTCCGCGATAAGAGATCGTTCGTAAGAGAGCTAAGCGCGTCAGTTGCAATTTCATATATGTGCTGGGATGACGTCTTTTTTACGCGCAACTTAAAATATGATTATTTATTAAAAAAACACGGATTTTTATTTAAAAAAAATGTATGAGGAATGATGCAGAGAGATATTTTAAAGCCCTTAGACTATTTTTTTTAAAAATTTATAAGAATAAGGCCAGTAACGAGGAAACCACTGGGGTCCCTAAACGACCCCCATCGGCAGAGAAGTATTTTTCTAGTCTCCGAGCCGTGAGAGTCAATAGTCGAATAAAATACAAAGGGATATTGTGTTTTTATTAATACATTTGATAATAAAAATATCGCAATCATATGTTAGAACCAAATATTGTTGGTGAAATAAATTATTTACTAAATTATTACAATTTTACAAATTCACATGATTCTAAATAATTCAGTCATACTACCTATCATATAAGTATACGCTTGATATTTTATTAACCTATAACTAGATAGATATTTGTTTTTTACCAGGACTGAATTGGATACGCGATCTAAAAATAATCGAAGTCATTTTTAAAAAAATGATGGGTTCAGGCACTTTTTGGATAAAAGTTATTAAAAATAAACTTTTAGTGTTATTATTACTTAATTCAAAAAACCTGATATAAATTATCTACCTACAGATTCATTAAAATATATTTTTTTAGCAATACCCGCTCTCGAGCTAATGAATAACTCTTAACTCTCGCGGCTCGGACACTAGAAAAATACTTCTGCCGATGGGGGTCGTTTAGGGACCCCAGTGGTTTCCTCATTATTGGCCTTATTCTTATGAATTTCAAAAAAAAAATAGTTTAAGGGCTTTAAAATATCTCTCTGCATCATTCTTCATACATTTTTTTTTATAAAAATCCGTGGTTTTTTAATAAATAATCATATTTTAAGTTGCGCGTAAAAAAGACGTCATCCCAGCACACATATGCAATTGCAACTGACGCGTTTAGCCCAGCTATCTTACGAACGATCACTTATCGCGGACGTTTATCTCGTTATCACGTATTTATATAAACTACAAAAGGTCCAAAAAAGGTCCAAAAACTATGATATAAGAATACCTTAATTATAAACATTGTATCACCCATATTAAAATAGATATTTAAGAAAATGTGGGTATTGGGGTCGCATTTCTTGAGCTTAGAACCGGAAAAGTTAATAGAGTTTATCTCAACATAAGTTTTTATTTTAAGATAACTGCTTGCTACAAGAATTCTCAACCTTTCTTTCGAAGAGAGTGGAGATATAATGATAGAGCAAGAGTGAAATAATTGGTAGCTATCCGGTCTTGGTATTTTTTGTTCTTGGGATCGGATGGGCTAGTAGCGGTGGGCTGCCAATATTTTAACAAAAGGCCTCGGTTAACCTGAGAGATATTCGCGGTGCTATGTATTTTATTATTCATCTTATAGAATGGTTCGCAATAATTATGAATTCAATCGAATGTTACTTAATGTGCTTTTGTTATGTAAAAATATACTGCTACATAAATTAAAAAGCTCATGATATCTTTTAGTATGCACCCAAAATAAATGTATTTTACGAGAAATTTCCAAATGTCTTTTGTTTCATGTTACATATAAACCATCTACAGCAGATACTGTTGATCTTTAACTTGAACAAGGAGCTCGCCGGCTTTAGTCAAATTTAACAAGGGTCTCGCGCGAGCCTTACCGAGCCCCCTCCAGCCCACCCGTGAGTTGAAGGGAAATTAATACATAACATACAGAAATCTACGCGTAATAGGATTCAAGCCCGTAAGCACTAAGAAAGAAAACAAAGACGATACAATATGTATTGAAATAATGTATCGTGTTTGCTTTGTTTTAGTATATTACACAACGGATTTTGACCAATCATCTTCGTATTCATTCTTGGCCAGTATTTATCGTTACTATTTTAATGTTTCGGCCAGACACTGTTCACCACCGCACCAAAAAATTAATTTTTTTTTCGCCTTATCATTGTTTTCTTGATTGACGCTGAAAATGAATCTTGATTTTCATTTTGTCAGAAAATATATATTTAAAAAGTATTTTTAGTCTTACATAGCTTTGGTACGATATTTTGTACGTTATTAAGAGATGTATTGTATGTTTGAGACTATTTTCTAAAAATACTTTGAAAATGTATTTTTATTGACTAAATTACATTTATTAATGCCGCCTGTGTGGTCGAGTGGTCAACGTCGTTGGCTTCGGTTACAAAAGTCACGGGTCCGGATCCCAGTACGGACAGTTTTAAAAATTTATTTATGAATTTCTGTTCGAAGGCATGGATGCATGTGATGTCTTGAATGACCTCCTCCCACCCATTCTATCTTATGAACAGGACGTATCAAGAGCGATTAGCTAACCACTAGTCCTGTCCTAGTCCTATTCTTCAATTCTTACTCTCTTTGGAAAAAGAGAGGTTGAGCAACTGAGTAACAAGCAGTTTTCGTAGAAACACTTTTGTTGAGATAAACTACATTAAAAGTCCATATGCTCCACATTCGGAGCAGACATAGCTTAAAAAATACATTCATGTTTCATCATTCACCGATTGTGGAACAAGCTAGGTTCGCAAATGTTAGCCTCATATATTCGTTGCGTTTATCGAAAAAAGCTGTTTTGAAAAGACTGTGGGTTAAGTCTTTTTGCCTTTCTGCAATCGATGTAGACGACTAGTCAGTCCACCCCTGGTCTTACATATATAATAATATGCCTTCGATGGCACTCGATGCGGTGAGAGTCTACGTCACAGCATAACAGTTGTATGGTGACCGAAGAATCCCGGTGAGGTAACCGTACCACAACAGTTCCCAGCAGACCCCTCTGTTGATACGTCGTGACTGTAACCAATCGTCCAAGCAATATAATTAAATTACCAATAAGTATTTCAATTGCAATCTTTGGTTCGCTTAAATATAATCTGTTTTTGAAATCCGGGAATTTTTAAATCTAGAAAATTGAGTCGTTTTATTAAAGTTTATTTTTAAGTGAGTGTGTGTGTTATTTTACAGTGTCACATTGAAGCTTATATAAATCGGGTAAGATATTAAATAACTACTTTCAATACAGTTTTATCAATAATCCGGACCTTGACGTGCTTTTTTAAAGACTTTTATAAAAATAATGAACCATTTTTAGTAAAATATCGAAACTTAAATAATTTTCTTGTATTCAAAGAAATTTTGCTGACCTAGAAATCTAAGCTGTCTTTTCTAAGCACGTTATTCATTATTTTGTAATATAATGTAATAAAATTAAAATCGCTTATACCTTTGAATGCTATACGATAGGAATTTTGAGCACTTTTAAAAGGCTTATAAAAATAATTGAAATAAATATTTAATTAAGATTGTGTTTCAATACTAAAAAAAGTATTTTTCTGTCCCAAATTAACTCATATTGTTTATGTTTGAATACAATATATTGTAAAAAATGTAAATATATACATATTTATAAATTAAATTTCTGTTCTTTGTTTTGATTTTTGCGTATTGTTTCGTTTTTACATTTGCGTAAAACATGGATAAATTACCTAAATGAAATATTGCACAATCCAAACGATTACATTGCTAATCTTTTATGTGAGTTGAATTTTGTCAATAGTGTAGTTAATCTCATTAGAAAAATTCGTAGTTCGTACATTTTAACGTATATACAATTGATGGTAATCAATTAAAAATATCTTTTATTATATAATACCTTTTGTATATGCCGAATTATCATCAAGAAAACGAAATCCAGGTTGTTACAAAATAATTGAAATGTAACATGTCTTTTTATTCTAATCCAACAAAAATCGTTGGCAAAAAATAAATCCTTACTGTAGAAATAAAATTCACTGTGAACATTCAATGATTGTAAAAATCATATAATTAAGTATGTTATGAGATATCATAGCTAACGCATACTTTATTTTATGGTAGAATTTGCACTATTTTTGTAATAATGTGTTTTATAAATGACGATGCATATTCACGAACTACTATTTTCAAAATATGTCCAAAAATTGTTCAAATTAATTGAAATTAAATATTCGAAGCGTCGTGTAGTATATGAAAATACATTTTTTCAATGAAATAATACATATTAATTAGTATTTGCAACTATATTCAAATACACAATTGATTGTTATTTTATTTTAATTTTCGCCATTGCATTGAATTGTGATTTTATGGATACAATTGTGATTTTTGAAGCCATGTCGGCTCCACAATAGATAAACCTCAAGTAAGATCCTATGAATTCACTAGATTCTATTGACTAGAAGCAGAAGGTAAGCACTCAATATGTCAACGTTCGAACTTAACGATCGGGGATAAGGCATGACTTGGAAGGAATGTCAACGTCACATATAATACACCCATTGCTTTGGATACACACCAAAGACATCCTATTCAGAAACTTGAACCGCTTTTCGTTCATCCAAGCCAGAAGAAAGTCCATGAGTATTCACTATTCCAGTGGTCGGCAAACCACTACTATTTGCGCTTGAGTGTGGAAGCGCAGAAGTCGTTTTTCGATCTTAACTCGACGGCTGCCACATATTGTTTCGTGTTCAACACGCCAGAGACGAGTTATCTTGTAAATAACTAATTAAATTAATAATTGCAAATTATAGCCGGCGTGCCAGGTAAAGGTGTACTTTTTTCTACGACAGCCAAAAGGCTAAAACTTATAAGTTGGAAAGGGCGATCTCAGCGAAGGTTCCTCAAACAGATTGACGACTTTTTAAGCGTAAGCTAGCTTAAGAGTACCCTAATCAAGTTCATTACAACGTACCTACCTACAATGGAACCCTCAATTACGCTATCTCGAATTACGCGCCGAACAGAAATATTCGCCGCAAATCCCCCAATTGCGCGGTCGCATTCTATTGTCGTTGCTGCTGTACACACAGCTGGGTGGCTGTCGGCGTGGTGCATACAGTCAAACGTTAGCAAGCGCTATTCATTTTACCACCTAAAAATTAAATATTTCGTCCATTTATATTTTTTTCATTTATTCTTAGTTTTGACAGTTGTGCATTTTTCGCGAAAACATAGCCCGGCATAGCCCCTAATGTTGTATGATATTCATTCCCCCATGAGGGTTTTACTGTAATTAGGCTTTTAAAAAATGGCTTTCAAATGAAATTTCAATCGTTGTATAGTTGATATTTGGCTCAGTCGGGTAATAAGTTTGCCGACCACAGGACTACTGAGTTAGCTTTTGAATGAATAAATTATATTTTAATCAGGACTAACAGTACTTTTAGAAAAATATGTTAATTAATTAATAGTTACTAGCTGTCAGCCCGTTGACCTCAACGGGGGGGATTTTTGTTGCATTTTTAAGTAGTCAGAAAATTTACTGGCGTGAAAAATAAATTACAAACCTATTTATTGAATAAGCCAGAAATTCTAAAAGTAAAAGAAATATATCTCGGGGCATATATCGACAGCCCTGCAGTATTTAAATTGTAAATTATTTAATTTTTGGAATAATGTTTAAGTTTGCTAACAATCATTTTTCGTAGTAGCAGAAATAGACCTCGGAGCATATATCGACAGCCCTGCAGTATTTAAATAGGGTAAAAATATCAAGGTATTTCAGTTCTACAGTTTTTTATATGTAAAAGGTTGATAGCTATTTCGGCTTTCGCCATCGTCAGAACTAAACTGAAATAAACTGCAGTTTTAAATTGTAAATTATTTAATTTTTGGAATAATGTTTAAGTTTGCAAACAATCATTTTTCGTAGTAGCAGAAATAGACCTCGGGGCATATATCGACAGCCCTGCAGTATTTATTTTTATCTCGAACCGTCTTATTATTTTACGTTATAAATATCACTTTCAATAAACGGGCAATCAGTTGGAAACATTTCATCGCTGAACTTAAACTAGTTTTGATAACAAATAAAAATTTGAGATAGACGCTTTTTAGATTTACTAATTATAATAGACTTATTGAAAGAATAAATTTTGTTATTTCACGTGTGAGAAATTTGTTTTTATGACAAGTATGTACCTACTTAAATTAAATTAACATTATTTATCCATGCTAGATATGTATGTGTAGGAAGTAAGTGATAATTATTTATGATCAAGTTGAACTTGATTATGCGAAGCAACATTATATCACGTCCACTAGTACCCACGTTAGCAGCCTTGACCAAAAGCATGATACGAAAATTATTCACAACTAAGTACTGTTATCCAACGATAGAAAAGTTGTTAGAAATTTATATCACATAATTTGTTGTTTATTCGATCGGCGAATGGTGATCGATGACCACCATATTTTACATGAACAATTTTCGGATAGTTTGTCGCCTGCTGTGGCCCAGTTGGTTAGAGCTTGCTCTACCGATCACGCAGGTCTGGGCTCGATTCCCAGTAAGATCACAGTGAATTTGAGAATTATTCAATTCAAAGTTGTGATCGAAGACTGGGCGCTTCTGATGTCAATTAACATTATTTCCACTACGTTCATCCTTCTGATCCTTTAATAACTGAGTGTAGCAATAGCGATTAGGTAACCAATAGTCCTGTTCTAGCCTTATCCTTCTTTCCCTACTACTTTCTTTGAAGTTGAGCGACTGAGTAACAAACAGTTCTCATAGAAAAAACTAATGTTGAGATACCTCCAGTAGGATACCATATGCTCTACATTGGGCAGGACATGAATAATATAAAATATTATTGAAGTGACATTAATTGAAATAAATTAAAAAATACTTATACTTCGATAAATTATAAAGTGCATGTGTAAGTGAGTGAAATTGCCATTTTTTGATAAATTAGACTACTTTTTACTCGCAAACATGGCTCGTTCCAAAATTGTTGAAACATGAACCATGAATGTAATTTAGTAAATACAAATACATTTTCGTAAAAATCGAAAAGTTGTTGCTGATGTCTCTTTCCCTGCTTTTTGTACAATGAAACACGGATATAATTCGTGAAATACCGTGTTTTATATTTTATATCAATATTTTTTAAAAAATAATCTATCAGAGATCAGCTTTTGTGACGGAAGCTTGAAGGTGACTGAATTTCTCGGATTATTATTTATTTATTAAGAAAAAATGTTTCGCATCATCTTGTGTGGAACAGTTACTTGTCCGAGAATCACACCTCTTTGCATTTAAGTCTTATTATAAAAATAAAGAAAAACAAATTTGTACGCATACCAAATGTGTACCGTTAAGTACAATATTTACATTAACACACTTCGAAAATATTCAGATTATTTTTCCCTATCCGCGTGACACAATTTCTTTTTTTATTATTTTATGGCAGTCTAGTATTCATAATATAATGAATTGCATCGTTGATGGCCGATATGAAATTTAATGGAAAAATAATTATTCGAAATTCAAAATTTTGACAATAGACGTAAAATAATTATATCAAATTATGTTCTTTATTCGAATCGAGTCTCACTTGTTATTATTGAAGTAATAACGATGCACGTACGTAAATATTAACGTATTACTATTTAATAATTGTCAACATTTACATTCATCTAAGGGAATTATATTCTAATGGAATTCGCTTCCTTGTTGATGGAATAGAATACATAATAAAAAGCGCATCACAATGCATTGATTGTTAATGAAGCAATGCGAATACAATTTTGTGCTTTGTTTTCAAGAAGTGTCTCATAATAACAGAACAGTTATCATAATAAATACATTTTAGAACATTTCTAATTGTGTGCTCTTATAAGAGTTTCTGTCATTGGTGCTGTAAAAATGACCAAAAATGCTTATCGATACACTGTCAACATGTTTTTTCCTCTCTTGTCCGATGTGTACTTTTTTAGTGATACTAAACCAGTGTTTCTTAAACTTAATAACTTAAAGAAGTCTTTTTTTTGCTTTATGTTTGACAGTTAATTTTACTTATATAAGCCGTTGATGTTGATTGTCATTTCGTTGAAACTTAAAATATTAAATAGCTTAAATAAACAAATTCACTTGCTTTAAGAGTTTTTAGTTAAAATACGTATAACAATCATATTTGAAAATCGGAGTAGAACTATTGATAAAACTCTCCTGTTTTCATTAAAATTATAGTAATGCTGGTAAAATTGAGAAATTTTAGAGAAAGTATACGATATATTAGAGAAGCGCCTACGATGAAAACAAACTAGAAATGAAAAAACATTTTTTGAAAATATTATTCTATTTTAAATAAATTAAAAAATATATAATATTAAATGAAATATTTTTCTTATGATTTCTTGGATATTCAAAGTATTCCATTGGAAAACTCAGGTGCAGTTGGCATTTTTTTGTTTTCAGCACTAAGTTTTCAAAAGCTGTTGATTTTAGGATACTACTTTATTAACTGCAACGGATTCAATTTCAAATGTTACTGATTATTGTGAGATTGTAACCATCAATAAATAATTCGAAAAAAGAAGCAAGACTTGTTTAAATTGTTTTATTTTCTATCGGCGCTATTCCGTGGCGCTTTTGTCGAGGTGCCGTTTTATATATTTTATGTTTATATTATAATTCATAATGTTTATGTCAAACAATTGCTTTTGCTTTTTATAATTTTACTAAAAGAGTTGGCAGTAGCTGATTGGAACTTTGATATAATAATGATTAAAGTTATCATCATTACTAAAAATATAAAACGATTGATGAATTGTCAGTAAACATTGGCGGACAAACACAAATCTGAAAGTCACGTTTTAGAGTCCTGTTATGAAATTCTTTTGTTGTTTATTGGGTCAATGGTTTTTTAATGCGATGAAATTACCGGATATTATGTGCAGTTTTTTTTATGTGCCTCGACAACTGTAACTAATAGATTGTGAGGCACAATTAAAAGTATTTTCACACTGCTAAGAACGCATGTATAATTTTATACCACTTGGTACATTTTTTAATTGCACTTAAAAAATATGGTGTCAACTTAAAATGTATATATCTCATACATGTCACACGTACTTAACCCGTAACATGCCATCCTAAAAAATCACGTTCCCTGCCATGATGGCATCTCAGTTTCACTGTTTATTGACAGTATTTAAACCTTTCTATCTTAGGTTTAAATACTAAAAAATAAAAAAGGTTAATCAACTCATTTATTAGTTAATGTTTCAGTTAGCGAAATGCCCTATATATGTTTTTGTTTTGGAATATTGGTTTGTGTGATACTAAACTTGATTTTTTAAAAATAGTTCCGGCTTAACCCGTAACATGCCATCCTAAAAAATCACGTTCCCTGCCATGATGGCATCTCAGTTTCACTGTTTATTGACAGTATTTAAACCTAAGTTAGAAGCTAAAAAATAATTTAAAAAATGTATATATGCTAGAATACTTAAAATGATAAATACTTATAGACAATATTAAGAGAAATATTAAATGATTTAATGGCTCAACTATTTACGATTGCATCATGGGAATGGAGGTGTTAAAAAAAGTTTCGAATTAGTCTACTTTATAAGTGTTTACATAATTCTATCAAATGATCAGTACATGATAATTTTAATAATTGTAGAATAATTACTAGAAATTGTTTTTTTTGAGAGCTCGCCTTACTGCCTTTATAACTCAACATTATAACTCAACGATGTCTTGTCTTCACAACTATGACGAGGCAATGCCTAAGAATCGTTTTGGACCGAGAGCAGTTCTGCTCGACGACCCACTATCTATATATAAATAGTCGATAATGTCCGTCCGTCCGTCCGTCCGTCTTATATTTTATTTTTCATCTAAAACTAATGAAACGTATAAAAACGACCCTTAGCATAATGAAAATGACTCTCTTTGGTAGACTTCCTTGTTTATTGTAATGTATGAGCATGTTTACGTAAATGTATGGATATAATATGTGAGGAGGTATATTAAATATGATTTACAAATGAACGCATAAAGTGTTACTTGCTTCACTAAGAATTGATCACCTCTGTGACAATGTTCCCTCTAAGGCAAGAGGTTAGCTGCGCGGAAATTTTAAAGGCTGCGCAGAGGCTGCGCGGACCGATCAAATATTAATTGAATAACTGTCTTGCCTGCTGTGACTCAGTTGGTAAGAGCTTGCTCTACCGATCACGCAGGTCTGGGTTCGATTCCCGGTCAGATCACAGTGAATTTGAGAATTATCCAATTCAAAGTTGTGATCGAAGACTGGGTGTTTGTGATGTCAATTCACATCATTTCCTCTCCTCCAATCCTTCTGACCCTTTAATAACTGGGCGTAGAATAGCGATTAGCCTACCACTAGTCCTGTTCTAGCCTTATCCTTCTTTCCCTACTCACTTTGAAAAAAGTGAGGTTGAGCGACTGAGTAACAAACAGTTCTCGTAGAAAAAAACTTCTGTTAAGATACCTCCATTAGGAGGCCATATGCTCCACATTGGGAGCGGACATGGATTAAAAAAACTGTCTTGTAGTGCGTGCCAACCCGAAATGAGTGCGCGAAAGCTTCCCAACTGCTGCGCGGCCGTGCACGCGCGCAGCTTAGAGGAAAAGTTGCTCTGTAGCGATTGCGCCCTTCCATCAGCAATTGAATGATCTAAACATTAGCGACGAAGAAGTCTTGAAGAACTTAAACGCTAACGCGCCCTAGGACTGAAAACTCAATAAATTTGATATCCAAAAAATATACCTTAAAAGAAAATTCGGGGTTTTCCTGTTGTATTCACATAATAATAAAAAAAAAAGGTTTTTCGTTCTGCGTGTAAATCCGTGTATTACTTTACATTTTTTACGCACAATTAGCGTGAAAATACAATTTCTCACCAACCACAAAATGCGAGGGGGAGGGGGTTGAAACATTTAATACCCTACACTAAGTATTGGCATAAATATTTTTTGGCCTTGTAAAAATATTTGGCACACTTCACTGTTATGTGCTATACAAACAAAGATATCGCGATATAAGTATTGTAATTCTTTTGTTTGGTGAACAGGTCTTTGCTCTTGTTGACACACTTCTTCGTGTTTTATTATATAAATAAAAAAAAATGTTTTTTTTGTGACCATGACAGTTAAGTTAAAATATCCTATGTAGGTCAGCATGCTAATATTTAAAATGTGGGCACAAGATGGAATCTTCCGTGAACTGTGTGCATATCAGATTACTGCTTAAAGAATGTCGTTTTTTTATATTATGTTAAGATACTTACATAAAATATTTATAAGCCATATTAACTCCCGACGACTGCATATCAATAATTAATTATATATAAGTTTTTAAATTGAATATCTATAAACGAACATTAAACTTATCTGTTTATGAAAATTGTTATTTCATTTGGCGCGTAAGTTGGAACTGCTAGATTCAAATTAATGACTAGAATATTTTGATATAAATAAAACATATTCAAATTCAATAGCAATTAAAAGTCCATAATTTTTGGCAGTGTCGATACCAGACGTTATTCACACTCTCTCACCTTAAAGCTGTTCCTGTTTTGATACACAGCACAGCATTCACGAAAGAAGTATTTGTCCTTCAACATTAGGGCTGCAAAGCGTCAAGGTATTCCAGTTTTGTCTCGGTTTCGAGCCTTTTTTCCCGGTGTCCCGGACAGGCAAAAAACCCGACATTAAACTTATACTCATTGTTCAGATATGCATACAAGGTTCTCGCAGTTACTAAGTTAAAAATACATATTGAAACACGTCCTATGTCGTCAGGTAAAAGGAAGCAAGCCTCAGTTTTTTCAAATTGGTTTTTTTCGATAATCATATTGTATATAACTTAACCCTCCAAGGACGAGCGTGACCACATGGTCGCAGTGAACACCGTTGTCTGTTGATCCCACTTTTCATCCTTTTTCTACCTGAATGTCGTTGCTTTTACTCATATTTGGTTAAGGAGGGTGCAGACGTCAGTTAGTCATCAGTCGCGGGGACAGAAACGGCCACCAAAAGCACATGCGATTTTTTGAATTTCTGTTTTTTTAATGGACTTTTTGAAACTGTTAGTTATTTTTTTATCAAAACATTAAATTATTTACAGTTCTTTTGCTTATATATTTGTATTGAAATTATGTTGATCTAAAGAGGTCAAATTGTAAATATTTAAAACAAAATCACGTTTAGCTATATTTCAACCCCGAATGTTTTCGTGCACACACGGTCACTTTTGTCCATACTACTGTCCGTACACAATATTACACGGTAATAAAAGGATGAGCATGACCATATTGTCATGCGGGGTTTCTATACAACGACTATGCGTTTTTTTTTTTTTTTGGGAATAAAAGTTATCCGTGACTTCAATATGGCTAAAAAAAAGCTCTCGTCTCTGGAGGGTTAATACAAGTTCTATCAAAAGGATATATGCTGAAAATTCAGAATTAGTAGCTAAATTTAGAATTGAAGCTTGATAAAAAAAGGAACGTTAAACTGTAACCAGAAAAAAGCTCTTCATTAAAGGTTTTCTTAAACACTAGTAACACTTAATTATTTGCGCACTTCATGGTTGTGCTTATTAAATATTTTTACTTTGGTCCAAAATCGTTTAAAAACGTTGTTCGTCCAACCTGTAAAATTTATTCAGTGTGGTTTAATTCCTTTTCTTTGATTACAGTCGACATGCAATAGCGTTCATATCTACAGTCATTTTAAAACCTGTTTGAATATAAGCTTTTATAGTTGATGTATTTTTTTTTAAATTCATGTCCGCTCTTAATGTGGTGCATACTGCCCTCCTAATTGAGGTACATCAGCAGAATTTTTCTACGAAAACTGTGTTTTATTCAGTTGCTCAACCTATCTTATTTCGATTAGAGTAAATACATACACACAAAGTCCTGCTAGTTAATCATCAAACACGTGGTATATATAGCGATTATAGCATGTCGAATACCCACAAGTTTTCGTCCGAACGTTTTTAAGTCACTATAAAAATATCCCGGTTTTTATGTCGAAAAATCTGGCAGCCCTATACAGTATGCAATCACGAAAGCGGCGTAGAGAATAAGTTTCCACTTTCCACTTATATTTCGCGCAGCAAGCAATATATCTTATATAAAATAATTACAAGGAAAAAACAAAATACACATTTTTATTTTGTGTTTGATATCAATTGTAAAGCTTCGGCCAAATAACGTATATTATTACAATATTACTATTTGTGCGTCACTTTGCAATAGTTTGAACATTGCATGTCTGTTGTAACTTGTATTTTAAACATACGACATTTTATTAATTCATCCATTGGATACGTACAGCGTGAAATTGATGGGTTTGTTGAGACTTACACAACTCTTGACAATTGTCTTCCAAATTATAGGATATGGTGTAGTTATATCACGGTATTGTAACGAATATATCCAGTGATGTGCTGCTAAAATTTTATCAACCGGCTCGCACCATGGTAAGTACTAGAGTGTCCAATCACGGACCCTTTTTGCTATCCCAGGATTTCGGGACTGATAACTTTTGGTCGACGATTTTGAAGTCATTGGATTTTTCAAACAATTTCATATAAATTTCAAAAACCCAGAAATTTGCGGATTACCAAAATGTAAAAAATTACCAGCGCGAGACACTTTTTTTAAGCTCTTCCAAAAATTTGGTTGGCAAGAAATAAAAACATAAAACACATTGGAAAATCAACGCTTGAATTTCTCTGTCTGATGATTCAAACCGTTGATCGCAAAATCGAAAAACGCGAGGTAATCTGAAGAAAAAGTATTTTTTATTACTGAAAAGTCAAGAAGTATTTTGCTAAATGATTTTCACATAAAATAACACGCAATGAATCATATCATATTTTCACAAAGGCTTGAAGTGGGTCACAGTCACTACTCTTATTGATAATAAGGCAACGGTAAAATAGCGGAGCACGAGAAGTAAATGGGTTCTAGAATATTCTTGCACCTTTATAATGAGAATTCATTGTTTATTCTTCCGCTTAAAATTTATATACATATTTTAATAATTGGGGAGGCCCCAGGCGAAATTAAATTTGAAGGCTCTGTTTTTCAAAAAGCATAAGAACGTCAGAAAATTCCATGTAAAATAATAAAAATGGCACCCAGACGTAAGACACCGGCGCTCTATCCAACTAGACCACAGCAGACGACATATTATATTTGAAAATAATTTAAAATGATAAAATTGTTTCTTCGAAATTACGGTTGTCTATTGGCATTTTTTTCTAAACAATGCAAAACGATTAGTATCTGTAAAATTTGAATTAAGTAAACAATTTTGAACTGGCGTAGAAAATATCGTGGGAAATTGAAAATATGTGATTTACTTTCTACGCCCGAAATCGAAATAATTCGCATCTTGCTTAAACAATGAAACACGAATTTATATATTTTTTTTAAATAAAAAGAGCAGCAAAAATACTTTCTTTTATTATTGTTAATTTGGTTGTTATTGTATGTATTACAAAAATTTAATTTGGTAGTGAAATTTATTAATTAATTATGATAAAATCAAAATATTGCAAAAATGGCATAATCTGCCAGTGATAATTATTAAAGGGTTAAAAATAATTGCTCTTGTGGATTGGATGATTTCCACTGGTACAAGTGAATTTGATTTTCGATTTTGTTGAAAATATAACAAAATGCATATTTTTATATTTCAAATTTGTTATCACAACCATCCGTGCATATAATAGTTTGTTTTTAAATAAAAAATAAAATATTATAGTCAAACAGAGTTCTATGGGGAGCTGCACTATAAGTGCAAATGATCTAACCGAAATTTCATTTAATTCTAAACCATTATTAAAACCTACGAACTGTTGATTTTTTTCTGTGAATCATTTCGACAAAAGGTTTTTTTTAACTGTAATTGAGACACAGTGGTCAACATCTTGTCTTCCGTGCCGAACATCACAAGTTGGAATCTCGGTTTCATTTTTTTAATGGATTTTTTGATGTCTGTTCAAAGGTTCCACCATTCTAAACCTAAAATAATGTGGTGTAGTAAGATTGATTAGCCAACCACTAGTACTGTTCCAACCCTATTCTTTTTTATACCTCCGTTAGGAGGCCAAATGGTTCATATTGGGAGCGGACATGGATGGAAAAAAAGTTGTTTAAATTCAGATAGTGTGAGGATAAAAAAAATACTAATATTTATCTCATCGTTATCACTAATTCAGATAAATTATAAAATATGGTAATGTACATAGATTGTAGACAGTTGATAATGTAAGAATCACAGACATTAACGTCTTTGAATACAAATTAATAAATGGATTGAATAAAAAATGCAACACAGACATTGATCTTTTTTCCTATTATATGTGCTTAACACATTTAACACATGACGATGCACTCTATTCCCAATATTTGTTTGAAGAATGTAAGAGACAAACATATTTATTTTTTGGGATTAAAATTGGTTTCAAAAACAGGTAACTTTCGCAAACTAATAATAAATATTATATTTCAGCAATTAAAATAATCAATTTTTTTAAAATTAATACAACTATTTTGAAATCAGGCATTTTCATTTTATGATGACTTTACAAATTACATTTTAAAGATGTATCACATGTAATTTCAAAACATAAAAAAAATTGTCAATGGGATTGCTTTCCAAATTGAATAATTGATTAAATAATTAAAATCAAAAAAAAAAAGAAAAATGAATCCTGATAGCTTATAAGTGTTAAGTCATAATAAAATTTAGTTTTAAATATGTACGATACAACTAGCGGTGGGCTGTCAATACGTTAACAAGAGGCTCGCTTAATCTCAAAGCAATTCTCGGTGTTCTGGGGAAGGAGTGAATTTTCGTATCACTCAGATGCAACTTCATATATGCAATCGATTGCTACTTCTTAATACACTTATAATATGTAAGAATATGCGATATACCGTAAACATAACTAAGTGTATCCTAAAGCTGTCGTTGATAATATAAAAGCCAGAAATTGCAGTTATTCTCCGAGCCCACCCCTGGATACAACTATTTACCAAACGTCAGTTCAAGTTCATCTGCAACCTTTAAATGCCAGAATATGTCAAAAAGTGAAACCCGGGTCGGTAGTGAAAAAACGTGTGGAAAGTTACAAAATGTGAACGGTTCAAATTTAGAATGCATCATTTTTCATTTTTACTGTCCGGATTATAATCTGGTTTCATTCAATGTCTTTAGAATAACAAGGTTTTTCAATTATGTACTACTTAAATATTACAAAATCGTTAAATAACTGATGATCATAAGTAATAACAAATATTAATAATATTACAAAACATATCTTAGTAAGCAGCCAGAAGGTTTTTAATGTGTTGGTTGGTATTAAGTTTGTACCAATGCAGGTGTGTATAATATGTATGAGTTGACGGTCACGGCTGAAGAGTTCATCAACCTTCGTGAAACGGTGCTCACCCACACAATAATGTTAAACTTACTAGCACTACACATACACAAATAAACTTTTAAAAGTGTGAGAGCTATAAAATACTCACAAATATTTAATTAATCAAATGCGTTATTTTCACGTATTTTATATTTAAGAATAAAAGTACTTATATAATTATTAGTGTAAATATTTTACGGTTAGAATATAAATAACAGTTAAGTGCTGTGTCAAGGTCAAAAGCATCGAATTAAAATTTACAAGTTAACGGGTTGAAATTCCGTATGGATCAATATAACAATTGTTTTTTTAATTTTTTTAATTGGTTTGAGTTAAACAAAAGGAAACCAATTGCATAATTGCAAAATGGAGCTATTTATTTAGCAATATTCCATTGTACTTATTACCACATTATTCATCGGTCCTGCTCTTGATAAAGTGGAAATAAATACAATGAAATATTAATGTTTCTTATTAATGTAATGCCTTCCCACCTAGTATTGACAGTGAACACCTTTAACTGTATTATATCGACTTTGGAAAGGGAAAAGGACGTAACCCACAGTTTTTTCAAAACAGGTTTTTTTGATAATCACAATGTATCAAACTTGATACACTTTCTATCAAAAGGATGCAAGCTGCAAATGTCGAAAAAGTATCTAAATTAAGCTTTTAAGTTTGAAAAAGATGAGATTGTAAAATGTTAAAACCAAGAAAAAATAATGAAATTAAGGTTTTTCCTAGACAATTTCTTTAATTAATATTAGATTATGTCAATTAAACACTAGTTTAGAAGTCTTCGTGCACTTCGAAGTTGTGCATAATTCATAATTTGCATATGGCCCAAAATCATCAAAACACATTTTTTCTCGCCTTCTGTAAAATTTGATATGTGTGTTACGTCCTTTTTCCTTTCCGCAGTCGATATGTATGCACGGCTTCGAACCGCTATTTTTTTCGTTCTGGCAAAAATAACAGTTCAGCTCGAATCCAAAAACCCAGGAATTTACCGATTTGCCCAAAATACCAAACAACCAACTGAACCGGAAAAAAACCGATATTTTTTTTCGGTTCGATTCCGGTTTTCGTTCCGGCAAAAATAACGGTTTTTGATTTTCGGTTCACTTACGGATCGAACCCCAGAATGTATGTCTTATTTAATTTACTTTTTATAAATCAGTTTCGGAATTCGGACTCATATAGTATAAATTGAAGTCTCATATAAATCTTTTATTATTTCAGATAGAAGCAGAATGAGGGCGCTCTTTCCAGGCGCCGCCCAATGGCTGCTCGTGATATGGGTGGTATGCTTCGTCCACGATGTCACATCCCGCCCTTCGACGTCACAATCGACACAATCAACTCCACCTACCCTTCTTAGCACAGCTTCTATTGCTTTAGAAAAAAATAATAGCAGGTACAAACATAGAGAAATAAATAAAAAACATATTGATGTTTACACTACACTTGTATTCAATAAACAAAACAGTAGGGAAGGCAAACATATACAGAATAGTAATTTGAAGAATTTGAAAGGTAAGCATAATATTTTTAAGGTTGTTCCTAGCGTAAATGTAAAAGATCATAGTGAAAATAGTATTGATGTGTTACGTTACGATAAGGGTAATGTTTCTCGGGAATTTGATGAAGGTTTAAATAATAAAAATGTTATTTATGATGTTCTTGATGATTTTTTACTAAAAAACAGTTCGTCAGTGCATGACAAAAATACAACTGTTAGAACCAAACCTATTTTAGTTTTACCGGTTGAGTTAGCCGGTTATAATGAGGAGGGCGTTGTTAATGATGTAGGCGTACAAATAAGATGGCATGCAAATAATAGCAACGCATCGCTACGTAACGCACTTGATGATCTACCAGAAAAGAAAGTGATAAAACATAGAGTGAAAAGAAATCGAATGGAACAAGTAGACAAACCAATATTTAGTGAACAATTTCCTGACAGTAATAATGACTCTAGAACGTTGCGTCAACAGAGATTAATGGATATCAGAGACAAGCAAGTGTTCCATAATTTTCTACAGCAGTCAATTACCGACCTCCAAAGTAATGCAGAGCACACTCAAAAGACATTTACACAGCTTGACCACACGGGCCCCAATTCATTTTCTAGTGAAAGAAGAAGACATGGTCAACAAACGTCAAATAATGACAGGACGCGTGGAACTAAATATAATCTTTTAAAACGTTGGCCAGATTCTGCTATAACCACGGCAGAAGAACTGGAAAATTATCAAAACTACACGTCATTGAACTTTGACGAATCAAATTTAAGTCCAGATGTTATGACATTTAATAAATGGGACAAAGATTCCAATGCGCAAGAAGTTTCTGCTGTAAATAATAAAAGGAATCAATCTATGCACAACTATGGTGTCGGTACTAGTTCTAAGAATCCTGTGATTCATCAAGTTCTCACTAAATGGTCGGACACGCCAAATTTTGACAATCTTAAAAATCCGTGGCAAAAAATTACCAACGAAGATCAATATTTGGATGAAATCACTCTAAATGAATTTAGACCGGACGACACTTCAACCAGCAATGAACAAATTGTTAATAATGAATATATTACGCCGACTCTGCCGACTTTGCCGACTTTTGACACAACCGAAATGAGCAATATACATTATCTTGCCACTAAAAGAACACCAAGTTATGATGATGGTGCGGTTGTTTATATTCGACCAAAGCCAACTTATTTCAATCAACCTGCAATTACGAACTACAACAACGGTGTGTATATGACTTCTACCAGAAAGCCGACAACTCCACCACATGATTTATTTAAACGGCCTTTGCGTAACAAAAACAAGAATAAACACAAAAATCCAAGCTATTCTTCCACTCTACCATCTTTGATATACACGTTGAATCCCGGCATACTTTCTTCTGTGCCATTTAAAGCCGTAACACCTTCCTATAGTTCAGATGATGGAAGTAAACCTTATCGTCCGACAAATAATGTGAACATTTATGACCCAAATAAGCCAGACCCAGATGAGATAAATTTTCCTGATAAAGATTATAATTCTGATCCTGCTACTCATATAATTGTTCAAGATGATTGTCCTACAGTGTATGTTACAATTAACAATACAGTCCAAAGCGAGGCTAAGGAAGGTTGCGCTGATATACATCTTTTAATAAACTCAAACGTTCTTCAAACTAATGTTTTAATAGAAGATCCAGCCTCAATTGCAAGTGATGCTGCTTTTGATCCAGTATCTGAAAACGATAGCTCTTATCCTGTTTTGCCGGTTGCACCTATTGTAGCAGGTGATGTTCCGGTAGTTGAAGGAACAAACTCTGTAGTACCGTTAGTTCCACTTGCGACTAGCCCAGTTGTTGGCAATGCAATTCCTGGTGGAGGGCAATCTCCACTTGCTAGTCCTGGTATTAGTAGTGTATCAACGAACTCCGCAGGTTTAAATCCCGGTCTTAGTCTTCCTTCTCTGAACCCTCCACCGGGAATAGGAAGTCTATCAAATTTCGTGAGTGGCGGCGATTCACCTGACGATGAGGACGATAGTATTGGTAGCTGGATACATTCTGCGACAGGAGTATTAGCTTGGATGACATTTTTAAATCCTTTGAATTATGGCATCTTTTCGTTATTTCTTGCCCCGCTTGTAATTCTTGTGGCAGGCGGCGCTGGTCTTGCTGCCCTTTTGGCTCCTTGGTTGTGGTCGATGGAGAGTTATAAAACAAAACGAGTTGTGGTCATTGAGGAACCGACACGTTGGTATTGGGCATGGGATCCGAGTTATAAAACTTGGAACTGGGCACCGTATCCGGATTACGGCAGAGATTGGGGCACAGGTGATTCTAAGATAGTCGAATCTAGTATCGTTAAAATAGCAAATAGTAATGATGATGAGCCTGAGTATGTTATCAATGAGATGGTATCAAATGTTGGCGGCAACGTAAGAAAATGGGTAAATGATATCTATGGAAATATTATCGGTGCTAGACGTCTTAGCAAAAGAAAAAAACGGTCAACTAGCTCGATAGAAGATTGGAAAAAGCGACGTAAATAAAACTTTCTATTCCTTTTTTAAGCTATATATTATAAAGTCTTACAATATCAATTACCAACTTTAAATTAGTTATTTAATGTGTATAAACAATCCTAATATTAATAAATAAATACAATTTTTTACCTTTTCGTTTTAAATATTTTGTATGAAATGGTATTATATTAAATATAATAATAACTGTATATTATAGCCGTTTCTGAATAAACTTTTTGTTTTTCTGATTAACTAAATATTATAAACGACAGAGATCTAATATTCACTAAACGATATTGTATTTATTTCGCAAAAATATGAAAGAAGTCAATTATATATTACATCATAATATATACTATTAGACTACTCAACCATGTTTTATTATTTTCAGCAAATAGTCTCTATTTTCGATAATTATGAAAATAACGTGTAAAACCTAATATCAATATGAAAATAATATATTTATGTTAATTGTACTATAAATCTTAATTACTAATGATGACATGCTTGTTTAAAATTTGTATATAATGATAATTTATTTTTTGATTTAGATAATTTATTTGTAACATTTAAATAAAATTATTTATAATAACCTTTGTTGTAGATATATTATATATTGTTGCCTACGTGAATAAAATATTGCTTGTTCCGTTTATATTTATTTTTACCTTAGACCCAAACTTCATTAATTCCTTAAAAATACTATCATGAGTGGTAGAAAAAAGTATATGTATGTACTAAGTATTGATTATTTATAATTGCATGATTGAATACAATTTTCAAAAAGAAATAAATCAATTTATTGGAAAAAGAAGGTAAGAAAGTCATTAGCTTCCTTATCTAATGATATTAATATAACAGTAAACTGTTTGTATAAGAAAAAAATAAGGAAAGCCTCTATCAATTGGGAATTTGTGGTTCTAGTCAACTAGATTTTTTCAATCACATAAATGTTTGTAAATGAGACACTTAACAAGTATTCTCATTTATAGATGTCACTGTACACCTTTACACTCATCAAACAGAAATATTCAACATGAAAATTTGAAAAGTGCTAATTTTTGGTAAAACATTTTTAACAATTCAATTTGACTTAATAAAACTCTACCAGCTCCATCATAAGACGTTAGTTCTTTGTTATAGTAAGAATACCATTATGAATATTCAGCATTATTCTCAACATTTCAAAATATAAAGCTGATGAATAAAAATAAATTTTAAAAATGAGGTGACATATGGATTTATTTGGGATTGTATTCTTCAGATTCTGAGATAGTGGCATCTGTTAATAGTAAAAAAATGCTGAATGTTGTTTTTAACATTCGTGTTATTATTAAGACCTGTCTTATGTATATATTATGTCTTTTCTTTTTGTTATTTCACATGTTATATTTTTTACGGCGTCATAATTTGACTAATAAATTAGTTGGTCAGTGTCTCCGAGTCCTATCTCCTTTATACAATAAAAAATAAAATTTAAAAAAATAATTAGCTTCACCTTAATTATGTGAGACGAAATAAAAATATTAAATTTACTTGATTTTACTCAACAGGAATATTAGTAAAAAAATAATACAGTATTTTTTTTTTCATTGATAGATGTCACTGTAATAGAATCTGAAGCATATTACCGAACCATCAAAATATTTTATTTCATAGATCCAACTGTCCTTCCACTAAAGCATGAAACTTTGAACAGTAATGTCTTATCAACAGGGTACATTTAATTATAATCTTTAACAGGTACGGCTTCAAATGTGCAATGAAGATTTTTTCTTGTCATTAACCAAAGGGTAAATTTTAAATTGTATAAAATATTCTCTTGTAAAAAATTCAAGATGTCTTCAAAACAATAAATTATCCCACACCAGAAGTAACTATGACTTTACATGTTTTAAAATGTTAGCTTAGAATTGATTTATATTAACAGGTATGTCATTAAAAAATATTATGTATTTAATATCCAATTTAGATCTTAAAATATCATTCCTTAGATGTCTCTTTTCAGATTCACAAAACGTCAGAAACGATTTATATTATTACAAAGTCATCAAATTTTTATTGCAGTACCATCTCTTAACAATTGCAAAAGCTTTAAAATTTATTGTTATAGAAAAAAAGCACAGATGGCAGACAGGTATTAAGATTAATAAAAAGTAAATTTATCATGATAACGATGGCAGAAGTTAGTAACGAATCGGTAGTTCTGAGTAAACAACAAATGAAAAATTTGGGCTTGTAGGACGAAGCCTTAAGCCTCCATATTTTATGTTATATAGATAGTTGAGGAGGAAACATTCAAAAAGTGATTTGTCACATAAATATAGAGCTTGGGAAATAATGATTCGAGTGTTGGGGTAATCACAGTTTACTTGAATATGTCAACTTTGTGATTTAATTTTTATAGGAAAAACCATTTTCGAACACGCAGACTTTATTATGGACTATCAGAACTAATATTAATCAGCATTTTTCAAAAATTTTGACAAATCACTTTTTGAATGTTTGCTCCCTAGTTATGATATCAAAATATAGATACATTTTTGTTAGTGTGAGAAACATAAAATCAGGAATTACTAAGCAGGAATAGCCTGTCATTAAATTGCCAATTTAAAAATGCTGTTAAGTGAATATTTTTGTACTTACTTCATTTTTGTAGATTTTGTTACTTATCAATTTCTGCTAGTTCAGCGACTATGTTATCATATTTATAATATATTTATGGCATCCTTGGCATTTTTTATTTTTTAAATAATGTAACCTATTCTTTATTGTTCGATTAAAGTCTATTCAGATTAAAAATAAATTTAATGACTTTTTATTGTTTTCTAAAAAAATGATACCCCTTCCCCGTTAACAACTACAGGTAACGCTGCTGAATTGGTAAGAAATAAATAAATCCAAATTCCTTTTGTAATTTATAGTAATAATTCGTGATTCTGAGAAAGTGGTAGATATTTATATGAATTATAGTTTGGTATCAGTAATATCAATAGATTAAATCTACGTTTAATTTTATTTAGTATGCCTTGATGATATATATTTAGATAATAGAGTGCTTATGCTAACTTTTCTTAGAGAAAACGAAAATAACATTTAAATTCTCTCATATCTAACTGTTTTTCCAAATCCAGGCTGTTAAAAAAACAATTAAATGTATTTTTTGCTTAATACTTAATTTTAAATCTTTACACCTGTCATTTTTCATGAAATATATAGTTATATTAACGATTCCTAAAAAATGCTCCCGCTACCTTATCTTTTGATTTTCCTCTTGGAAAATTAAGGTTGAGCTATTTACTAAAATCTAGCCCTTGTTAAAATACTTACTTTTTATAAAAAATATCTTTTCCTACGACAAACTTAATTTTAACATTTTTTATAGTCGACCACCACACTCACTATTAATTTTGTTTGATTCCAGTTCTAATCTTTTGGAGACTTCTACCGTTGCTGAAGCATCAATCAGATCCAACTCTCGCGAAGACAAAACAAACACTCCTGCCATTGGTGAGTCAATCAAGATGGTTGCCAATCAACTACTACAGGGAAACAAAACTCCTCCACCAGCAACGGGAGAAGGGGGAACTGTGGAGGATGTAAGAACTCCACCAAGAATGAAAAATCAACAAAACAATAAAAATAAAAACACGAAACCACCGACCAGCACTGCCAGTGCCCAAATAATAGAGAGTTCTCACGCTGGAGTAGCGGTTCCGATGGATGCTGATGATATTGAAAAACCTGTTTTAAAGCCAGTGAGTTATAGCAATAAGTTAACTACAACCGATGAAGGTCTTTCTACGTGGATTCTTCTTAGTGGAAATCCTACTACGCCAAATCCTAAGACTCCTATGAAAACAATAGAATTAGAAATAGTTGTCGATGATAAAAAAGGATCAAAAGAAGAAATTGTCGAAGGTAATGATATCAAAAAAGTTACTGAAAATAATCAAAAACCCAAGCCATCTGCTAAGCCAATAAGAAAGACAACAACTGTTGTTCCAATTAAACCGATATTTACAAGAAAACCTATTGCCATTGGAAGTTCTAATAAATCAGACCTGATTGCTAGCGGATCTGCAGTCAATGAAAAGGTTATGAATAAAATAAAGGCTTCCGTTTTAGCAAACGTGCAAAAGAATAAATTTGCAGCATTGAATAGAACAACGACATCTACGTCTCAACCAATTATTGAAGTTACTTCGACAACTGCTCCCTCTCAAGAACAAATCGATATTAGCACCACAGAAAAGACTACTACAATCAAAACTCCAACAACATCAACTTCTCCCAAGATAGAAAAAATTAAAGTATCAGTGGAAAAACCCCATAAAATAAAATCCAAGCCGGTAGCAATAGAAATTGAATCTAAAAATAAAGTAATGGATAAAGAAATGGAAATAAAAGCAAATGACATTAACGTAGAATCAAAGGAAGCTGAAATTGAACTAGAAGTAAGTACGCCACCGCCAGCTACGACTAAAAAGCCAAAAAGAACTTCTAATAAAAGGAAAAAGAACAAAAACAGGCGGCGATCCAAGCCATCTACTACAACAGAAAAACCTGACGTTGCTATTGAATCAAAAAATAATAACAATACTAAGCTTGCATCAAAAATTGCACAAAAAGAAAAACCAATAACTACACAGATATACAATTATTTATCACGAGAGGTAATGCCATCCGTTGGTGTGGGAATTGTTAGTATTGCAGGGCTCGTTGGTCTGGCAAGTTATTTCTTATATCCATTCTCAGGAGTCGTTCGACGGGCGTATGACATCAACGATAGAAAAGACGATCTCTACCAACAAAACGGTGAGCAATACGCAACCGCAGAAGGTGGCCAAACCGAAGAAGAAATGCTAGGATCATTTTTCCCCGAAGAGCCAAGTACTAAAAAGAACAATAGAAATAACGTCAATCCTTATGCAGGACAGACACAATTTAGATATCCTCAAGTAAAAAAGGTTCAAGATCCAAATATAAGATATCGAAATGTTGCTCACGGTTCCGACACAAATAGTTTTTTACCAAGCGATAGAGTTGGTCAACAAAGTATTGAGCAAATAAAAGGAGCCGCTTATTCAGAGCAAATACATTATGATACACATATGCCAGAAGATGAAGACAACTATTCCAATTTAAGATACCAGCATCCTCAACCAATATACCAATCGTCAGAATTAAACAGCGAAGAAACTGCGTTCGGGTCCGATTCTTTGCAGGCAACGTATTCAACGCAAAATAAGATTTCTGATCCCACATATGGACAGGCTATGCGATATAGCCATGAAGTTATCGTTAACGATGCCACTAAGTCTCCAGGTGTTGGTACTTTGCATTTAGGTGTAGATGATGTTATAGAACAGCAGAAAGAAACCGGTTATACCGTAGCAATAGTTGGCGCTGAAGAAAAACAACCACAATTTGTAGTCGGTAATGTTCCTGTCGAATTGATCCAGACCGTTACACCGATTACAGTACCAGAACATGGTCCTCGAAGTCTTAGAATTAGAAAACGAAGTATTCCAGTAACGCAATATGAAATCCCTACGTATATTTCAAGCGTAGCAGATTCTTTAGAACAAGTCTTTAAAAAGTCACGCGAAAATGAAAGTGAATCAGATATCAGCAACGAAATTAGTGACTCAATAAAAGAAACAACAATCAAATACCAACCTTCTACTCTTTTAGTTCATAAAGAAAATCTACCAGCGTACAACCCTGATACGAATCTTCCTATATCATTCGATGTAGCAACAAGTGGAATGAAAATGAGTGATACGTCGTTCGATAATGTTAAAAAAGAAAATGTTATTAAAAATAAAGCAAATAAAAGTGTTTCAAAGGATGATTTTACAAAAGAAGAAAAAAAGAAAGAAAATATTTTTTCTAAAGGGGATCACCATAAAGAAAAATACGCAGATACAAATATAATCAACAAATTGTCCAAAGAGGAACCAAAAACTTCAGGAATCGCTGACATTTTAACAATAAAAAATACCCAGGGATCTAAAATAGTAATAATGGCCGAAGATTCAATAAAAAGTCAGTACACCTCTGCACCAAGCATTGATATGATATCGATTGGTAATATAGGAGATTTTTTATCAACTCGAAAGTACGGAAGACTTGAAACATCTTCAATGACGAACAAAGAAAAAGCAGATATTTCAACAACTACCACAACTTTGCCGGTAGTAGAAATAATCAAGCAAAAAGACAAATTAGTTAGTGATCGTACCAAAAATAAAGAAAATATAAAAAGTCCAGCAGATTTAATATCTCTAGTCTTAACTAAAAAGGAAGCCAATGAAGAAGACTATGTTTTACCATCGAATCCTGAAAAGCGAGCACCTCTTTTTATTGAAATAACTACAAAAGATGCCAACTCTACCGACGAAGCTCCAACTGATGATCCTCTGTTGGAAGTAACTACGACTTATAAAAGCGAATCAACATCAACAAAGCCCGGATATCCAGGTACAGATGACTATCCGAATACTGATCCGTTTGAGACTCATCCAAAACCGTTTTCTTTCTTGGGATTCCTTAAGAGCTTAGTTGAGTTCAAAATCAGATTGGGTATGAGTATATTACAAACGACGAGTGATTCGCTAGCGAGATATTTACGAAATATGGAAACAACGATGAAGACTGCTTCGAGAACATCCGGACACCTCGATAGACCTTATTATAATAATAAATGAGAGATATATTCGAATTTTGGTTTTTAATTATCTTTGTTTAAGTAATTATATATTATTTATAACATAAGAAGCAAGACTATCATGATATAACAGTTAAGCTCCTAGGGCACATAGCGATAGTGGGCATAGATGATTTTTTTGTCTGGTTAATCACAAAGGAAAGTAAGGATGATTCCTATTCAACTTCGGTTAAAAAAATACATCCATTTCAATAAATAAAATTATTTCACAGACAACTAGCTGTCTTACACACATTGTCCACCATTGTCAGATTGATATAAGTGATAATCTTATTATCATTTTGTTAGGAAGTGATAGTTTTTAAATATTTAATGCATATAAAATTGCTACAAAAATCATTGAAATTATTTGATTAATGATGTACTGGGAAAGTTTAAAGACTTTTTAGACATATATTTTCAGGATGACTTGCTCGAAAAATGAATGTATTGAGAAATGCCTCCTGAATCTGTATGTGGACAGTAAATATTCATAGTGAAATTACTTTCAAATAATAATCTTAAAGCTATTGTATACAATTTGTTGACAGTTTAAAAAAAAATACTAATAAAAACAACACGAATGTCGAAAGTGTAGTATAAATAACAAGAATATCAGAAAGAAATCATTTTGTTTCTTTTAAGTATTAGATACTTTTATTAAATGAATATAAGACAGTAATTTTATTCTTAAGTACATATGTTTATTAATTTGTAGATAGTTGAATGTCAATAAATGAAATATCTAATATGATGTAAATTTATTTTTTATAAAAAATGCACAAATAAAAAAATATACAATTTTTACACATTGTTTTATATTTTTGATATCTATTATCAGGTATTCACACTTCATTAAAAAACATAAAATAAATAATCAATATAATTATGATAAATAACATTAAACAAATAAAATATTTAAAACTAAAAAATAAATAGGTAACATAAACAAAAATTAATAATATTTATTTATTTGTTATCTTTTGTCAAAGGGATCTTTGTAAAGTATTTTCATAATCAAGTTTAGGATGTTGAGTAACATTTTGGTAATAATTATTATATTCGGAAACGTAAGAAATGCTACGTTTCCTTCTTCCTAAGACCATTGGCATTATCATTGCCATGGTGGCTGGCACTAATCCGGCTCCAACGGCTGCCATTACTGCTGAACTGTCAGGACTCGCATCGGTCGCCATAACTTTCCTAAGCCTCGTTGGTCTTTTGGCTCTCGTGACATTTGCTATATTTGCCAATTCAAAATATTTTCTTGACTCATCCACTGACTGAAAATTTGCTTCCACTTCCAAAAGACCACCGTGAGAAGTTGTCATATTTTCTTTTGATCCATTGACGACAGGAAGGACAGTCAATCTTACTACACGATGAGAATGAATTGTGTTCGGAGCAACTGACAACGATCTTTGACGATTTTTTGGGAATTGGTACCCCTTTGTAGTTGATAACAGAACCCATTGACCATCACCACTTGACGGATGTGACGAAGGGTGGTTTGAATTTGAAATATCAGCGTAAACCACTTGAGTTGGTTTTCTGTAAACAGGTTGGTTAGGCTTATAACCCATACTACTCGGTGGAAAATCACCAGGTCTTCCATCAGTCACAATACCGTCGCTGTCCATCACATGACTCGAAACTCTTCGGTTGTCATCTTCATAATTATTAGTATTCTGAATAGCATGATCGTGATCGCAATCTGGTCGGTGTGGTCTTTTATTATTGGACTCAGATGGCCAATCTGAAGAATGATACGACTGAGGTTTATATGACGGCTTATTCCAAAAAGGTTTCGGTGTTGCTTCACTTGGCCATTCACCGTCATTTTGAGATGTCTCGAAACTCGGACGGTGATCTAAATTGTCAGGTTTAATAAACTGATAATTTGGGTTATACGGTTTAGTTTCGTATTCGCTTTCCATTGTTGGTTTCCCAAAACCGGACGAAGAAAATCTATCATTGTAATCTAAAGGGTCTTTATCTGCACCAAAAGAAGGTGTATATACATTATTAGGCCTTGTTGTTTTATGAGTATTAGCATGCCATTTAGATATTTTGCTTCTTGACCAAGGAATCGCCTCCAAAGCAACCCATCCTTCCGTATCTTCAAAAGGATTCTTGTGTTTGCTTAAATCATTATATACCCAAGAAGATTTCTTGCCTTCATCAGGTTTCGTATAAATGTCTACTTTATCTGTAATCTTTTTCTTCTGGTATGACTTATCAGCGACTAAAATACCAACATTTGAGTATTGCGTAGATGTTTCCATTTGATGTAATCTATCTTTTATTCTTTGGTCAGCGTTTTTAATTTTGTCTGCGTATTCTGACAAGAATTTGTTTAATAATTCAGGAGAGTAAACGGTCTTTTTTGACGACTCACCTTCAAATTCATGACACGACGGTCCAAAGCATCTCCCTGTACCAAACTTTCTCTGAGAATCTCTATCAGTTTCCGTATCGTGTTGGTCTTGGACCTCTTTTTCGTGGGAAGATCCTGGCACTATGTAATCTTTCGTTTTCCTTTCATTGAATTGACTGATCTGGTCAATTGTTTTAGACTCCGCCACTGACTTAGATTCTCTTTGGTGATGATTTATGGGATCATTTTCGATAATTGTAATTGGCTGAGATCCAGCCACTTCCAATTGATAAGTTTTCGGATATCCACTATCACTAATTGCAGAATTAAAGGATCTTTCAAATTGTCTTTGCGAGTTCGTAAAATGCACTGTTTCTGCTATAATAACAGAGATTACGCTTAAAATCACTACTAAACTTATCATTTGTTTACTGTCATTGAAAAACATCGTGATTCTTAATTATATATTTATGACAATGAACATTTCAATTCAGAATATGTTTAAGTAAATGAAGAATATTTATTGGAAGAAATATAAAACACCAAACACTTTTTCTTGAATTGTTGCATCCATTTAAAACAAAACTTAAGTTAAATAATAAACTGTAGTATTGTTAATGCTCACTGTTCATATATTAATTAATGAAAAATACTCGAGTGTCATCTAAGTGTTTTCTTAACAGAGCGAAAATACGTGTTACTTTGTAGATTGTCAAATAGCAACTGGTTCGAAAAGTTTCTGACACACTGATATACTCCAGTTACCTACAGAGGGCTGTGTGAAATGTAAACTTGACAATGACTTATCCCCTCTCTTTCTTTTCATCAGTTGAATGCATCTTGCATGGACGTACTGACATGGGGGAAATGAAAATCTAAAATTATTGTAAGATTATTATACTAGAGTAATATATTTCAATACTAACAAAGCTTTTTATGATGGTTTTTTTAAGCGGCGTCCACTGCTGATTTAGAGAATATGAACTCCTACTCAGCGGTGGGTTGCTAATACGTTAACAAGGGAATCGATTTATATCAAAACAATTCTTGGTGTTCTGGGAAAGCAGTGAATTTATATATCACTCCGATGAAATACTTAAATAAGCAATCAATTGTTACTTAATACATTGATAATATGTAACAATATGTAATTTGCCGTAAACTTATCAATGTAAATGGCTAAAAATTTACTACTGTGAATACTGGAGCTGTCATAGATATTATAATATATGTCAGAAATTTCAGTTATGTAGCCATTTGATTTGAGGATATTGTTTTCTTTTTAATTAAAAAAGGGCCCGCTGGCCTTAGTAAAATTTCGTGCTTCCTTCAGGTCACCCCTGCTTCAACTGGAGATTATTTCAACAAATGTTTTATCTACGAGATCTGCTCAGTGGTGCAAACTTAATTTTTTAAAGAAAGTGTGAATTGAAAAAAACTAGATGATAATAAATTGCTCATGCTACGTCTCGCGTTTTAGGAGAGGAAAGATAGGATGTAATTGTAAACTTTACAGACATCTCCTTGGCAATACTTGGAGAAAAGACATTACATTATAAAATCGAACACTATTTTGTACCAATTTGACATTTATTAAAAATTATTAGGACCGTTGCCTAGCACGAGCTTAAAATTGGAAATTTTCGTGGCGTCCTGGTCATATTTAAAAAAAAGTGGAATTTGAATAAAATAGTGTTTTGTTTTTTGTATCATATACATCAGTGATTTCTTACAGAAATCCATTAATTTTTTGAAATATCATTTTAAAAACATGCCTACAGTACCGCGATAAAAGCAAAAGACGCTGACCACTCGACCACGGACATGACAGAAATACCATATATTTTTTTATTTTTTTACCATGTCCACTCCCAATGTGGAGCATATGGACTCCTAATGGAGTTTATCTCAACAGAAGTGTTTCTGCGAGAACTGCTTGTTACTCAGTTGCTCAACCTCTCCTTTCCCAAAGAGAGTAGGGATAGAAGTATAGAGCTAGGACAGGACTAGTGGTAAGCTAATCACTCTCGATATGCCCCGTTCATAGGATAGGATGGGTGGGAGAGGGAGATTCAAGACATCACATACATCCATGCCTTCGAACAGAAATTCATAAATCGATTAAAAAATCAATTTATAAAACTGTCCGTACCGGGATTTGAAGCCGTGCCCTCCGTAACCTAAGCCAACAACGCTGTATAGGCGTTTTAAATTTTCAGATTTAAAAAAATGTTGTAGCTTACTGTAGATGCCCGCCGTGTAAAAAAAAATACGGCGGCACTGTCGTAATAGCCGATTTTTCCGGCGTTTAAGGTATTTTTTCAAGGTGATTAAAGTGAAATTAAGTGCGATTTCTGCACGTCTCAAATGAAGGGTACCAATTATTACTTTTACATTGTTTTTTTTATGTCAATTTTTCTGAAAAGAAAATGTCCCCGTTTGATGGTAATAACATTTCGGATGTGCATTAAGTACGGGATATCTATCAATTTCCCCCACACCATCTAATTGGTTATTACTAGATTTTCTAACGTGTCTCAAAGTCTTGCATTTTACTTAATAAATCAAGTGACCTTTGGAACAATATATGAATGTAACCAATAGATATTTTCGCCGTCAAACATACATATTATTTGATCGATTATCATAATTTTACTTTCTCGATTAAAAGGTGTATTTTTATTTTGTATATTTTGATGCACCTGAATGTGGGTTACGTCTTTTCATCAATTACGTATTGAAAAATGAAATAAAAGAGACAATACCGCGCAATTAAAAGCATCTATTTTTTAGAACGAGTGTCAATTAATTGTCAGTATAAATACTGGAGACAAAATTTAAGATTTTGACTGACGGTTGTTGGTGGAATTTCAATATTAAATTTGAATCGTTCAAACTATGTACATTCTCACAGATTTTGTCACTAACGACCCGGGTTTCGCCTTTCAGCATCTTCAGGCGTTCAAGTGCACTGATGAACTTGAACTGACGCTTAGAAAATGAATGTTTCGTCTTTATATAATAAATAAATGTTAAGACGTTAAAAAATAGTTGAATAATTTTAGGCTTGATTAGTATATCAATTTATCAAGCGACTGGACTGTATGAATCAAATATTTGGTCTGTATAAATGTAGAAAAGTTAATCTTTCTTTTAAATTTAGTAAAAAGACGTGCTTAGCTATGGACTGGGAATACTTTAACAAGGGGCTCGCTTAGTCTCAAAGCAATTCTCGGTGTTCCGAGGAAGGACTGAATTTTTTATTACTCCTATGCAATTATATGCAATACATAAATAGGCAATCGATTGTTACTTAATACACTTATAATATGTAACAATATGCAATTTACAGTCAACTTATCAATGTAAATGGCAAAAAATGTGATTATACTGTGTATACTGAAGCTGTCGAAGGTAATATAAAGAAAAGTCAGAAATTGTAGTTATATACTTATTTGATCTAAGAATATTGTTTTCTTTAAAATTAAGAAGAGACTCGCGCGAGACCTTACGAGCCCCGTCTAACTCATCTCTGATTGCATATAAATGTATCATCAAAAAAATCATTTCTTCCGCAGAACACCGAGAATTACTTTGAGATTAAGTGAGCCTCTTGTTTACGTATTGGCAACCCATCGCAGTCTGTATGTGTATTCATTTGTGCAACTATTCAATTATTTTAAATACTTTTGTTTTAAGTACCTATGACATATTATAATAATGCGTTGTTGTGCGTCATGCTTTCGTCGCATTGAACATTGTTTAGCGTCTTTTTCTTCGTGTTTTGTATTGGCGCATGTGCTGATGAGAATCTCATCACAATAGAGAGATTGGCGTGAACGAGGCGAGATAATGACAATCTTATTATTAAGACTGCAATGTAGACTGGTCTTACACGCTAGAAAGAAAATTGTACAAATTAATATGTCAACTCTATCAATCTTTCTCTTAGCTTGACAATCATTATTTTTCGTTCTTTAGTGCAGAATAATAAAGTGTCAAATACATAATAATCATTCCGTCACATGTTTACTATAAATATCTTAGCTTTTTTGGTATTTTATTCAAATATAACAATGAACTAACGATTATTGTATTATAATAAAAATCGCTGTTTTTAAAATTTATAAAAAGATAAATTTTCTTAACATTTACGTTACGGAGACAAGAAAAATACCTCTCTTCCGATGGGGGTCGTTTAGGGACCCCAGTGGTTTCCTCATTATTGGCCTTATTCTTATGAATTTCAAAAAAAAAAATAGTCTAAGGGCTTTAAAATATTTCTCTGCATCATTCCTCATACATTTTTCATAAAAATCCATGTTTTATTAATAAATAATCATATTTTAAGTTGCGCCTAAAAAAGACGTCTCTACAGCACACATATTAAATCGCAACTGACGAGATTTAGCTCACCAATCATTGCACATGCTATTTGACGAGCGATCGCTATCGCACGCTTATCTCGTTATCGCGTATTTATATAAAATGAGGCATCGATGTAAGTAAGATATTGCTTATTTTTGAGAATAGTATTCCAGGATACATAAATTTTTATCTTTAACTTCATACACATCAATCCGTTTTTTGTTATACTTCGAGGATCTTTTTTATTTAGTTGAATTTTTTCTTTTCTGTTTTATTTAATAGAGACGGAACTAGCGATCGAATATTTTTTTTTCTTCTACAAAAGGTCCAAAAAACTATGATATAAGAATACCTTAATTATAAACATTGTATCACCCATATTAAAATAGATATTTAATAAAATGTGGGTATTGGGGTCGCATTTCTTGAGCAGGAAAAGTTATCAAAAAAAATAATTACAACTCCGGCTACGATTAGGGTATCCAATCCCGGAGCCTTTTTGCAATCCCAGGATTTCGGGATTGACTAATTTTCGATCCCGGGATTGGGCACTCTACGTGAAATCGTGTATAGTTTGAAAGTTATGGTGAGTCGTTTTTTTTTTAGCTCACCTAGGAATTTGAAGTCCTGAATTCACTATACTATTCCCCCAGATTATCTCCGAAACTTATTTTTTTAGCTCTTTCAATTTCTAAATCATATCAATTTTCGGGACTTGCTCGTAATTTCTCAATCCAGAAATCCCGGGATCGCGACCATGTCAATCCCGGGATTTCGGGATCAGAAAATTGAACGGGTTCCCGGGATTGGATGCCTTAGCTACGATGCCGTACATTCACAACTATGACGAGACAATAAAGTTTTTCTCGACCCATTCCCATAGATTGAAAAACAAAATGTATAACGAATAACAAGACCTTTAGCATCATCAAAACTCCTCGGATGAATTCTTTATGTAATGTTTAAACATGTATGTTTACGTACGTATTACGTATATATAAGTATTGACATAGTGCAGGAATGGCGAACCTATGGCACGCGTGCCCGAGGTGGCACGTTTTAGAATTTGGATGGCACGCGAACGATTTCCAAGTTTTGATTAAATAATTCGTCAATTATTAATTTTCAAATGTTTCCAAGATAAACGACAACCGTTTAAAAAAAACACTTTATTTTCTCGATTTTGTTATTTTTTTTACTGCTTGGGCACGCCACACAATCGAGAAAAAATATTTGAAGATTGTTGTCACGCGGACCCAAAAAGGTTTGCCATCACTGACATAGTATATAGATAGGTATATACAGTGGCGGATTATCTTATAAGAAAATGAGGCGCGCGCTTGGGGCCTTCGAATTTTAAAAAGTTTAAAAATACATTTATTTGTTCTTTAATTAATAAATAAATGAATTTTTTGAAAATTAAACATTTTTTTATGTTATTTGAAGATTTCCCGCATTATCGGTTTCCCGCATTATTCGTTCGTTTATTACGATCCCTCGAAAAACGTAGAATCGAGGTTCCACTGTATATAGTATAACCCATATACTTTTGGTTCGGATTTTTGAATATTTTTACTATTTTAGTTGTAATTTTCTAACGTTTTTATGTTATCCGTAAAACAGGGCCTCCAAATTTTATTGCGCCTGAGGCCTACCACGTGCTTAATCCGCCGCTGAGTATATATTATACAACATTGACATTAACTTGTAAAAAAAATTGCGATCGGCAATTAGGCAATAATTATAATTAATAAATAAATTACTACAGTTTTTATACTACAAATTGGACATTTTATAAACCAAATTGGACATTCTACAAATCAAACTGGACATATATATAAACTGCTGGAATTAATAAAAATTTAACTGATTTTTGTATTTACATTTATAATTCTTTGAAATTCTTCATTATCGTCTTCATCTGATTAGTACAGCCAGATGTGGGCTACCAATACGTTAACAATGTGGCTCGCTTTATATCAAAGCAATTCTCGGTGTTCTGGGGAAGCAGTGAGTTTTTTTCATCACTCCTGTGCAATTATATGCAATATTTTATTGTGTATCCAAAATCACTTCAATAAACATAATTAAAACACGAATACTTTCTTTCTTCGAGTTTTTAATAAAATATTCTATTGAAACAACATCCAAAACATACATATATGTTTTTGAATCGTCCAAATTATGTATGTACATTCACACAAGTGTTGTCACTAACGACCTGGATTTTACCTGACGAAACACAGGTCGTTAGTGACAAAACTTGTGTAAATGTATTATACATAATTTGATCGATTCAAATTCAATATTGAAATTTCATCAAGCACTTTCAGTCGAAATCTTAAATTATACTTATATGTTTTAGAGAAAGAGGAGTTTTCAAAAATAGCGTTTTTCTGAAAAAAAAACTCAAATTTGTTAATTTAGTAGGTCAAACATAGTTAGATTAATCCAAGACTACTTTCTTTGTCGGATAACGTAAATAACAGGAAATGAGACGAGACAAAAAGCGTTTCACTGAATTTCATTTTGATTCAATTAGCCGTAAAGATGACTGCATTGTCTTAATGTCTCTGTTAAAAAAATAACAAAGACCAGTTAGGCGAGATAATGTGCCGTATAAAAAATGTGAATTTATTGTGTTGTTTAACTCAGATGATGTGATTTTTTGTCAGAAAAGAAACATGCTCTTTCTTCAATACAATCGAGTATTGCCGGATGTACTATATTAAACTTTCTGCTACTTACTCTCGTGTGCAAAAAACTATACTACTATAATATAATAATACAGACAGGAAAGAACGTTTTTCTAAAACATACAAATATCTAGTAATTAATGGTATACAAATTCAAATCGATTATAAATTAAATTTAGGAAAAAAAAATATGTTGGCAGCTGAAAACGCGCGTAGCGCGTCTTCCTTAACATATTAGCCACACGCACAACGCGCCTAGCGCGTGCACCATGTCAACGGAGCCATGCTCTATATGTACATTCACACTACTTTATTTATTTTTTAAATTCATTTTTTATTTATATTATATAATAACTCGAGTAAATACAAATTCTTCCAAAGTCTCCTTACGTCTCACCTTTGACACAACATATTAAAAAAATCAAATAAAAAATTTACAAATGCACTCCAAAAAACATTTCATAAAAAGTCAGCGTGACAACAATTACAACTAATTTTATTACCAGTGAATGCTACAAATTAATTATCTATTGGTTTTGTTGTAGAAAAGCAACCAATGGTGTAGGAAGGGGAGCTATTTCCAATCTGGGAGGCGCGGACTATTGCAAAGGGAGACGCGAAGAGTCCAAAATGTTAATTTACTCTGTAAAACGTGTCTTTATTACTATATGAAATAAACGATGGGGAGGCGAGAAGATATTTTTTCTTCAAAATGAGGCGCAGTAACATAAAGGTTGGAAACAACTGCTTTAAGTTAAACGTACAACTATTCTTATGCCGGGTCCGTGTAGCAGTGGTCAACGTCGTTGACCCCGAATCGTGGCTGATTTTACAGATTCAAGTGCTAGTACGAACAGTATTTTTTCATTCAAAGGCAGGAGTGTTTTTAATTTCATTATTCTCTCCATTCATTCTAGTTCTAATATAACGGGACATAACAAAAGATTTGTTTTAAAGTGTTAATAACTTAATGATAGAAAAAAATAAGGTTAATCAACTCATTTATTAGTTCATATTTCAGTAAGCGAAATCCCTATATATTTTTTTGTTTTGGAATATTGGTTAATGTGGTACTAAAATTGATTTTTTGAAAATAATTCCGGCTTAACCCGTAACATGCCATCCTAAAAAATCACGTTCTCTGCCATGATGGCATCTCAGTTTCACTGTTTATTGACAGTATTTAAACCTAAGTTAGAAGCTAAAAAATAATTTTAAAAATGTATATATGCTAGAATACCTAAAATGATAAATACTTATTGACAATATTAAAAGAAATATTTAATGATTTTATGGCTCAACTATTTACAATTGCATCATGGTCATGGAGGTGTTAAACTGGCTAGCCGGTTTATTTATTTGAAAAAAACCGAATGCCGGTTTCTTGCTTTGGACGGTTAATTGAAAGCCCTACCGTCAACTAATGAAAATAAAAAAATCCCTACATATTAATTTAATAATTTATTTAATGAATTTATTGGTTTTTGATACCCTAACACTTCTGATTTTCTGATAGAAAACATGTAGACCGTTCAATAGTAAATACTACTATTATTTTCAATTTCTAATCATGGCTTCCATTTACTCCACGAGACCAATATATAATTAACGACGTTGTCAGATTGTGAATTAAATGTCTTTCAGAGCATTAACCGTGACCGCTAGATCGTTAACAGGTGTCAACCGACCTGAATTTGAGAGCAGATAGAAATTTCTCGTCAGTTTTGTAAGGCGCCATCCTTCAATGCATCTATTAACTACGACACCGTTTTATTTTTTATTTTTTTGTAAATACAATATACTTCAGTCAATTCAGATAATAAGTGAATAACGAGAAAGTGGTCTAAAATGCTCATTGTCAATAATATGCAAAACTCAACTAGCCAGGAATTTGTCTCCTTACACCATTCTCTCGTAATGTGCCGATTTATATATCGACCGTGGAAAGGAAAAAGGACGTAACCCACACATATCAAATTTTACAGGAGGCGCTAAAAACGTGTTTTGATGATTTTGTGACATATGCAAATTATGAATTATACATAACCTTGAAGTACACGGATATTTCTAAACTGGTGTTTAATTGACATAATCTAATATTAATTACAGAAATTGTCTTGGGAAAACCTTTATTTCAGTGTTTTTTCTTGGTTTTAATTTTTTACAAAGTCATCCTTTTCAAACTTAAAAGCTAAATTTAGATACTAATTCGGCATTTTCAGCTTTCACCCTTTTGATAGAATGTGTGTCAAGTTGTATACATTGTGATTATCGAAAAAAAGCTGTTTTGGAAAATTGAGGGTAACGTCCTTTTTCCTTTCCACAGTCGATATGTTACAATACTTTAAGTAGGTGGCATTTTTCAAATATAAGTTTTACGATCAGTATTGGCGAAAAATCAAAGTAATACTGATATTTTTGCGACAAGATAATTATGTCACAACGTATCGATCCTGCATGTTTTCCTTGGGAATGCGATAACTAAGCGAATTATTTTTATTATACAAATATTCATTAAACCTAAAAGAATTTTCGTGATTTTACTGTTTATTTTTTGATACATTATTTCTCATTGTTTGTTTTGTAATAAAAAATCGCACAAAACAATAAATAAATGTTTATTCAAATCAATGTGAATACTTTAATTATTATCTAAATCTAAATTTCACACTGAGAGTTGGCATAAATTGAGGTTAAATGAAATTATTTGCAGCAAATCTTAAGTTTTCTCTCTCGTCGAAAATGTTTTCACTTGGATATCGGAGAGATCGCTTATCTAACAAATGAGACAGGGCAGGTCACTTTGTTTGCTCATGTTTCTGCCAAAACAGTACAAACCTTTCGTTTTGATCTCATAACTGCCATAAAAGTGGGTACAAACAAATCGACTTGAACTAGTTGTACAGTACTCGACAGTCGACACCATGTAAACTAAATAAATTTGTCAAACTAATATTTGCTTGCAGAGTGTATATATTAGAGGTCTGCACGGAACGAATTACCCGGTCCGAGGCCGAAAGACTCAAGCCCAACCCGGCCCGGGCTCGATTCTAATACGACACTTGTTACCCGAACCCGACCCAAAGCCCAGATTTATATTCCTCAGGTTGAAAAAAACCCGTTTTTAAAAATTTACAACAATATACGATTTTCTATAGAACTGACCAAAATAGTGTAAACACCACTTTTCAACTTTTACCGTTTGAATACCGCGCAAATAAATTATTAATATGTCCCAGAGATACTGCGTGTTTTTGAGAAAAATAATTTTGCCTAATATACACTCGAATTCGATATTTTAAAAACTTGTATTGACACAGTATAGATGGCACTACACATATTCATAAAAAAATATTGCTTATATTCTATAAGAATACCAAGTATTTGATTTTTTAAATGTTTTGGACATCCGTGTTCGCTTGCATATGTTCCGGACACTTGTGTCCTCTTGGTATTCAAGTGGTTAATTTCGTTGAAACTCATTTTTACTGAGTTGTATTCACAACGAAAGATAATTACAATATTGTACCTATTGATCATTCCTGAATAATGGAATCATTATTTCAGATTTAGTGTCAAATGGGCTACAATTTGATGGGTCTCTTAGCTTCTATACCTCGAAATAAATATATATACGATGGCACCATACGTAACAAACAATAGCTTATATTGTTTTGAATGATATTCATAGAAGCGTGGAACTGATTATTTAGGCTATTAATTTTTCGTTACGAATAATAATGTTATTGACTTATGACACGAAGATAGTCTGAATTATTTTTCTGAAGTAATACATTCCTTACCCGGGCCCGGCCCGAGCCCGAATCTAAATTTCGCTAACCCACCCAAGCCCCGTGCAGACCTCTAATGTAAAACAATCACTTAAAGAAAAACATAAATATAATATCCGTTCCGTTTAGTTAAGCAAAATGTTTTTTCATATAATGCATTCAGTTCTATGTCAACTTTTCAAACAAAGGAAGACATTAATTTGTTTGTCCAAGATTCGTATGACGAGACAAAAATAAGCTGACACGAATATTGGCGACATGTTATACTTCACATAACAATCAGTAAAAAAAACATAATTTATATAAAATTGACCTGAGGAATAGCTTAGTCACAAAGTCTCTAAGAAATAATAATTGTACTATAAAAATATTAAATAATTGAAAGGAAAAAATGTCAGAATATATTGACACATTTATATGTATATGGTTTCTAGTTCAGAAATTATGAAATTATTCACTCTATAAAATCTTGATCATCAAAGCAGGGGTGGGCTGGAGGGGGCTCGGAGGGGCTCGCGCGAGCCCCTTGTTAAATTTTAAGAAGGCCGGCGAGCCCCTTGTTAATTAAAGAGAAAATAATATTCCCAGATAAAATAAGTATATAACTGCAATTTCTGACTCGTGTATAATCTACGATAGCTTCGGTATACACAATAGTACATTTTTAGCCATTTGGATTGATAAGTTTACAGTGAACTGCATATTGTCACGTATTATAAGTGTATTAAGTAACAATCGATTGTTTATTTAAGTATTGCATATAATTGCATGGGAGTGATAAAAAAATCACTCCTTCCCCAGAACACCGAGAATTGCTTTTAGATTGAGCGAGCCCCTTGTTACTGTATTGGCAGTCCACCGCTGCATCAAAGCACTTTTAATCTTAAGAAAAGTTTTATAAAGCATTTAAAGAGCAGTATTGTATGATTTATTTTTGTTAAAACTAATATTGTATTTCCTAAATACCCTTCGATACATGAAAAAGTACTAAATGTTGTGAAATTATCCTCACAATATTAGAATAAGTTGAACCAAAATTCTGCTGTAGAGAAAAGTTGCATAGAAAACGATAAAATATGAAACTAAGAATAAATTAAAAACCGATGTTACGTCAAAATAAATGGGATTTTTGAATTCAGTGGCACAAAATACATGTAGAAACATCAACAAATACAAATAAACGAAACATGTGTTACATTGTGTAATCGCCAAAATAACCTAGCCATTGTTTAATATCACTTTAGGCTTTAGTCACAACAAATTTAGAGAGTCATCTCATTCGCCTGATCTTTTTAGTGTTTTGACTTGATATCGTTTGTTTCACGTGGACCCCGTTTGAGAAACGTTGATTTAGCGAACTTAAAGTAGTCAGACTATTTTATTATAATATCAGGATGGACATTCATCATATCATTCGTATCTATTTACTAACAGCACAAAAAGAATTCCTTTTTCGAACATTATTAAAAAAACCTCCTCTTTCAAAATTTATAAACCGTTGCTAACAATTTTCTATCTATTACGGGTCGAAGTGTTCTTATTGGTTAGAGTTATAATGAAGTTTATAGCAAAATAAGCAGCGGTAGGCTGCCAGTACGTTAACAAGGGGCTTGGTTAATCTCAAAACAATTCTTGGTATTCTGGTGAAGAAGTGTATTTTTTATCACTCCTATGCAATTATTTGCAATACGTAAATTAGCAATCGATGGTTACTTAATACACCTATAATATGTAACAATATGTAATTTACCGTAAAATTATCAATCTGAATGGCTTAACATGTACTACTGTGTATACTGAAGCTGTCGTAGATAATATAAAAGTCAGAAATTGCAGTTTTACACTAATTTGATCTGAGAATGTTTTTTCTCATAAATTAACAAGAGCCACGCCGACCTTAGTAAAATTTAACAAGGGGCTTGCGCGAGCCCTCTCTAGCCCACCCCTGAAAATAAGTTTATATTCCAAGGAATTGTTTGTTACTCGGCTAGTCAATCTCTGTTTTTTGAAGAGAGTATGGATATAATGATGAATTAGGGCAGGACTAGTAGTTAGCCAATCGCTCTCATTACAGTCTATTTTTTTTTTGGACCGTTCCGTAATTCGGACCCATGAGCTTTGCAACTGAATCCAACGGCGTTCATCACTTGACCAGTGACCTTTACACTTAATGCATCAAAAAAAATGTCGTCGTAATTTTATTTTAAAATATTATTTTTTCCCGTTTTTTAGTCATATTATTGATATGTTTTTTTATGAAAATGTCTTATCTCACTCAAAACGACTATTTTCAACCGACCAGATTTTAATGCTTGTGATTAACAAAACTAGACCAGATAATTGAATAAAAAATTACAATAAACACGAAACAATTACGTTTTATTTTGATAAAAAAAATCTTTTATTTAAATGGAAATTTAAATTTAATTCAATTATTTTATCATTAAAATTAGGGCACCCCACGAGTCGTGCTTTAGTTTAATGCATTTTTAAATAAAGCGAAGCGTAAGAAAAACACTAATTTTTCTACTTCACGAAAAACGTGCCAGAGAAAAAGGAAAGTATGATTTAGCAAAATAAATAAACATCAGATTGTCCGACTACCTAATCGTCGCGGATAAAATTGATCTTGACCGTATGACAGACGTCGTCACCTTTTTTGTTCAGCGAAACCCAAAATCCCTGAAAATTAATTTAAAAACTCTGTAATAGATAAAATCTCGCTTATCTTTTCCGGTTCCAAGCTCAAGAAATGCGACCCCAATACCCACATTTTCTTAAATATATATTTTAATATGAGTGATACAATGTTTATAATTAAGGTATTCTTATATCATAGTTTTTTTGACCTTTTGTAAAAGAAAAAAAAATATTCGATCGCTAGTTCCGCCTCTATTAAATAAAACAGGAAATAAAAAATTCAACTAATTAAAAAAGATCCTCAAAGTAGAACAAAAAACGGTTTGATGTGTACGAAGTTAAAGATAATAATTTATGTATACCTGAATACTATTCTCAAAAAAACACAATATCAAATATATCAAAAAGTCCATTAAAAAAAACGTAAATTCAAAAAATTGCATGTGCTTTTGGTGGCCGTTTCTGTCCCCGCGGCTAATGACTAACTGCAGTCGGTGCTCTTATTAACCAAATATGAGTGAAAGCAACGATATTCAGGTAGAAAAAGAATGAATAGTGGGATCAATAGACAACGGTGTTTACTGTGACCATATGGTCACGCTCGTCCTTGGTGGATTAAATATTGATATTGATATACTCGTCCGGTATTGTTTATAACTGAAGGAATCTCGAAATTATTCCACTAAAGAATATAGTTTTATTTTATTACTTGATATGAAATGTTCACCATCTCTGATCGAAGCGCAGGCAAGAAAGGGGAGTTCCAGTCTACTGGACAACGCAGCGTTAACTTCAGTTAAGTTTTTTTTTAGATGAAGTCGAGTAAATACGGACGGAATCTTTAGCCTACTTGTCGGTACAACGTAAATTATCTGGATGAAAGTGACGGCTTTAAACAGTTGAACGTGCATTTTAAAATTTGTCAATATTTTGTTCTGTACTATCAACTTATTTACTGCTGTAGAAGCAAAATAGTATTCCTAGTAAAGTTTCAACATGGTCACTTTTAAGGTGTTCACTCTCAATACTTGGTGGAATGGCATTATAATAAAAATAAGATTTTTAGTACTTTTTCCACTTAAAATTTATTTGATCAGGACCGGTTTCGCTCCTCACGAGCATTATCAACTGATAAGGAAAATAAATTGAACAATGCTATTTATATAAGTTAAATTGAAACAACCAGGTGTAAGCAATTACTTACAATTAAAAGGATTTACAAATTACATTATAATTACACAAAATTAAAATGCTTAACACCTATAACATACAATTAAAAAGTCATCAATTAATATAAGTGGCAAATGATGTCAATTATAAACACAATTGAAATTTGGGAAATTTTTAAACAAAATAAAAATACATTACTAAAGTGAATAATTTAATGATTATGTAATGTTTTTCCCGCTTCCATATAATGATGTACTTCAACAAAATCAGCAACAATGAAGATTCTGAAAAAGACATTTTTGGAAACCATATCAATTCTTACAAAAGAAATATATTTTTTTTAAATATACATCTATATAATATAAAAGAGCAGTTAGCATAGACTAGAATTAGGTTAATGAAACGGATATAACAGAGGAGATGATGCAAAAGGTTGTATTTGCATCATCTCATTTTTTCAAATAAATTTTAAGTGGAAAAAGTGCTAAAAATCTTTTATTATTTTTATTACAACATGGGCTAATTTTATTGCATTAAATAACATTTAGACGTAATATGGAGAAAAAGTAAATCTATACTAACAAAACTTTTCCAATTATAAACTGTCTTTATTTTAACAAGTATAAAAAAAGGTGCCGGAACTCACTTATGAAGATTTTTACTATTTTTTCTTATCTAAATATGTCCATTTTAAATGTGGAGTATATGGTTTCCTAATAAAGGTATGCAGCGATAGGCTGCCAATATATTAGCACAGGGTTCGCTTAATCTCAAAGTAATTCTCGGTGTTCTGGGAGGCAGTGATTTTTTTTTCAATACTATACGGATATGCAATACTTAAATAAGCAATCGATTGTAACTTAATACACTAATATTTTGTAGCAATATGCAATTTACCGTAAAATTTATTAACGTAAATGGCTAAAAATGTACTACTGTGTATACTGAAGCTGTCGTAGATAATATTTTAGTCAAAAATTGAAGTTATATACTAATTTGATCTGAGAATATCGTTTCTTCTTAAATTACCCAGCCCGCCCATAGAGATATGCCAACAGAAGTTTTTCTACAAGAACTGCTTATTACTCAGTTGTTTAATTTCTCTTTTTTAAAAGAGAGTAAGGATTGAGAGACAATGCTAGGACTGGACTAGTGGTAACCTATTCGCTCTGACTTTGATTCGCTATTTTTAGAACTACAAAATTACGGCTTTTCCCCATTGTTTGAAATGCTGCTAAAGCTATCCCTGGTCGAACAGCTATTTACTGGAGATTGCGTTTCGTCTAAAGATCAACGATTAGTAATATAATATGAGATATAATGGCGCCTGATAGCTTTAAGGCTCAATCATTCGCCAAGCCTTTAATAAACCGGTTAATAAAAGTGGCACAACTTCACTAGGTGCAACATGTGAGAAGGACGGAGAGAAAAAAGGGAATATAGGACGCCTGATTAATAAAGTAGATTTTTTGAAGCATATTGATATGTTATATCTAGCATGCAAGACAGACGGGAGTACCCACTGATTAAGTTATTTGCATTAAGTTATTGAAATTTCAAAAATTAACAATTTTTATCAAAACAATGTCACGCTCCTAAACTAACTTGGAAACTTTAATTAAAAATGTACGCATAAGCTTAAAAGTAGTTTTAATGATGGCGAGAAATCGAAAAAAATATTAAATATATCATTATATAATTTAAGATTTCGACTGAAGGTGCTTGGTGGAATTTCAATATTAAATTTGAATCTTTCAAATTATGTACATTCAAACAAATTTTGTCACTAACGACCCGGGTTTCAATTTTCGGCATCTTCAGGCGTTCAAGTGCGCGGATGAACTTGAACTGACGCTTAGTAAATGAATGTTTCGTGTTTATATAAGATATAAATGTATAATTGAGTTTAAAGCCATTGCTGGCGAAAAGAATTAGCCCATGGGAATGCCCACAGATTTGAATGGTGAGTAGTTTTAAGAATCATATTTATTTTTGTTTGTTGAAAAAGGTTTTATGATTATATATGTATATGTAGGGTATAAAAGTGGAGAGCCTGGCACATATTACTGCTCATTTAAAATCGGAAGTCTTGGAAATTGAGCGATTCAAATTTAATATCATTATATATTCTTATCAAATTTTTACGATTATATGGTATAATAGAGGTCTACCAAGTGTATGCCATTTCAACTGATGGCACTTTTTGTCACTTTCAGAATCTGTCAATACTTGGTGTAAAGGCATTATACATAACAGAAGGTAATACAATGTTTTATTGTAGTATATTTTTATGAATTTTACTTTCTTTTGTTTGTAATAATATTTCTTTTTCTAACATTGACATAAAACAAACAGCTTAACGACCGCACGTTTTTTGTTTTATAAAATTTCACGTGGCGAAATAAAATTTTATAATTTTATTAAATTCACTATAATTAGTAAACAAATTTAATTTTCTTAGCTTTCAGATACTTCGCCTATACGCATATATGCGTTCGCCGGCCAGCAACCTTTGTTTTTCAAAGACTCAAATACGCGTCCGCGGTCATTAAGCTGTTAAATAAAGACATAAAAAGGTGTAGGAAAGCCGTTCCAATCGCTCAGGAGTGAGCTGGAGGAGGCTCGAAAGGTATCGCGCGAGCCACTTGTTAAGTTTTACTAAGGTCGGCGAGCCCCTTGTTAATTTAAGCGAAAACAATATTCTAAAATCAAATTAGTTAACAACTGCTATTCCTGATTAATGTATTATCAACGACAGCTTAACACTTTATAAGCGGACGTTTTGTAGTGATTAGCGCAAACATATATCACATTCTTAAAATCAACACAACTTCTAAACCAAACAATATTTTCGGCTGAAATTTTCAAAGAAATCATATGTGACATTTAATCTTTAAAAATAAAATAAAAACATTTGAATACATCATAATTTCACTACTTTTCTAAGCTAAATATAAAAACCTGTTATTAATTTAGAAATAGCACTCCACTTGTTATCAATATGAAATATACAAAATAACATTAATCCATACCATGGATGGGCTGGAGGGGGCTCGGAGTGGCTCGTGCGAGCCCCTTGTTGAATTTTACTAAGGCCAGCGAGCCCCTTGTTAACTTATGAGAAAACAATATTCTCAAATCAAATTAGTATTAAACTGCAATTTCTAATTTATATATTATCTACGACAGCTTCAGTATACACAATAGTACATTTTTGGCTATTTACATTGATAAGTTTACGGTAAATTGCATATTGTTACACATTATAAGTGTATTAAGTAACAATCGATTGCTTATTCAAGTGTTGCAATTATTTGCATAGGAGTAAAAAGAAAATTCACTCCTTTCTCAGAACACTGAGAATTGTTTTGATACTAAGCAAGCCTCTTGTTAACGTATTGCCAGCATATATTTATATAAATAATTATGGTATAAAACAGTATAAAACAAAACATACATTTTTAGCCATTAAAATTCTGCGATATTAACATCACTAGTGACGTCAACAAAGGTATCACGTTACGTTACTATTTTGTATCTTCTGATTTAACCTGTGTGTTACTTTGACACACTTGATATTAATACAGAAAAAGAAACTCTTAATGGATTCGAACTTCCGAAATGATTTCACTTTCTCCGTCTAGATAGATGTCTACAGCCAGCATGGGAATTTTAAAATGATTAAAAATTCGCAGTAGACTTTCGTGTAAATACCTCGCGAGGAAAACAATGAACCATTATCATTTTTTTTTATAATTGTCGTGGCTCGAGAGCGGCTTCAAACTTCATTTTAATCAAAATTCTGAGATATGTTTATTTCACACAAAACTTGCAAAACAAAACAAACCAAAACTGTTCATTGTTATAATTATATCAAATAAGATATATGGACTATAAGTATGTGAATTTATGGTCAATTACTTTCAGTGAAAGCTTACCGCGTTAAATAATGTGTTTACATTATATTGTATACGTTTTATAAAAGTTAATTTACCTGACCGCTATGGTACGTTCAGACAAAATGAAACATATTTATTTAAGATAATTTGTTGATAAAATTCACAGCCGGTTTCATAAAACAAGACTCAATAATCTAATGTCGCCCGCTTTGGTCCAGTTGGTAAGAGCTTGCTCTACCGATCAGGTGGGTTCGGGTTCGATTCCCGGTAAGGTCAATGTCAAATTGAATTTTTTCAATTTTAATTTGAGATCTAAGACATGGGTGTTTGTGAAGTCAATTCTCCTTGAGTTAATCTCATGTGACTTTCAAAAATTCTCGTCGAGTATATCTCGTATGATCTTTCAACTTGAAAATATTTAACGCATTGGCGTAAGCTGTAATGTCAAATATTTTTTAAAAAATATTAATAAAAATGAATGTACTTTATGCGTTGCCACACCGCTCAACCGATTGCAAAAAAACTTTGACAAACTTTTTTCTTGCACTTCCGGGAAGGCTATAAGAATAGTAAAATTAATTTACAGTAGGTATTATATATAAAAATCAATGTTTGTATGTCTCCCAAACAGCTCATTTTGACAACGCATGCTTGCACTTGCGCGAAGGTTAAAATACAATTAACTTACAGTAAGTGAGGGGTGTGTCGTACCATAGACAATCGGCAGCAAACGTTAAACTTCGAACAAACAGAAAAAGAAAACATACACTTCAATAAACACAAACACTTTCTTTCTTTGAGTGGCATTGCAACGCTTGCTGGGAACTGGCTAGTTTAACATAAAAACATTTAAGGCATATACAATATATATACAAGAAAGAGTTTGACATTGGTTTCGCTTCTTAAATATGTAAATGTTTATGTAATAAAGTTTTTTTTTGCAGTTACTGAATTGATGAATGCTCTAATTATTGAGAACAATGACATTTTAACGTTGATCGTGACTGTAAGCTATAGATTTTTTTTAAAATTCCCTAGGGTACTCAACGTTGTACCCACCACCGCCCGCTACGGCTTCACAAGCTATAGATTGAAAGAACTATCATTTGTTTTATTATGTAAAAAATAAATTTACACAAAACAATCATCAAATGAAGATAAATTTTATCAACGCTGTGCAAATTTTGATGATTTTAATTCGAATTGAATTTTGCATATTTGAAATTCTTGAGTAATATAAAATACTTATTTTGTTAGCAGTATTCTTTATTATCTGCAAAATAAAACAAATCTACGACCTTATTAATGACAGCATCATTTAAATAATGAATTATATTAGTGGAATTCAAGACAAAAAAAAACAATTTTAATTCATTTTTTATAGTGTAAAATTGATCGCCATTATTTACTGCCATCTATGAATTTGAAATAAACCATTATAAAATATAGTGTATGCACATTATTTGTTTTTGGTTTGAAACTACGATAGAGAAAATTATCGAGATTCAAACCAATATAACAAGAAAATCTAGTGTAATTTTACAATACAAAACAACATTTTTCAATAGTGATTAAATGTTAGCAACAATACAAATTTAATAGCTTGAAATGTTTATATATGTTATGATAATGAGTATAAAATTACGCCAGGTAAAATATTCAATAATTAAATTGTTGAAAAAGTAATTTTAATTTGATCATAAAAATCGTTGTATTTGATGGTATCGAATATGTCACTTTCTCATTTCAAGCGTTCATATTTAAAACTACTCACTTCTTTCCTAAGAAAACTTATGTAAGTTAAAAATATATGTTTTTTAGCAGAATATATATTTAAAAAATAACTTTGTAGAAAACCTTGGAAAAACATTAAATATGTTTTATACTATTTTAAGCATCAATGTATACATTTGATATCTATTCATTATCATTATATTATGCCAACAGTTTTGTTATACATATATTGTATGCAAGTGCACTGCAATTATTGAAAAATCAATTCGGAGTCGGAGTCGTTTTTTTTACCTGACTCACAGCCCTGATAGCCAGTATTTATATTATTGATCTGTATTTTAACTTAAAGCCTAGTTTTATGTTGACTACCTAACCTGAAAAAAAACACATTTTTGTAATCATGGCTTTTGACCAAACGTAAAAAATATACTGAAAGATCAGTATATTTTTATCAGCGTTAACATAATATTGATACTGACCAAAGCATTAGAATTATTAAAAAAAAAAACTTATTTTCGTAGTTGGCAATCCCTTTTGAAAGCCTGATTTTTACATTTCTTAAAAACTCTAACTTTTTTCGAATCATATTTACTTTCGCATATTACATTATTTTAAAATCTAAAAAAAATACTAGCCACTGATCTTTCTACAGATGGGAGGGGAAGATTAGTTAACAACCAAAATTCACTGTGTGTATAACTATCAGATCATCTTTATTCAGCGTAACATGCAATAGCAACACTAGGTACTTTTGTGGTTTGAATATATACTTAAGTCTCGTATAACACGGTTCTAATTTATCAGCCAATCCCAAGCTGTCACATATTGTTTTTAATGTAAAATATGCAGCTACTTCGCTGCAACTGCTTTCTGAGTCATTAATTATGGTAGTTTCATCCAATTGGTGCGTTTAATGCCAAGCTACATAAATTTAAAATCAAACCTAACCCACACTGTCCTTGTGGTGACAGTAATCAAGATTCAGAGCATATTCTCTGGAATTGTTCGATTATGTCTGTTGAAAGAGGTTTATTGTTTTTGTTATGTAGAAATAACCGTGATGGTCCTATCGGGCATCCAGATCTAGTTTCGTCTCCAGAAAATTTCGCTCACTTCAAGAAATTTGCTACTTCTTTTGGAGAAAAAGTTTACCTTCCCTGCCCCTCACCATTCAATCCTTAATCATATTATATCTGTTTCAAAATTAAAAGTTGTCTCATTAGTGCCATTAACCATCATTCTTGCTTATTATTATTTAATTATTTTTTTACGTGTAGTTATACCAATTCAATGTATTTAATTAACCTTTATTAATATCTTTATATTTTTAATTATCATTATTGTTGCCTATCAAATTGTGCCTAAAAACATGTATCTTAACTGTATCATTGAGGAGATATCGTCTTCGGTGTGATGCAGAAAGGAAAACAAGTTTATCGAATAAAAAAAAAAAAAAAAGTTTCATCCAACATTTCGACTAATTCTTCATCGTTCAATGAATGATCATTCAATATTTCTTCGATATCTTGAATATCAAAATCATCAAATCCTTTTCCACCAATACAACAACAGATACTTATTGTCTTTTGGCGTATGGGGGTATCAAATCAAGCACGTTATTTTTTTTATTTTTTTTAGCTGTGTTATGTAAAATGTGTTTTACAAAAATATGGCACAATTCATCAACCGTGTTGTATAAAACCGTATTATACGAGGCCCAAGTGTACACCATATTTTTTTTTAAATGTGTCAGAGTGGTAAGTTTTATCCTACTCCGACTCCGGAAAAACACCCAACTCTACGACTTCTGAATTCAACTTATCAACCCTGTTGACTAATCAATACACATACCGAATATTAAAAAGTGTCCAAATGTTAGTTTAAATACGGACCAGATAAATACAAGGTTCACTTTTTAGGGGGTTCACTCTCAATACTTAGTGGAAAAGAATTATATATATAAAAAAAATATATATTTTTAAAATATACAATAATATTTATCATACAGATATTTTTTTGAAACTGGAGGACTCTTTCGTAGCAAATAACGTATATAACGGTATAGTCAATATCACGAGAATCCAGTCTTATATAATATTTAACCAATAGTTACAGCATATAAGATTAACTCAATTTTCTGTAAGCAACTACTACTGATTTACTTGTTGAAAATAATCATACATTTATGTTAAAAATTACAGCTATGTCCATAAATGAAAGCGGATAAATTTCTTTCACAATCAGAAAGTAATATAAGGCATTGATTAAAATTATGTAATATTTATAATTAAGTTACGAAGATAATCTAGATCAACGGTATTTCTTTGAGGCTGTGTAGGTGTACTGAAGTTAAGAATGTTACGCGATATCACATGCACGAAAATTAATCAAAATTACTGTAAGTTAAAAAAAAGTTGGTTTCGAAAGATATAAACGAAATTATGTTTTCAGTACCTAGTTGAAAATGTAAAAATGCACGCAATATATTAATTTTTCGTGCATTTTTTATATTTTGTTTAGATATTGTAATAGTATCTAGCAAATTTAATTCTTTTTCTTCTTTGACCATATTCATTCCCTATTTGGAGCATATGGACGCCACGCCTCTCTATGTTTTCCTATCTCCCTCCGACTGCTTTGCTTTCTCCCATGATATGCCAGCATCCCTCAGTTCCGCCGAGTACATCCTATGGATAGTACCCGACGGTTGTCCGGGACGCCGGAATCCCACCAGTCGAAAGAAGAGGCAGGCAGGATTGAGGCTTTCCGGAGGCATCGCAGCACGTGACCCAGCCAGTTCTAACGTCTCTCCATAACAACTGACTGACGTGACGAGGTACTGTTTTGTATGTTCCCTTATCTCCGAATTCCTCACAAAATCAAACTACATCACCCCCACTATCCGACGCAGGCATTTGATCTCGAAGTATACTGTGCCTTGATTCGTTGCCGTAAAGCAGTACCTGCAGAATGAAAGCGTTGAACAAATGGCATTTGGTTTTAATCGAGTACTGCTGTGTGTACCAGACAGTCAGCATTGAGTTAAATCTTGCTCCAGCCATTCCTAGACGAATGTCGAACACCATTTTAATAATAATTTAAATTGAATTGTTCATTCAATCAATATTTCAAATATAATGTAGCATTTTTTATTACGTATACAATTTTATAGGAACTTCTTGTGAAACTATTTTGGCCAACTTTCTGCTAAATATGACAACTAGAGGCCAGTGGACTACATTGAGGCTTTTTTTTAATTATAGAAAAGCCCAATTTTATTTTGAAAATTTAGAATAGTAGAATAGATTACAAAATTTGTATTTATTTGTCATAAAAAACTGCTATTTGTGTCTTAATCTGCATTCTAAAAAAATCATCTGATCCCACATTGAGTTATGACTTTCTTTGAGAATGTGAGAGAACGCTAACTGTACTTCTTGCGTGAACGAAATCAAAGCGAATGGAGAGCGAAATGGTCTCCATCGAGATTTTTTGTATTTTATTCACATTGGCCATACGTAAACGTACACGACTGCGCGTCATAGTCTCAGCCTGCTTTCAGACGTCAGGGGCTACATCAGATTAGCCCATACATACAAACACAAATACCAATCTCGTTGTATTGTAAGACAGTTGATGACAGTTCCTCCGAACGGCTCTTTGTACATGTTTGTTCACTTTGAAGGAGACGAATTTAAGGTCCAGTTTTTATTATTCTATTATTTCTTACTTACATTAGCTTTGATTTTACTATACAATAATTTATGCTTTGCAGTGGTGTCGTAGTATTTGTTAATTTGCTTGTAGATTAATGTATAAGGTGATGTGAAAACATACACAATTTCGTAAATAGTATACAATGCTAAACTTTTCTCTAGCCCACCCAAGATTTTAGTTCACGAACCGCCACTGGTGTGTGCGGACCATCAACTTCTGTGAGCAGTAAATTTTCAGCAAAATAAAAAACGTGCGCAAATATAAAAATTTGGTGAAACAAACTTATTTTTAAAATATTTCGGGGATGGAAAAATGTGTGTGGGCACATTTTGGGAGATGTGCGTGCGCACACATTAGCGGGAACATTGGTGATGACTGGTGAATATAGTCTTAAAAAAAAACCCTGCCGCCTGGTGTAGCCCAGTTGGTTAGAGCTTGCTCAACCGATCACGCATGTCTGGGTTCGATTCCCGGTAAGATCACAGTGAATTTGAGATTTATTCAATTCAAAGTTGCGATCGAAGACTGGGTGGTTGTCATGTAAATCCACATTATTTCCTCTCCTCCCATCCTTCTGATCATTAAAAAACTGGGTGTAGCAATAGCGATTATTCAACCACTAGTTCTATTCTAGCCTTATCCTTCTTTTCCTACTACTCACTATAAAAGTGAGGTTGAGCGACTGAGTAACAAACAGTTTTCGTAGAAAAAACTTATGTTGAGATACCTCCATTAAGTAGCAATATGCTCTAGATCAGTGTTTCTCAACCTTTTTGGGAGAGTGGCCCCTTTTGAGTGTCTTTATTTTTCTGTGGCCCCCATACCTTTTTTATTTATTTTTTTAGCTCACCGAGAAATCCCCGATTTTATATACTTTTTCCCAGAATATCTCCGAAACACTTTTTTTTAGCTCACCGAGGAATTTGAAATTTCCGATTTGGTATACTCTTTCCCAGAATATCTTTTTTTTTTTTTTTATTCGATAAACTTTTTTCCTTTCTGCATCACACCGAAGACGATATCTCCTCAATGATACAGTTAAGATACATGTTTTTAGGCAATTTGATAGGTAACAATAATAATAATTTAAAATATAAAGATATTAATAAAGGTTAATTAAATACATTGAATTAGTATAACTACACGTAAAAAAAATAATTAAATAATAATAAGCAAGAATGATAGTTAATGGCACTAATGAGACAACTTTTAATTTTGAAACAGATATAATATGATTAAGGATTGAATGGTGAGGGGCAGGGAAGGTAAACTTTTTCTCCAAAAGAAGTAGCAAATTTCTTGAAGTGAGCGAAATTTTCTGGAGATGAACCTAGATCTGGAGGCCCGATAGGACCATCACGGTTATTTCTACATAACGAAAACAATATACCTCTTTCAACAGACATAATCGAACAATTCCAGAGAAAATGCTCTGAATCTTGATTACTGTCACCACAAGGACAGTGTGGGTTAGGTTTGATTTTAAATTTATGTAGCTTGGCATTAAACGCACCGTGTCAGGTAATAAATTGTGAGGTCCAGTGATCCGGAGAGAGCCAGGTTGCATTCTGACGAAAAACAATATCTGGGGAAAATAAATAGGTAACTCTACCACGAAGGGACTTTGACCAGAATATCTGCAAAACACATTTTTTTTTTAGCTCACCGAGGAATTTGAAATCCTCAATTTGCCCGTGGCCCCCCTGAACTGTGTTGTGGCTTCCCAAAACAAAAATAAATCTCTGTGCCCCCCTTGGAACACGCTGTGGCCCCCTGGGGAGGGCCACATGGCCCACCGTTGAGAAACCCTGCTCTAGATTGTGAGCAGACATGGATAAAAAAAGTCTTTAGTTATATGTACATCTTTTAGTGTTAACATTATATTGTCAAAAATAATGCACGAAGTGTGTTTTTTTAATCGATGTACTCTCCTAATGTAGAGCATAGAATAGCTTTTATTTATTTATTATTTTTATAACTCAGTCACTCAACCTCCCTTTTTTCGGAGAGATTAGGGATAGAAAGAAAAAGGATATGACTAGCTAATCGCTATCGCCATGTTCCGTTACTTTAGAATTGTATAAATAGGAGATCATTTTTAGACAATCCAAACATCCATGCGTTAGATACAAATGCTGTTCTTGCTATGATTCAAACCAGTAAGATCAGCGGTGGGCTACCAATATGTTAACAATGGGCTCGCTAAATTCAAAGCAATTCTTGGTGTTCTGGGGAAAGAGAATTTTTTTAATATCTCCTATGAAATTATATGTAATACTTAAATAAGCAATCGATTGCTACTTAACACACTTATAAAATGTATAAACATGCAATCCACTTTGTAAACTTATGAATGTAAATGGCTAAAAATGTACTACTGTGTATACTGAAGCTGCCGTGGATAATATATAAGTCAGAAATTACAATGATCCACTAATTTGATCTGAGAGTATTGTTTTATTTTAAGTTAACAAGGGGCTTGCCTTTTTTAGTAAAATTTAACAAAGAGATCGCGAGAGCTCATTCGAGCTCCATTCAGCCCACCCCTGCGTAAGGTCCGTCATGAAAGCCAAAAGATTTTTTCAAATTTTTATCAATATTTTTTATTCGAATGCTTAATCGATGTTTCGAAGCAGCATATACAATAGTTACAAACATAAAGCTTTTTTTAATATTCTGACAACGCAAATCATGTTAGAAAACAATCACACAGGGTCAAAAAAGAATAATAATAACACAGACAGTAAGTAAATAAACTTAATAATTAAATACTAGGTAGCAAACAACAAGAACTATATCGCCTAATGACTCTCGCCGCCTTCGGATTCGTGCCCGCCCAAATAAGAGAGATCGATCGGGCTGTATTGGTAGTGTCCTCCGACGTCTTGAAGACCCTTTGATTCGTAAGCGGGAAGTTCATCCGAACCAGCACCCCATCCGTGACTCTCATATCCGCCATCTTCCGAAATTCCCTGTGAATGTTCGGAGATCTGTTCATGCTGCTCGGGAATATGTTCAATCTGAGAAATGTGATCGCTGTGGTCTGAAAATCCGTGGTTTTCAAGCCCATGACCGTGTTCGGCTTCAATATCTGAGCGATGCTCTTCAAGAACTAATCCGTATCCATGATTGTGTTCAGTCTTTGGGTGAAGAAGTTTGATGTTGTGGCTTGATTTTCCCTTTTCCAATGGATGCTTCAATAAATGTGAGTGTTCTTTCTTGACGTATACAGGCACGGGGTGGAAATGTTCTAGTTTGATTGACTGATGTGATTTGGCGTGCTCGTGTTCGACTTCATGGTGGTATCCTGATGAACCGACGCTGCCTTCTGCTTCGTGACCTCCTCCGGACTCTTGTTGGATCACACCTCGGCGTGATCTGGCGGGCGATGCCGTTACTGCGGCCACGAGGGCTAAACAAATCTATAAAACAAAAGTACACATAAATTACAATATATTCGTAAATATAATATAATATACCAGCGGTCACGAAACTACGGCCCGCCAAAGATTTTCATCAGGCAGTTCCCGATTTTTGTATATAAATTATTCACATAGAATTGCATGATATGGTTGTGAATTCACGGCAAATACTTATTTGAAATCATCAATTGTGATAAGAGTGGGGGACCCAAATTGAAGAAAGTAAGGTATAAAATGTGTTCGTTTACATGAGACCAGATGTTCGTTTCTCATTTATTGAAATTCTCATAATGTAGTGCAGGCAAAACATCGTTGCACTAACCTCATTTTACACATGACAGTGTCATATTTTAATATATACATATGAATTTAATATGTATGTATAAATACACGTATTTCTCTCAATTTTTTCAATTAACAAATGAAAAACATTCATACAGTATTTAAAACTGTACAAAAAATAAACTTAATAATTGGAATAACTTTATTGTTATATTATTCATTTTTAATTAGATTTGAAGTAGGTCTCCGTATAAATAGATAACTATACATTATAATAAATCGTTTCTATTATAAACAACATTTGTTTACTTACATTATATATGTAAGAACATAAAAATTAATATTCTGATTAGGTTCCAATAGAAATATATTTGTCGTCGTATGCCAGCCCGTTTCTCAAAAAGTTTGGTGACCCCTGTAATAGACTTATCCTACGCAGTCGTTGATTGAATAAAGCGTTGTAACTGTTTTTAGCGCACCTTGTAGGTCTATTCTCAAATTTACTAAGATCTATTAAACATGATTTTTGTTTTTAACTTTGATACAACTTAAATGTCATATTGCGGCTATGTTCACTGTTGTTCTAATCGACAGTTAATGATTCATTCGAACAATTAATAGAGTTTTTTAAAAAGAGTTTGTTTTGAAACATATTGACAAAATAAACGCATGTTCGTCGAGTAACATGTTGTGAAGCATTTTATTTTGGGAACAAAATCAATTGCTTTACAACAAACGCAGTATTCCTTTGTACATACTTTATTCCACTTTATTTAAAAGGTTAAGACCAGTTTCGCTCATTGCGAGCATTGTTAACTGACAAGTATTCAGTTTATATTCCAAGACTACTAGCGTTACATGACTTATGCAGAGGTGGGCTGGAGGGGGCTTGGGGGGGCTCACGCGAGCCCCTTGTTAAATTTTGGCGCGGCCGGCGAGCCCCTTGTTAAGATAAGAAAATCATTCATCTTAGATCAAATCAGCACATAACTGCAATTTCTGTCGATGGCTAAATTTTATTATGAAACAAGACTTAGTTTCCCTTCGTTTTTTCATTAAGCGCTGTGGGCTTCCATGCAGGGCCTCACGGGTTCGAGTCCCAGTACGAAACAGCATCTTTTCGATAGATTTATCGATTTTCTGTTCGAAGGCATGGGTTTTTGTGATGTTTGAAAATTCCCCTCCACTCTTCCGATCTTTCAATTCAACTGGGCGTTACGTGAGCAATTAGTTAATCACTAGTCCTGTCTTATCATTCTATCCCTACTACTCTCTTTAGAAAAGAAAAGTTGAGCGACTAAGTAACAAACATTTCTTGTAGAAAAAAAACTTTTGTTGATACCTTCATTATGAGGCCATATGCGCGACATTGGGAGCGGACTTGGATGAAAAAAATGAATAAAATTTACCGAGCCCCTTGTTAAGATATTGGCAACCCACTGCTGCTTTTATGTCAGTTTATTCCAGTAATCCTGGTTGCGCTGTTTGACCTTTCTTATTTATACCTGGTAAAATTTGAATGACAAACTCTATCCATAAAATATTTAATTATAACCTAATACGATTTTTCAATTATCTTGATTTTTGCTATGACATTTTAATTCAACTGAAAGTAAGTAGATTTATTTTAAATTTTAGCATTGTTTTTTTATTCATATATACTACTGACGTGGAGCATACGAACCCTTGTCTTAACAGATTTTTCCTACAAAAACTAATTTAACCCTAAGAAGTACTTCGTCAGATAATCGTTCCTGGTCCGTCCTGTTAATAGAATCAGAGTGAATTTTAGATATTATATACACCCATACTTTCGAGCGAAAATTTTATTATTCGATTGAATGTTAAATTTGTAAAAGTATCCTTACTTAGTAGTATTTAACCCGTAACATACCATCCTAAAAAATCACGTTCCCTGCCATGATGGCATCTCAGTTTCACTGTTTATTAACAGTATTTAAACCTAAGTTAGCAGCTAAAAAATAATGTTAAAAATGTATATATGTTAGAATACCTAAAATGATAAATACTTATTGACAATATTAAGAGAAATATTGAATGACTTAATGGCTCAACTATTTACGATTGCATCATGGGCATGGAGGTATTAAGCCTGTTTGCAAAACAACCGAATATTACAAAACTTCACCCCTGGAATAATAATTTATTTATGGCATTAATAAATGGATATTAATCGTAATGTAATCGTTTTCTTGTTGAGTCAATCCATCTGCTTTATTATAAATCGCATTAAATATCATAGAAGAGATATTATATCTGATCGAAGAGAAAACAATGCACTGAACTGAGAGACGTTTTCAATCATATGTCGTTTACATTTCACTTGCGCTTATGTATGACCATTTAAGTAGTAAAAAAATCTTTTAGAAAGCGAACTCGTTATTCTACCATCGAGTAAAACATTAAATAAATAAATCAGCTTAGATCGTAACTAATAATGCATTGAAAAGCAGTTCTTGGCAATATCATTTGACTGGCTTATATAAAATGTTATAATTTTAGATTAAAGGGATTGCTACAACGATGTAACCGATTACGAGATGCATATATTAGAATTGTTTTTTTTTTAAATACAAAAAACTGATTTATAAATTTCTGTATGTAAAAAAAATATTTGAGATACTTTTCTGTGTTAAGAATTCCGGACTTAGATCGACTAATTGCAGCTTGCAGCATTGCTTAACTATTCGATTAAAGTTATGTTAGAAGCAATTTCTTGTGTATTTATTTAATTAAGTCTTTTATGCTTATGGTATTAATATCTTTTTTCAATACCGGTATTACATATTTTATATAGAAATACCTATAATGACAAACTTGTCTAGAATTGCAATTTCTAATCGTATATTATTTGAATCGCAGGATTAAAATACAAATGAAAGTTTATTTCTGAATACCGTTTTATAAAGTCAATGCGAATAAATAGAATAATGAAATTATTATTTATTTATGTGTTGAAGGTATATTATAATAATGTAAAAAACATTATTTAAAATAATATAACTGTGTTGTAATGAAAAAAAATGATGAAATAGTGATGCACTGTGCCATAAGTTATAAAAAATTAATTGTGAAGTTGGTTTAGATATTTAAAAAACCGTTTTTATTTAAAAAGATTAAATCATTCGAAAATGGTACTCAGTGGTATAATTATTAGAAAATTTTGAATGAATGGACTAATTAAAGATTCTTTTTTTTTAAATATATAATTCCTCCGTACAAAATAAATTTATGAATAATTTAAATATTACAATTTATGTGATAGCTCTCTCAATACTTGAATGTATTAAGATGCAGAAAAGTGAAACTCTAGTTGTCAGTGACAAAATATAAGATATAATTTAAGTGAATTTATGTTATTTTTTAGTTATAATACGATTTTTGTTTGGTATATTTTATGATTCACACATTTTAAAAAAAGTCTACTATTAAAAATTTGAATAATTAATATCCTACGTTAAATTCATTTATCAGAAAAATTCTTGTTCATCCAAACAAGTTGGCTACAATAACAATTGATTATAAAATATACAAAGCTTAAATATGAGATTTCAATATTCAGCTATAAATTCTAATATAACTTAAATACGAAAAAAAATATTTAGCTGTAGCGTTGTTTATTTTTTTGAATTTCATCAAGAATCTACGGTGGTAATATTTTCATTTCAAATGTATCATATTTACAAAGTTTTTCAGTAAAAATCAACGACGACACTTAATTCACCACTGTTTGAATTTTTTTTCTGTACGGAATGACAAAAGTTTAAATTACTAATAAACAATCAGCCATTGAAATTTCACCACTTTTTTTCCCAGTAAATCAACACATTTACAATTAATATTATTTAAGAAAACTGAATACAAATGTTTCACTTACAAAAATCTTCATGCTTGCTAAACGTGTATTTAGTGGTGCTACTCAAAGTTGAGTTTGTATGAAAGATGTGCACTGGTCGAGAACTATACTGTTAATGATAAGTATTCAGATTAAATTTTTCATTTTATAGTCTAGTTTCTCTACAAGCCTGGCTGCATTTTATGAAGCTCGTTCTCATGTGTTGTATAAAGGCGAGAAATATAATGATCGGGGGAGGTATTGATAGAGAGAATTTTCCTCGATTGAACACTGCGCCGATTGAGCAAACTTGTTGCCTCAACCCGGTGTAGATATTACCTGTTGATACGACTGTTTACTGTACGCCGTTTGTATGGAAGTATTTCACGGCGTTCGTGATTTATTTTTCAATCGTTCAAGACATTGAAAAATTATTGGTCTATTCATCATATTGATTGGTGAAATTTACTAAAATTATTCGAGTAATTATTAAGAAGAATGATCTGGTGTTATGCAGATATGTAGTTTAAATGGAAATGATTGAAAAAATCACTTCGCAGTCGGAGTCGGTTTTTAATTCAACGCCGGTGTCGGAGTCGTTTCATTTTAACCCGACTCTACAGCTGTGGTTGACACCTCCATGCCTATGATGCAATCGTAAATAGTTGAGCCATTAAGTCATTCAATATTTCTCTTAATATTGTCAATAAGTATTTATCATTTTAGGTATTCTAGCATATATACATTTTTAAAATTATTTTTTAGCTGCTAACTTAGGTTTAAATACTGTCAATAAACAGTGAAACTGAGATGCCATCATGGCAGGGAACGTGATTTTTTAGGATGGCATGTTACGGGTTAACACAACTAAGACTTAATACTTTTGCTTCGTATATAACTGTATTACTTTTACGGTGTTAACTTTTCAATAATTGGTGGAAAATAAAATACTTGTTTGTTTCAATTCCAATTTTATTTCAAATGATCATATCCGATTGTGCACAGGACGAGCATAAAATAAAATTCTCATCAGTTCTGATCGTTTTAAAATAAAAGTGGAATTAGTAGTGATGAGTTTTTAATTTTTTTAATAACGGCATCTGTAAATAAATGTCGTGTTACAATAATGTAAAATGGTGCAAAGTTATAAATATTGAGACCGACGGAAATAGTTTATTTTGTTCAAGATAATATTTTTTAACGCTTTATATTGTTTGGCAACGACTGGATAAAAACCATTACTTCCACACATTTTTTGGTACAACTGTATTTATTGATTAAATTAAATATATAATCGACTGGTAGTATAATTGACGCAAGCGTCTACGCACACAATCTAAGTCGATCCAAAGCGTTCATTCAAAATGTGATTTTGAGAGGGAGATAATGTCTGCAACTCGGTCTGTTGAATAATGCTTCATTTTATTCGCAGACTTCTTCTCTCATATTACCATACCAACAAACCGATTAACCGATAGGCTAGTTTTTCTATTCCCTATAATAGTGCAAGAGCGTTTAAGTCGTGCCAAAGATAGTGCAATGCTGTATATTTTGCTCGATGAAAATTGCAATAAATAGAATGTGCTTTTCGTTTAAAAATTAGATACATTTAGAATTCATTACTGCCAATCGTGCGAGCATTATAAGAAATTATCCTAAAAAAACAATGCGATCTTTGTATGTAAAACAGAACCATCTTTGGTCAGTTTGATAATGGTTTTATTTCCCTGTTTAGCCTAGATATAAAATATGTCATAATAAATGACAAAATACAATATTATTGATAGATTCTGCGGTTTCTTTGTGATAATTAATTCTTAATATTAAATTAAATTCAATTAATTTGTCATTCAAATTTTTGTACTACAACGGTGTTTTGCCTCTTTGAGAAGTATCAGCTTCTGATGATGCTTTTCAAAGAGGCAAAACACGTGTCAAAAATTGTTGCACAAAAAGTGAAATATCAAAGTTATCTAATTTAAGATTTCGACAGAAGGTGCTCGGTGGAATTTTAATATTAAATTTGAATCATTCAAATTATGTACATTCACACAGATTTCAAATGAAATGCTGAACATGCCGGGATCCCCACTCCTATACCCTATATAAATGTGATCACAAAACCTTTTCCGACAAACAAATAAATATAATTCTTAAAACCACTCATTAATAAAATCTGTGATCATTCCCATGGGCTTATCCTTTTCGCCAGCAATGCCTTTAAACTCTGTGATACATTTATTTATTATATAAACACGAAAAATTCATTTACTAAGCGTCAGTTCAAGTTCATCTGTGCACATGAACACCTGAAGATGCCGAAAGATGAAACCCGGGTCGTTAGTGACAAAATCCGTGTGAATGTACATAATTTGAACGATTCAAATCAAAGTTATCAAATATAATTTTACGTTAAATAAAGTATTAATGATAAACCTCGTTTGAGTAAAACCGCTTTTCATTGGTGCAGTTAAATCAGGTCTTTTGTCAAATAAAATGTAAAAGTTTTGAAAGTTTTTTATAATTGGTCGAATGAATAGTTAATTAAAATACATGAATTAAGCTAGCAAATAAACTAGCCAATGTATACATTTCCCAATTTTACTAGTTAGCTCATACATGTCACATTTAAATCCTTCAAATTAAAAAAAATAGTCAGTCACATCCCTGGTTTCGCATTTCGGCATCTTCAGACGACCAAGTGTGCAAATGAACTACAACTGACTCACCAGAACTCAGTGAAGTTCTCGCCGAAAGATACCGAAAGGCGAAAACCGTATCATAAGCGACATCATTCGTCCGCTGTGGTCTAGTTGGTTAGAGCTTGCTCTACCGATCAGGTGGGTCTGGGTTCGATTCCCGGTAAGGTCAGAATCTAATTGGATTTTTTCAATTTTAATTTGAGATCTAAGACATGGGTGCTTGTGAAGTTAATTCTCCTTGAGTTAATCTCATGTGACTTTCAAAAATTCTCATCGAGTATATCTCGTATGATTTTTCAACTTCAAAATATTTGACGCATTGGCGTGAGCTGTAATGTGAAATATTTTATTAAAAATTAAAAAAAAAAAAAAAAAATGTGAGAATGTAAAAATTTTAAACGATTTAAATTTAATATTTAAATTGGACCAAGCACCTTCAGTCGAAATTTTAAATTATAAAAATGCTAGTTAATATATTCATTTACGAGATTTCACACATTAACTGTGACAGATTTTTTTTTTTTCGTCTGATATTTGATAATCTATGTTAAGCACATATTGAGTAATTATGAGATCGTTAATCATCTTATGATTACGCTTTTTTATTAACAAAAAATGGTACACTTTGTTCAAGAATAATTTGCAGTATGTATCTGTTTGCTGTGGATAGTTCGTGATGAGGAAGCTTGATAAAATTGCAGCCAAACTACTAACAAAGCTGTGTGAATATAATCAGCTTTGTTAATAAAAAAATATATTAAAAATCATCACTAGATCGATTGCAATATTAATCATTTTTAGGTTAACCTCACATCTTTGATTCAATTTCGCTTTTACTAATCTTTTTTTGTACATATTATAAATATAAAATATAATACACTTCATAAGTTTCAAATTGAAGCATTTTAAACATGTCCGTTGATATATAATATACCAATAGTAACTATTCACTGTTTGAGAGACACTTATAATTAAATTGAAATTTAATGTGCTTATTATATATTTTTTTAACCATGTCCGCTCCCAATGTGGAAGATCATATCGACTGTGGAAAGGAAGAAGGACGTAACCCACAGATTTTCAAAACAAGTTTTTTTTGATAATCACTATGTAACAAACATATTAATGTGATGTCAATTCATATTAATTCCTCTCCTCCCATCCTACTGATCCAATAACTGGGTGTAGCAATCACTAGTCCTGTTCTAGCCTTATCTTTCTTTCTCTACGAAAAAAAGTGAGGTTGAGCGACTGAGTAACAAACAGTTCTCATAGAAAAAACTTCTGTCAAGATACCTCCATTAAAAGGCCATATACTCTACATTGGGAGTGGACATGGATAAAAAAGTAATAAGTTTAGCTAACATAAAATGTTTCTCTGGGATTACATTACGTGTAATGATTAGAAAAATTTCAAACTGGCAAAATAATAAAAGACTACCGCAATGTAGAAGTATATTAAATTTAAATCCATAATTGAAACCGCATCTTATTACAAAATGATATGTGGAAGGTACATTTATAATGAACGAAGCAGTAAAAAATTGGTTATTTTTTTAGTGATTTATTATCTGCTTGCAGGGAATATGATTAATAGTAAAAGATTTCTTTTTCCAATTGCTTATTACGCAAAATATAAACTGTATTACTTCCGGATTAAAACAATACGTAGAAAGTAAGGTACAGTAACTGTTAAAAGTTTAAGTTAGTTTCGTGTTAGCCAACCTGCACGCTTTCATATAAAAATGAATAAGTAATCTTCATGTTGCATTCCGCTTCGTTTCATACTTCAATCATGCAATAATTAATACAAAAAGAAAGAAAAAAAAACTGTAACACCTGGAGGCATACTTTGACAATCACAGAAAGTTGGGTGATAGTAGCGTATAAACTATTTTTGATATTTGATTGACTTATGAAGTATAAGAAAAATAAGCATTTTAAATTGAATACATTAACAAAATAGTTGTGGATTTTTTAAAAATATAATTATTCTTAGTCAGAAATTTAATCAAGATACGTTTTTAATTTAAAAAATGTTTCTGTTTGTTAAAATATATTTCAAGATGTATTATTCAGTATACAGTCTTAGTTAGCTTTTGTTTGAAAGAAGGTGACTTAAATACGATTCGATAATTGCAGCATATTATGCTTTGTTATCATGTCAGAATCTCTATAGAGTACAATCGTAAAATACGATTATTGGGAGTAATGTGTCAACAGTTTAATACCCAAGACTCTTCTTCTTTTTTGACCATATCCGCTCCCTATGTGAAACATATGAACGCCACGCGGCACCTCCATGTTTCCCACCAATTGCTTTGCTTCCTTCCATGACATGTCAGCATCCCTCAGTTCCGGGCACATCCTATGTACATCCTATGGATAGTACCCGGCGGTCCCAAGACTTAGTTATCTTTAGCTCTATGACCAACTAGCGATCCGAAGGACGTCACAAAATGATCTAATGCGAACTCATTTGCTATTGTAGTCAGTGTGGATTATATTAAAATGTGTGCTTTCTTTAAAAAATCCTCTATTCGAGTGTCAAAAAGTTACTGTATAATATGAAAATTGCCAGCTACGAGAGTTGTCAATCTTATGGTGTATCGTTTGATTTAAGGGTTGGAAATATTCAGAAGTGAGCTATGTACGTTCTTTTTAGGCTTATGATTCTTGTGCGTCATTTACGTTTACGTTGAAGTAGATTGAAGCAATTAAAAAGCTTTTCTAGCATTGGACTTAGTTGTCCAGAAGATTTCAAATTCAATCGATTTCTAAATGGGTTTCGCGAAAGAGAGGTGTATCTTGAAACGAGAAGTTAAATTTAAATACCGAGTAAAAAATTGGCCGGTTTTCGGATATTTTGTGTGGGTACCCGATTCCGGTTTTATCCGGCTTGGAAGCCCTAAGTAAGACCAGAAACATTTTTGCTAAGCCGACTGATCATATACTATAAAACATTCAATTTATATCCTATACTAGCAGTACTTTGAAAAATGTTTTAATTCTAATGACTATTACGAGCCAGAAAAAATACTAATAGAAAGACTTGTAAATGTGTTCTTACAAGCTATTCGATTAATTCCAATTCACGCTTTCTTATTTATTTAACATGATATTACTTGTGTAAGCTTTTGTCACATGGCATCATAATGGTATACCTATATAATTTTTATCATCAGCGTGAAGTGTAAAGTCTGTAAAGTTCTTTGGTGCAAAGTTGTACTCTCTCACATCAAGTTTTTCCCTGTTAGAGCTGACAGCAGCATTGTGCTGTATTTACGATAAAGGTAGACAAAATCATTACGAAGTGGTATGATATTTTAAAAATCTATATATCAAGAACCTTGCTAGCGTTTCTTTTAATGTAACAGCGACAAACTATACATTTTACCGGCCATTTTAATATAATAATTTGTATAAGGTAATTTGAAATTATTGGAAATATGAATGAAAGAACGTTGTTTATCTGTGTAGTAATAAATTATACTGATCAAGGCAAATCAATTGTTTAAATATATATATCTATGTAAATATATTATGGTTAATGTGAGAAATCTCGTCAATTTATACATTAAATAATAAATAACATTGCAAAAAAAGTAGCATTCAATTTGACTAGTCAAAGTATTAATTTACAAATAGGTGAATAAGTTCGTTGACGGCCGCTAGACAGCTAAAAATGACATAACAGTTTAAAAAAATAAATAATAATTACAGCTAATGTTAAAAGATTATACGAGATAAACTCGATGAGAATTGTTTGTATGTCACTCCAAATCAACTCGAGGAGAATTGTGATCACAAACACATACGTCTGGTTCTTAAATTTAAATTGAAAATAAAAAGATTTTACATAGACCTTCCCGGGAACCAAACCCAGTCTCGCATGATTGGTAGTGCAAGCTCTAACTATCAAGACCACAACAAGTGAGTACATACATATGTTATGTCAGTCTACTGACAAGCGCTAGTCAAAGTTAAAATGAGCTAAATTTGAATCGTTCAAATTATGTACACTCCCACAGATTTTGTCACTAACGAACCGGGTTTCGTCTTTCGGCATCTTCATGCGTTCAAGTGCACGGAATAATTTGCATAATTTGAACGATTCAAATTTACTTCTTACTACTTACTATATTGTAAAGACAAGGTTTTTTCAACTAGTGAAGATTTTCATCTTTTACTATCATCCATTAAAAAATATATTTGCTTAGTGAAGGTTGATCTCATTATTTTTTTATTGATTCAAAAAACGATAATTAAACACAATAATTGAAATATTATTTTCTTCGATCGCTCAAGTTTTATTGATCATATGTCATTTTGCGGAATTTCGTACAAATTTCACATATTACTTCCAGATATATTAAGCCATTGCTCAATTGAGATTGTATGAGAGAGGAAAATCGTTGAATTCACAAGCCTACCATGAACAATAATAAAGTAAATGTAAAATATATAAATACGACACCTATGCGACGTTTACTATAATATCTTTTAAAGTATAGATAAGTGATGTATTTTGATGAGTTAATTTTTGTCCATAATCTGATTGCTATAACCTGCGGCCTATTCAGATTTTATGTGAGGCCCAAAATAATCATGGTCACCACAAATACTTTTTCAAAAATCTGCTGATGTTTTTTTGCATAAACATATTTGTAGTGCTGTGTACATACATTTACATATATTACTTATGTCACTATAATATATATCAGCGGTTGGCAAACTTTTTGGGCTCTCAGACCACTAAATAAGCAATTTTAATCCATCGGACCACTAACTGGACTTTTGTGTTAAATATTACGTAGTGTAATAAAAGTGATCAAATGCGTCTAAAAACGCAATAAGTTCATAAAATAATGTCAGATTTTTCTGCGGACCACACTTTGTCGACCGCTGATATATATAATATGTAGTATATTTACGAATTACTATTAATATCCGGCCGGATAAAAGCCGGCAGCGTGGTCGAATGGTCAACATCGTTAGCTTGGGTTACAGATGTTACAAATTGATTTATGGATTTCTGTCCGAAGGTATGGATACATGTGATATCTTTTATTGCCTCGCGCCCTACGTATCCTCAAAACGGAATTCGCGAGAGCGATAAGTTAATCACTAGTCCTGTCCTAGTCATACCATTCTATCCGAACTGTTTTTAAAAAGTAGATTTTTAGCAACTGTGTTCCAAGCAGTCTTCGTAGAAACTCTTCTGTTGAGATAAACTCCATTAAGAGTCCATATTATGCTAGACATTGGAAAAAAATATGTTCAGTTTTGCAAAAACTGGCATGTGGCACAGACGAATAAAATGTTGAGTATCACTGTTTTAAACAGTTGTTTCTGGTGGTTTTTTCCAGTTAAGGGTTCCTAGCGGAGATGTGGTGTCAAAGTTCCATTAAAACTCCAACTTCCTTTTAAAAAAATGGGTATTCAAATTGTTAGGGCCAAAAGTGACGCCACTGCATGCTACTATGCCTAAATTATGTTTTAATTTTAATTAAATTTATGTTTTAAGCTAAGGTCGGAGTCTTGTATCTTCAAACACACATCCTAGTTTCTAGTCCGAGAATGCGTATTCACAGATTCTGAAGACAATCGTAAAAACTTTGTCACCGCTGGGACTGTCGCAAATTGGAATTGCAATATTTGACGAATACATCATTTCTAATAAGTCGATATTTTATACAAAAGACCGGTATTTTAAATATCAAAGACAGTACTAAAAATAATATTTAAATAAATTTAATTAAGTACATCGAAATAGGCATTTCGATGTTTCATGTAAAAAATTATCTTAAACAATATGTAATAATAATCATAAATATTATGTAATAATCGTTAATCACTTTCGGTTAAAATATTAATAAATCATCGGAGGCACATTATTTTGAAACTTGTCAATATTGATACAACTCTTGGTAGATTTAAAATATTTTAATTCATCGCGTACAATTTTATCAAAATATGTAGTGGCTATGTATTCAAAATTCGATTTTCGTTGAATTTTCAAAACCGGTATTTTGCATACCAGAATCCCGGTTTCGGTAAGCCAGTATTGCAATCCATAGTCAGAGATTTTGACAAAGAGGACTTCTTATATCAAAGGTCTAAATCGTATTAACATTGAAAGGACAGGCTGGTTTCTCAACCAGGGGCCACGGGAAAATCCATTAAATTCCAGATTTTAAAAATCGGGCAGCGACAAAATATTTAGGAATTCCGGAAAGAGCTAAAAAAAAGGCTCTCTCGTCTTTTCATTTTAGGAATTTCGTAAATTCCCGGGTTGAAATCTGCCAGCGAGCAAAATTTTGAAAATTATTTGGAATCTTATTTAACTGCCTGTGTGGTCGAGTGGTCAACGTCGTTGGCTTACCACTACAGAGGGCACGGGTTCGAATCCCAGTACGGGCAGTTTTATAAATTGATTTTTCAATCGATTTATGAATTTCTGTTCAAAGGCATGGATGTATGTGATGTCTTGAATTCCTCCCTCCCACCCATCCTATCCTATGAACGGGGCGTATCGAGAGCGATTAGCTAACCACTAGTTCTGTTTTTGATCACAGTGAATATTTTAATCATATCAATTCCCCACCAGTGTTATAGATTTTATATGCGGAAAAAACAACAATTAATTTTGTATTCCTTCTATTTTGTATTTAAAATATATGACCACTTGCATCGAATAGATTTGAGTTATAATAACAATCAGGAAGAAAAAGAACAATAATTGTCCAGTTTTCTATACATTTCCGTACGTTTCGAATACAGTTTACATGGAAGGCTTTTCTTTTTCCTGTGTGTAATTTACTGCAATATTTAAATTAGTCTATTGAGAGTCTTATCACAAAATTATACTTGAGGTACCAAACGCCACTGCAGTGTTGCATTTTAATAATGCCAAAGAAAGTGCATAAGAAATTTAACTCGCCGCGCCATCGCAAAACAATGAATGCAGTTTTCTAACAATAAACCAATTTGATACTAAACTATCTATTATTATAAGAATGCGTTCACTTGAAAACTTAGATGATACATTTTTTATTATTATCGAAAAGTTGGAAGCTAAAACAGGCTTGCTTGATTCAGGCCAGGAAGTATGAACCATCTTTGCTTGGAGACCATGCTGGAGTAATGCAACCTTGAATACAAAGAGTTATAGACAGGGGTGGGCTGGAGGGGGCTCGGAGGGGCTCGCGCGAGCCCCTTGTTAGATTTTACCACGGCTGGCGAGCCCCTTGTTAAATTAATAGAAAACAATATTCTCAGATCAAATTAGTACAAACTGCAATTTATGACATATACTATCTACGACAGCTTCTAGTATACACAGTAGTACATTTTTAGCCATTTACATTGCTTAGTTAATGGTAAACTGCATATTGTTGCATATTTTAAGTGTATTAAATAACAATCGTTTGCTTATTTAAAAGTATTGCATATAATTGCATATGACTGATAAATGACATTGATATTAAGCGAGCCCCTTGTTAACGTATTGGCAGCTCACCGCTGGTTATAGAGACTTTTTGGAGGCAGCCAGGACCCAGTACGAGTTTGTAGTGCGACTGATGATATATAACTATAAGAAATGTATGTTTTTTTCCCTGCTCATTCCCAATGTCGACCATAAAAGTTATGAACTCGTAATTAAGTACCTCATCAACAGCTGTTTTATAAAAATATATGTACATTATTTTTTCCGAATACTTTGAAGAATTATATTAGAAATGTACTATTTACTCATGATACCTTTATATATGTACGAATAGAGATTGTATGGTTTTTATTAAACATGTATTTAACATATACAAACATATGTTTTGACGACGGTCACTAAAGAGAATAAAAATGAAATAATAACAATCATTGTTCACTGCTAATTCTTGGTGGAAATGTAATATTTATATATAAATAATAATATGTACAAATATCATTTTTAAATAAAAATCAGGACTGTTTCGCTCATATCGAGTATTAATACCGTGCATCATTTGATAAGGAAACAAATTAAATGGACATAATTTAAATCAATTTTTAGTCAGAATATTTTATAACCATTTTGGTTAGGTTAGGTTTTTTTTAATTATGACTATTTACACTGATTATGACTATTATTATAATAAAAATAATAAAACATTTTTAGTACTTTTTCCACATAAAATTTATTGGATCAGGACCGGTTTCGCTCATTTTGAGCATTGCCAACTGATAAGAAATACAATGAAACAGTGATATTTATACAAAAGTTATGTAAGAAAAACAAGGTATGACAAAAAATTGGTAATACAACTAAGCAAATAAATTGTAGCAAAATAAAAGAAAAATAAACCATACATAGAAAGTTGAAAACCTATTTATTATGACTATTTAATATAAATTCTGACCGGAAAAATACGAGCCATTTGATAATGCTCTCGATGAGGGAAACCGATCCTGATCTGTATTAAAAATATTTAATTAATCCAAAAAGGGGTTTTATTTTTTAATATTATTATTGTATTGAAAAGATTTTCAGCAACCGTTTATTGAAACTCCCGATACAAATTCGTATTGAATTTATGTAGCGTAACATTTCCTACCAAGTCGGCACGTTAAGGAAATAATCGTTTTGGATCAAGAACTATTACATATTACGCAAGGCGTTGCATAAATCCGCAATAAAATATAAGTGAGAGCATTATCCGCGATAATTCAAAATAACAAAATGAGTTCACAATACATATCCTACAATACATAGCATACATCTTAAGGTTAAATGTAGCGGTCTTAAGTGACATCTATCTAACATATAAAAATGAACGTTTGTTCGCACATTATGCGTTGCCACACCGCTCATCTGATTGCAATGAAACTTTGACAAACTTTTTGCTCGCACTTCCGGGAAGGTTATAGGAATAGTAAAATTAATTTACAGTAAGTCTTATATTTAAAAATCAATGTCTGTATGTCTAACAAACAGTTCATTTTAACAACGTTTGCTTGCACTAGCGCGAAGATTATAGTACAATTAATTTAAAGTAGTTGGCACGTGTGTCGCACCATAAGCAATCGGCAGCAAACGTCAAATTTTAAACAGACAGAAAAAAAAATGCACGTCAATAAACACAATAACTTTCTTTCTTTGAGTGGAATTGCAACGCTTGCCGGGAACCGGCTAGTAATTAATACAAATTATCAAATGGCATATTTACAAAAAATCGTGTAATTGATATAGAATCAAGCTTAAAATGATTTTTTAAAACATTCCAGTTGACTTAAGCGTTCCTTATTTTTATATTTCAATAAAATTTATCTGTGAAAAAATGATCAGGGAGCCAGTGCCGTGCTTAAGCATTTGCCTTTCAATAAAAAAATGCATCTCAGACGAAACACATTTTTTTTTGTTTCTCCATTTGCAACATACTTTTTCAACATTTTATTACCTATGAATACCTAATAAAAACTGAATACAAAATTAATGTTAATATCAATCTATATAAATTTTAACTAATCGCGCCTCTTCCTTTTATATAATAAATACTACCATCTTCCAGAGAATTCCACCATTCTTGAGAATGTGAAAGTAAATGTTCCTGATTATTTTTTAAGAAATCGTGGAAATGAATTGTTTTGTTCTCCAAAAGTATAGAACCAGCCTGCCAATGCAGATTCCGCTGGGGAGAGCTCTAAAGGTGTTTAACAATATTGCTTCGGATGTTGACATATTCCTCGTGGACGTGGGCGAGTTCCGAAGAATGCTGTTTTTTGATGTTTTAAAGTAGAGTTCGTCGGAGCTTACTCAGTTGACTTACTCAGTTGACAGTAAAAGTCTTAAATTTATAATTTGACAAACTTATGCAATGTTAATTAAATAAATAAATAAATCTTCAATATTAACAGATATTTTAGGGGTAGTTCTCAACGATCTTTCAAGCCACCAGAACTTAACGGCCGGTAATGAAAACAGATCTTGTTTGTAATTAATCGTCAGGTACTATGATACAATTGCATAAGAAAACAATGGCAGAATATAACTAAGCTACATTTTCTACATTTTTAAAATGTTAAATGCAACTCCCATATGAAAATTCAAATGTATTCATAAGAAAAAAAATATATATAGTATGATATCAAAATTGTTGCCATACTTTATAATCTCGAGTTCAGTTGCCTAACAATCAATAGTGAAGCAAGTACAGAGATCAATTAAAAAACAATTTATTAACAAATGATAATAATGTAATTAATGAAAAAAGTTAGTGTTATAAAATACAATGACTAAAAGTATTTAAATATTCCGGAAGGTCCAATTGCCAAATTTCAAGCTTTTTTTTATCTCAGTGAATATACAATATTAAGAAATATAACCTTTGTGTTTTCAAGTATTAAAATAATTAATATATTAACGATCATTTAAGTGTCGTAGTTTCGTATATTTTATAGCAAAATCTAGTAGAAGTATAAAATCCATTTCAATTTATCATTTGATGTGGTAGTAAAGTTTCTCTTATATTTTATTGCCAGCGAATAAAGTAATTATAAAAAATATATAAGCTCTCGAAATAAAGTATAAAAAATACATTACTAACTCAATTTTAAATTATAAAAGTTTTGTCTAATATTTAGTTGAAACATAATTTTAATGACAGGAATTTAAAAAAACGAAAAAGATCGTGATAAATTGTGTTTCATTTGTACATATGCACAGAATGACTTTCCACCAAGAGTAATTGACAGTTTACAAAAGGCGAGCTAACGAGTGCATTTAAACAACCTTATTTGAATTGGACAAGAGCAGCATGTTTGCTTGTATGAAAATTTTATAATTATACACTGCTTTGTCAAAATTAAACAGAATCAAATAACAAAAAACTCACAGAGAATCCATTGATACTCAATTTATTTTCTTTTTGCATCTTACACTGATGTGTTAATTTAAATCTTTGTACTATTTCATAACTAACTTATACTAAAAATAATAATAAAAGATTTTTAGTACTTTTTCCACATAAAAATTTATATGATCAGGACCGGTTTCGATCCTCACGAGCATTATCAACTGATAAGGAAAATAAATTAAACAGTGCTATTTATACAAGTTAAATTGAAATCAAGAAGGTGTAAGCAATTACTAACAATTTAACTTGCATAAATAGCCCTGTTTAATTTATTTTCCTTATCAGTTGATAATGCTCGTGAGGAGTGAAACCAGTCCTGATCAAATATTTTTTTAAGTGGAAAAAGTACTAAAAATCTTTTATTATTATTTTTATTATAATGCCATTCCACCAAGTATTGACAGTGAACACCTTAAAAGTGACTAACTTATACAATACGTTTTAAACAGCAGAAAGAATAAGAAAACACACGAGTCTCAGAGAATCCAATAATAATTAAACTGCGATTTTTTTAAAAATTACTCTGTAATATGACTTGAATTCATGAATCTAAGAATGCATCTGAATAATATTCCCCTTATCTTGCTGATTCCAGTTATCTGAGTAAGTATTGCCAGTCACACACAAAACAAAAAAACAAATACTTTTAGATTAATTTAATCAATTGAGTTTATAAAAAAGGTATTCGTGTTCTCTACCATGCATATTTCTCAATTCACAATGAAAAAAGGTGTACAAAACATATTTCTTTGTATATTACCATAACATGTACACTCGTTACTTCATTATTATTTTGTTCCGTATTCTACATAGTGTTTTTGATAACGTCCGGTGCATGACTCATACAGTAATCATTTGGAAACAAGATAGCCTATTAAATTTACTTTAGCCAGAACTACAGAGGTAAATCATTACAGAACCAATATTGAAGCCAGAGAAAGTAAACAGAAGCTGAGAACCATTGTAATCCAGTAGATTGCTTGCATTGAATTTAGAGTTTTATTTCTAGTTAGATATATACATAATTTAAACTGTGTAATACTATTTGTTAATATGTAATAAAAAAATACAGTGGCTTTGTTACCAGCGAGGTTTTTCTCATGTACATACATATGAATCTAGAGCAGGAGTGGAGAACCTTTTCATTTCTAAAGTCCGCATTCATTTATCTGATTTAACATAAGGCCACAGTAAAGAAAACGTTGACACTCCCGCCATTTTTTTTTTGACTGTCAAACATATAATGGGCTGATTACGCTCTTTTTCCAAACGCTTGCGTATAATTTTTTGATCAAGTCAAAAAGCCGCATCAGAGTAGCCATAAGGCCGCAGGTTCCCCTCCACTGATCTAGAGTCTATACCAGTAACTCTTAATCGGTGTACCGCGGAGTATAAATGCAACACGAGCTTGTTGGAAGTGCACTGAAATAGTGAAAACAGAAAACACCTTATTTAGGAAAGCAAATAAAAGTTCTAAAGTAATTTAGATTTTGTCATCGTCCTTGTCAACGGATCGTACTCTAAAAGTTACATTTTCTGGAATAACCAAGGAAGAATTTTTGTCCTAAACGAATATCCAGCTCTCTAAACGAGGGCTCTGAAAATCTCCTAACAGTTTGAAATATTTGTATCAGATTGGTTTTTAGCAATAACTAATTTAACAACTAAAAAACGAGAAATACGTACGAAAAAAACTTCAAGAAGTCTCTCCCTAATCTCATTATTATTTTTTTTAACAATCTTTAAAATAAAATGGGCTAGTTTATTAACAAACAGATCACCCAAAATTATCCGTACTGGCAGCAAAAAAATATTGTCGATGAATTATCAGAATTTATTAAGGATCAGAAGGATGGTAGGAGAGGAAACGATGTGAATTGACATCACAAGCACCCAGTCTTCGATCACAGCTTTGAATTAAATAATTCTCAAATTCACTGTGATCTGACCGGGAATCAAACCCAAACCTGCGTGATCGCCCAACCAGCCCAATCAATATTATCAATTACTATAATTATGTACAGAATTAATAATTTTTTAAACTGTGTTTTTATTTCGTTTTAAACTTCAATTTGTTGCGGTTTTCAATGTCTGATATAAATTATGACGCACGGAATATGCACTTATTTATACAAAACAAGTTCTTCAAAATAAGCTAGATAATCAATCGTTCAGGAAAGCGATTTTTACGTCGCACTTTTTAGTGGTCACTTGAATTATTACTTGACTCGGTTTTTTGTAAAATGGCAATGTATCAATTAGAATTTACATCTTTATCAATTTGTAATTCAATCATCATCAATTTAAATGAAAACTGGATTGGTAACATGCTTTGATAATTTTCAATTAGTTTACCTGATAATTAAAATGCAATATGCTAAGATTCGTTTCGTGTAAAAAAAGTTTCACCTTGATATAAAGAATAAGATATTTTTTAAATCAATGCCCGCTCCCAATTCAACATCTGAAAAGAACAATTTTTTTCTGAAGAAACTGTTGTACAGTCGTTAAGTCTATTTTTTTTAGTAATGAAGAGAAGATGTAACAAACAGGTCCTAGCAGGTCTAGCAGTTAGCTAAAAAATCTTGCTACTTATCGTTTTAAGGATAGGATTGTGCGAGGAAAATTAAATAATAAATGGAACTGGGACGAATACTCAATAACGTTTGTTGATCATTCGGTCACAAAACCAGTAGATATTAAAATAACTATTATATTTTTCAGTGAACTTAAATTAAACGTAAGATTCAGATTATTGCCGAAGTTTTCTGTATTATTTAAACATTGTTTTGTTGATTCACTGACTCCACAAATCAACTTATCTTATTTTAATTAAACTAATTATATGTAATTAACATATTATAATATCAGATTAATGAATCATAACTTATTACGAACTATAGAACAGAACTAATCTAACACAACTGTGCTAGAGTTAAAGAAATACAATTAATTAACATCACTTGATTTTTAGATAATCTATTCCACTATGTACAATTCATAGATGTATAATATTGATAAAGAGGTTATTTTTTTTATCTGAATATCTGCTAGTCTTTCGTAAAATGACAGTGTAGTGGAGGGGAACCTGTGACCTCTTGGCTACTCTTTTTGACTTGATCAAAAAAATTCACTTTGATCAAAAAATTATACGCAAACGTTTGGAAAAAGTGTGTTATCAACCCATTAAACTAATTAAACAATCTATGTAGGGAAAAAAACTTATGATACGTTAATTGAAGAGTATTCACTATTTGTAGGTATTTATAATGAAATGAAATTGATTAATATTTTAAAGTAATATTAAGACGCAGTGAAAAATTACCCATTCGACTAATTCAACCAACAAGTTGTCAAGGGTGAAAAACGTACAATATGTGATGCATTTTTTCGGGTGAGTCATTCATAGAGTCGTTCAGAAGTTGTTAGAAGGAATTTGGGCATTTGTAGAATTTTTGGGTAAAGACAGTGGTAAAATGAAAATATAGTAATGGTATAAATTGTTTGTTTTATTATATAACAAGGGTCATGGCAGTAAAACTTAAAACTATTACAACTGTAATTTTAAGGAATACAATATAATACGCGAAATCAAATAAATTCAAGTATCACTTTTCAGTTGAAGTAAAATGAGCAGGAAAGTGCATGAAATGAAATAGAAAACAAATGAATCGATGAGTTTAAAAAAACTAATTATGCGTAACTATAGATACCAAGTAAACAATGTAGTTTCTGTATTGAGATTATATTAGATGTCAAACATTTCTTTTGGATTATTGATTCGTATATTTTAAAATTTTGTCTTTGTTATTTTAAAATAAAATTTAAATCTGATGTCTCGAAAATACGCCATTTGAAAAATGTATGTCTTTTTATAGTTTTATTCTTACAATATTTTCTGAAGTTGAATCTGGATTATATCTGACGTAACAAATAACTGATTGGACATTGTATGGGAGATGAATAACTCTCATAATATAATTCTTATGAAGTATCATTCAATTAGTTCTTATTGTATATAATATATGTAGTATGTTATAACACACATAATGTTGCTAACGATATATACAAAAATAGCAAGAAGAGCATACTTTTTAGACAATTGACACTAACTAATGATTGGTATTTATACAAAATTAAAATCAAATAACAACTTTTCTTATAACTATGATAACAACGAACGTACAAAAGAAATTATAAAAATGTCGTCTAATAACTACAAAAATTTAGAATGTAACGATTAAAAAATAAAATCTTAAGCAAAATGTATTATATAATTTAAAATCTAGTGTTTTCCCACGATTTTTAATTAAGCATATTTTCCCTACTTTTACGTGGCAGATATTAAATTTCTGTAGCTTTTAATAATGAAATAATTTGACTTACATAAATGTTGTGTTATGTGAAGTTGTATTTTTCAATGAAAACACTTTTAATTTATAATAATGTCTGATGTTCATTACTTATAACAATAAAAACAACAGCAATGTAATTTATTCATGAATAATCTTGTTGCAAACCATGATAATGATGAATATGTTTCACAGATGGAACTTCGACGGGATACGGTTTATAAATAGCAATTGGAACCCTCCTCTCGATATGAACCGGGTACGGTCTATCCACAGCGTACGGTACGGGAATAGTTATGGTTCTCAATATTGGAACTGGGATCGGTTGAGGTATGGCGACGTGCACGGGGTACGGTTGGGGTATCGATACTGCAACCGGTTGAGGTATAGCGATTGCGTAAGGTTGCGGTACTGGTACTGGCACGTGCTTAACGTACGGCACGGCAATATTCCTGGTGACTTCGACGGTCTTCGGCTGAGGGGCTCCAGAGTCTTCATAACTTAAAGTGTTGTAGTATGTGTCTTCTTGTCTAGTATCAGAACTGTATGTATCGTAGTTCTTATATGTTTTTTGGGTTTCGCTTTCAGATGGTGCTTGATTGCATAATACTGACGCAGGCAGAAGGGTTAAGAATATTATATTCCGCGCGTACTGAAAAAAAATAGTAAGGTGAGTTATGAAAAAATATAATTCAAGTACAAGTGGGTATAAATATTAAATTGAGTCGTATGGTATCAAAAGCAGAACTGTTTCATAAATCATGTATGGAACAGTACAGCGTTTGGTACTAGACAACTCAATTCTTATTTGTTTTCTGTTGAAAATTCATTGTGATTTATATTGTTGCTATTATAACATTTTAACTGGCTAAATTTACTAAATAATATAATAAGACTTAAAAAGAGAATATTTACATTTTTTTTTCGTCAGAGGGACAATTTTGAAACATTAAATATTTATGCGGGCCACAAAATAGTTAAAGGCTCTTACGAACAGTGAGTATGGTTAAGTTTTTTACAGTTTATAAAGTGAATTATTATTATTATTAGATGATCTTAATGTGTTATTTTTCCTTTATCTTGCCCAGTATGACTAGGTTGGAAGCAATTTTGTCTATATTTTGCGTGTTTTCAGAACATCAATTTTGTATTATTGTATTAATGTAAACGTATAGTTTATATATAAAGTAAAATTTATAATGCTTTCTGTAAGGAAATAATTATTATCCTATCACAGCGTGTAAATACTTAAATAGTAGAAATCTGAAACTGATGTGAAAGTGACATCTATTGATGAGAATGAATAAGATTTTTGTTGAATAACAGTTTTCGGAACAAATTATGGTGTTTTTCCTTGCTGGAATGGATTTGTTGAAATAAAGTACAAATGATTAATTTTTAAATGCTAGCATCCCTTATAAAGCCATTTGTAAAAAATAAATATTATTTTATCAGCATAGTTATTAGGCATTTTACAGTGGATATTTCGTTTTAATGTTTAAGTGTAATCGAATAACAAAAATTCAGTTTGTTTAATTGAACTTCATAAACTACTGCCATCTATTTTTGAGCTTTATAATATGGTGTCTTGCACAAGGTAATGTACAATTTATAATTTTTAAAAATGTATCTTTGGATATAACTTAAAAGTTTAAGCTTAATTTGCTGACTAATTCTAATTGTAAATAAGAACCATGAAGCTATAGATATATTGTATATCTGAAGATAACACCACCTTCTAATGTAGCTTTTTAACTCTATTTAAAAATTATTTACCAAACATTTTTTTAATATAAATCATATACAATATATATAAAAACACTATGAATGAATTTGTCAAGTTTTAAAGACAATTTATGTTGCTTTTTTTTACATAAAATCGAATAATGTTCAATAGCTTTAGGTATAATCCGCTAGATGTCAGTCATTGTTTTGTACTTAAAAAATAGATTTTTGTGACTTTATTTCGAACCAGCAAAACTAAGCTATGACAAGATGCACAACAAAATATTAATAAAAATAAATGTATTCATTTTCAAAACAAGAATACTCTCAGCAATTTTCTAAGCGCGTAAAGTTTTGTCGCTTTTGAAATAAAGTGTTCACTGTCAATTCTTGGTGGAAATGCACGATATTAAAAAATAAATATGAGTTGATAATGATTTTAGTTAGCAAAACCTTTTTTATATGAAACGTAAAAATGGTAAAATAAAATTGTTATTTTGACAAAATGGGTATTTTTGAATAATTTGAATGTCAATAAATCATGTTTTAATTTAATTTAATTTGAGTTTTGCAAAAACGTAGTTACGAGTTGAGTTGAAACAGCGGGTGTATTTCAAGTTGTAATTTCGTATCTTATCGATGAAAAATATTATTTCGAATGTATTTAATGTTGCTAGAAAGGGGCGCATATTTTTCCATAATAATTTATAGTAAATTAATGGCTATTTTTTACCGCTGACAAATCTGTAACCTGCAGATAATAAATATTACTTTATTTTTAATGTTATAGGATAACCTCTCAAAAAACGTATTAGTTATATTAGGTACATTTCAATACATTTTTGATGACCTTAAATCGACCTCGAAATTCCAGACGTACACTATCATGAATTGTGCCCTCGAGAGTTAAATGGTAATGCTGTTTATTGGACTTTTAAATACAATCACGACAATATTTTGATGTTTTGGTGTATTGCATATTTTTATTTTACGGATATAACACTATTGCATTGTATATACTTCACTTTTACGATACTTTAAGACGTGTAGAATATTACAACGCATCTAACTTTTTTTTTAAATACCGCTTGGTTCATTTCACCTCTATTGGACCCAATTGATATTAAATCGATTCCTTACTTTTTACTTTATTCTATCATATGTAACGATATATACTTTCTCTCTCCGTCTACTATTTACTATCCATTCTAAAATGAGATGTACAACATTTTTTTTTTACCTTCTGTTAAAATACTTATTTTGGAGTCCGTACTCTCAACGTTAGTATTATTAAGCAATTAAGTACCCAAAATTTAAACATTAACTTATCTTGATGTAATACTTGCAATAATTATTAATATCTACATTTAAAGTTAAAATATTGAAATTTATTGATCTACATAAACTCTATAACACAGTTAAGGATAATAATTGTTCACTCACTGAAAATGCCATTTTTCGTTATATTATTTCACTAACACTTAATAGTTCCCTTTTATGACACTTTTCGAAGCACAGTTTACCGAAAATATTGTAAACGTTGTATTCTCTAGAAAACCTCAGCTGTGATTGGTACTCGAACCACATCTATTGAGTATTTATATAACTTCCGAAAGCATCCTAACAAAATAAATAATATTGTTTAAATGCCACCACAGTCAAATAAAAACGGAAAAATTGCGTCTTTTTCTTCCGGTACAGCATCAGCAGGCCCACGTACTGAGTAACAGCTAACCGGAAATAAACCCTTTCTTGGTCCGTTTAATTATAATTTATTATCATAACAGTATAGTTGCCATTTTGCCGCTTTAAATTAGTTTCGTGAATATCCGTTTTAACTAACATAATATTGAGATATGTACTGTAAGATTTATTTTCTAATGAATACTCTTGTTTCGTAGTCAAAAATTTTCATTCATTGATTTGTGAATGATTCTAAAGTTTTAGTGCCATCCCATCCAGTCATAATTCTATCCTAAAAACATGACATAGAGAAAGATTGATAATCTAACAATAACATTTTAATTAGATTATTATTTATTAACTCTTCATATAGATGAAGAGTTAATAAAAACTATAACAACTAACTTTAGAGTGATACGATAAGAAAAAGTTATCGCTTATTTAATATAGTAGTTCTTGTGTAACTAGATGGGTTTATATTTTTACTTCAATATTATTAATTAATTGACTATCATACCAAGAAGAAAAAATTACAAAAATATCACAATAAAAATTCCCTAATATTTAAAATAATTTTCCGTTGCCAAAATTAATAATGCTGCTAACTTCTTTATCTTGAAAAACATTTATTGGTTCTTAAAGTGTTATAAACGTTTCATCAATAATTGATCATTTAAAAGTTTTGATAGCGTCACGTTGTATAATTATTCTTTTGTGTATAGGTTGTACTAATTTTCAGTGATATAATATAACAAATAAGCAAAACAAAAAAAGGGTCTGTGATTTGTAAATACTCTGAATGAAGCATTTTAACATAAAGTATTTAGAGATACGTGGTTGTTAACTAGTCACACAACATTTGTTTTACATTTGTTTTCGAATTTGCATTTTCTTGCTCTAGCAAACCTCTAGGTTTGTCTTAATCGTTGTTTTATTACTTGTTTATAATTTTGTAGCTATCAAATAAGATTCATGCAGTGGCGGATTAAGCACTTTGGAGGCCCCAGGCGCAATACATTTTGGAGGCCCTGCTTTTCGAATAACATAAAAGTGCTGCAAACCTCTTCGTAGAATAATAATGAATATTGAAATTAAAATGTAAGGTTTGATATAATATATGCTATATTTGATTCCCCGAGCGCGCGCCTCTTGCGCTTATGGGATAATCCGCCACTGGATTCATGTTAATTGCTTATATTCACACAAAATTTTATGGAAGATAATGTGTTCAAAATGAAATATACATAGTATTTATTGATTTGGCATTTACTTGGTAGAACTCCATTTTAATAGGGTAAAAATATCAAAGTATTTCAGTTCTACAGTTTTTTATATGTTATACGTTGATAGCTATTTCGGCTTTCGCCATCGTCAGAACTATATACTGGCTAAGAAGAGATACACAATGCATCATATTATTCACTCTAACATACTAATGCATTGTGTATCTCTTCTTAGCCAGTATATATAGCTGAGCAAATTTACGTTTAAAGCATAGTTCTGACGATGGCGAAAGCCGAAATAGCTATCAACGTATAACATATAAAAAACTGTAGAACTGAAATACTTTGATATTTTTACCCTATTGAAATCTACATATATATATTTCATATCTTAAAACAGTTAAACTAAGTTCAAGTAATAATATAATGTGTTGGATCTTTAATAAGAATACTGTTTACAAATTATATTTTTTCGATGAAAGAATTTTTTCATTGTTCTCGTCCAAATATTTCTGATTCCCCTAGACCGAATAAAAAATGTTTTACATGATAGTTGAGGCAGCGGATAAGCATAGCTATTCAAAGAATTGAATCTGTTGCTGTTAGGTAATGAGATTGGATGTAATGTAAGGAAAAAAAATCAACAGTCCGTTTTTTAAATTCATAAGTAACAATTATAATAGAGATCTACTTTATAGATAAATAAAACAATGACGATGGAACATGACTCAAGAGAAGGCCTAATCCAACGATAGTATTGTTTTTCTCAGCTATATGTAATGATTCAGTTTAAAGAAAAAACCAGTGGATGGGAACCTGCGGCCTTTTGACTTGATCAAAATATTATAGGCTTGGAAAAAGAGCGTAATCAACCCATTATATCGACAGTCGAAAAAAAGAGGAGAGGGTGTCAACGTTTTCTTTACTGCGGCCTTACGTTGAATCAGATAAAGGAAAGTGGCATTTAGGAATGAAAAGGTTCCCCACCCCTGGTTTAAACTCTATATTAAAAATCATTCATTTGCTGAGAATAAGTAAATTGTTGTATTAAGATTTTTTTAAGCGAATATAACTAACTAGTCAATATGAGTTTTACATATGTACATATATCTGATTTTTATTTTCATAATACAGTAAAACCCCCATTAACACTAAAGTTGGGATCGTGTAATTTAGAGTATTGTAATTGAGGGAGATAATCTCATACAAAATTAGGGATTTTGGTTTTTTCCGCGAAAAATGCAAAACTAAGATTTCCCTTAGTTTTGCAAAAAAAAATATGGACGAAATATTTAGTTACTTAGTGATAAAATGCAAAGCGTGCGCAAAATGCAACACAGACGGTCACCCGGCTATGCGTGTATAGCCTGGCACGTGTTGAATACACAGACGCTAGCCAACATTTGGCTGTGTGCACCGCACAGACGGCCGTCACGTAGCAACGACAATGGAATTCAATTGGGGGATTTGCGGAGAATATTACAAGCCAGCGGGTAATTCGGAGTAGTGTAATTGGGGGTTCCACTGTAATACAATGTTAACTTTACTTAATTCATGAATCACAGACTTGAACTTTGTCAGCCACATTTGAAAAGTGTAACCGCAATACAACATTCACAAAAACCACATAAAATAGCGGTTAAGTCTACTTTAAACAATTACATTTAAATGTCCAAAAAATGAGCGGAAAAATATCATAACCTGGCGTAACAAAAATAATACAAAATGGTGTCGTCGTTTTTCGGCGATTTTCTTTCTGTTTTTCTTTTGCCTTCGAATGAAGTGTTTTAGAATGGATAAATAGAGCTATTAATTATGTGTCGACCGGAAGAAGGCTTTACATAACAGAAGAAAGAAATATTTTCGCAGTCTAGATATATTTTTATCACAAAACATTGTTTTTTGTCGTAGCTTTTTCGGATGTAATAAAATATTACTGTAACATTTTTTTTGCATTGCGTCAATATTATGTAATAGTGTGTTATAATGATATTTTACATCGCTGTTTACGTTTATATTAGAAACAAAATACGCACCATTATGCTTTTGAACAGATTCTTAAATAAGCATGCTCTCTTTAGAATCAATGAATTGCTTCAACTGGATGATTTATTATTATTATTATGATGCCGTAAAAGTCTTTGAAGTTTTTTGCAATTTAAATTATGTAACACTCTTCTTCTTCTTTTCCAGCGCTACAATCCGTGGTGATCCTTGGTCAATCTCATCTTATCCACTTCACTCGGTCCTCAGTCTTCCTACGCCAATCGCTGACCTCTAGGATGGGGCTTATATCCCTACTATCTTAAAAAAAGAGATTGAGTAACTTAGTAACAAGCAGTTCTCGTATACAAAATCTGTTGAGATACCTCCATTTTTTTTAAATAATTGACATTACAGCTTACGCCAATGCGTCAAATATTTTTTAAGTTGAAAGATCATACGAGATATACTCGATGAGAATTTTTGAATGTCACACGAGATTAACTCAAGGAGAATTGACTTCACAAACGCCCATGTCTTAGATCTCAAATAAAAATTGAAAAAATCCAATTTCGACACTGACCTTACCGGGAATCGAACTCGGACCCATCGGTAGAGCAAGCTCTTACCAACTAGACCAAAGCGAGCGACATTATGATGTCATATACTCCACATTGGTAGCGGTCATGGATTAATATAAATATTTTTATAAAAAATATTTGGCACTATAGCTGATGCCAATGCGCCAAATATTTTAAAATTGAAAGATCATACGAGAAAAACTCTATGAGAATTTATTGAGATTTACTCGAGGTAAATTAACATCACAAACACCTACTTTTTAGATCTCAAAATTAAATTAAAAAATCTAAATTTCACATTGACCTTACGAGTCGAACCCAGACCCGCCCGGTAGGTAGAGTTCTAACCAATAAGGTCACAGCAGGCATGAATATGTTATGTATATACTCTCATATTATACTATATCATAGTTCAGGGCTTCAAAATATTTATACAATATTATCAGGCTTTAAATAAGCTTTTCCAAATAGGCCGTGAATCGGATCATTGATGATTCACCACTGAAACCAATAAAACAAAGAATTTGTTTGTAAATCCTCTTTCATTTTGTTATTTACCGATGTATTTATATCAATTCCGACTTAATACAATCTACATTCTTACGTATAGCAAAATTCTCTGATTCAATGCCAAATTTCAGTAAGAGCATTTTTTCTCCAAAAAGGCCACCGTTTTTAATGTTTATACATGATAAAACGATGGATATGGAACTGATGACGATGTGAAGAAACCTCACAGATGGCTCTGGAAATGATGATGATATGGATAAACCAGAAGCACCATAAAGGTTATTAAACCAAGGAGAATTCTTAATGTCAAGTTGCAAGGCGGATGAACCTGTTTTTGCTTCTCTATCCGTATTGCGGTGAAAGTGATGAGGTGGTTGTATTTTTGCCAACTTAGGCGCAAAGCTGTTAGTTGTAATACAATTTTGTTTTTATAATCACCGTTTGAACTAAAAAGACTGCATGCTTCACCGATTAGGTGAGATTAATTTATTTAAAATACAAATTTGTACACAAAAGAAACGTTTTCATCAAACATCTAAAAGGATTTTTTTATATTAGAAATAAACCAGTGATGGGCTGCCAATACGATAACAAGGGGCTCGATTTATATCAATGTAGTTCTCTGGATCTGGGGAAGCAGTGAGTTTTTTAAATCACTCCGATGGAATTATATGCAATACTTAAATAAGCAATCAAATGTTACTTAATACCAGAGGCGTATATTCAGGGTGTGCAAGGCGTGCGGCGCTCGCCCGTAGAGACTATATCGTAAAGCGATATATTTAAAATGCATTTGCAAGCGGCAGTGAATCGTATATGAAATCGCTCAAGGCGTTCAATACGATTGCCGCTCGACTAGTGATCCCATAAAGTAGCATATAGTTGACCCGTCTGCGCAGGCGTCGCGTCAAATTAATGTTTTTGTTTGAAATTTCAAGGACCCAGGACGATCTCTTTCATTCTAGCTCACACGTGTTGTATTGGTTGCAAACTCATAGCGTTGTTAGGCGCGCACTAACTACCAATAAGAAGCTATCGAAGTACACAAGGCCAGACTGTGTAGTCTAAATTTAATTTATGTAGAACAAAATGATGCTCGTTGAATTAAAACAGAAAGGCACGTTTTACGACAGTAGAATAGAAAAATTCATGTCGCAAAAGTGAAGAATTAAGCACAAGAAGAATTGTACAAATAAATAAAAATAAAATTCATTTTAAAAAAATCGTCTTTTTTGAAAAAATATGTCATTTACAGTACATCCTACATCAACACCCACCGTACGCCACTGCTTAATATACTTATTATATGTAAAAATATTTAATTTACCGTAAACTTATCAATATAAATGGCAAAAAATGTACTACTGTGTATAGAGAAGCAGTCTTAGATAATGCATACGTCATAAATTGCAGTTATGTACTCATTTGATCTGAGAATATTGTTTTTTCTTATATTAACAACGGGCTCGCCGACTTAGTAAAATTCAGCAAGGGGATCACGCGAGCCTCTCCGAGCCCTCTCCAGCCCACCAAAAGTGACGAGAACAAGCTCAATGAAAATAATTTATAAAAAATCATTAGATTTTCAGTTAACTTTGCTATTGTTTGCAGAATGGTTTTCATTTCATTATTTAAGACGAAGTTATAAATTGACTGGGTTGATTATCTAAAAACGTAATGAGCTTCATATTGATTATTCTTATAGAAATTGCAAGGTTTTGATTGAATAATGAAAGAAGTCAAATATTTTCTACTGAATTTAAAATTTTGTTTGAATTTTTCAAATTATGTACATTCACACAAGTTTTTTCTCTAACGATCCGGGTTTCGCCTTTCGGCATCTTCAGGCGTTCAAATGCACGGATTAACTTGAACTGACGCTTAGTAAATGAATGTATCGTGTTTATATAAGAAATAAATGTATCACTGAGTTTAAAGCCGTTGCTGGCGAAAAGGATTAGCCCATGGGAATGCCTACAGATTTTAATGGTGGATAATTTTAAGAATTATATTTATTTTTGTATGTCGGAGAAATTTTATGACTATATTTAAGTACTCACATATTTGGTATAATAGTGGGGCATTCGGAAGATTTACCTGTTCATTCAAAATCGCTATTTTTTTTTTATTATTTCCATTAATCTTATGTCACTTGTTTTAGTATTTATTTTTAAAATTATGCATAAGAATATAACTGTAAAAAAATCAAACACCATTATCTCACAACTGTGTTTTCTTGAATTAATTCCTCACATAACTCGTTTGTGTATACTTATATTACTTCTCGATGAATGATACATTGCATTGGTGATAAGTCTTTAGCCTAATAAGTGATACTCTTCAGCTTGGGAAACGGATGAAGAAAGCATGACTACGATGGCTGGGCAGAGGCATGATTTAATTACTGGTCGTTATAAGTCAGTGGATTTTATTTTGTATTAAAAATTTAACCTAGAATCACACTCGCGTCATCGGTACGTTACTTACGTGCCTACAACGTTATACGAACTGCGCTAATTTACAGTTCCAAGACATTATGTTAGCTACACATAATTAATTAAATGTTTTATATGCGTTGAATTTAATTTAGGTCAAGATTCGTACGGCAGATTTACTGTTCGTTTCGAGCGAAATTGTTTAATTTTGAATTTATTTTATCAAAATTGAATGGTGGTTGTGCTGACAATGGATTTAATCTGTCATTTTATAATGTAATTTAGACTGTTTCACTAAATGGGCTTATCTTATTGATTGAAAATGCTCACTTACCGATACAAAATTATTATCTTATTTGTATGTCTAAATCGTATTATATTCTCATACGATCGTAATATAATATTGTAAATCAAACACAGGTTTAATTTTTTTTATATATTAATATGAATACCCATTATGGTTAGAGTTTAAATCAATTTTTGGTCAGAATTCAAATAATCTTTCTGTCTGAATTAAATTCAATTTTGGGTAAGAATAAAACTATGAACGGTCAGATTTTATAAACATTTTGGTTAGGTCAGGTTTTTTTTAAATATCATTTAAGTTATGACCATTTAATATAAATTCTGACCAATGTAATATAAATTCAGACCATGTTATAAAAATTATGACCGAAACTGTATTAAAATTCAGACCGGTTAGATACGAGCCTTAAGCGAGTAAATATAAAAAAACGTCTCCTTTAAAAGTATGTAGATAATTTAATTATTTCTTGATTGTATGTATCAATTATTTTATTATGTGATTAATTTCGTTTTTACCAAGACAATTAAGTTTTTTTTAAAGCGTGTAGACTGTAATAAAAAAATTGGTATGTTATGGATGTATTTTTTACTAGCCTGATATTCAATATCTCTATGATGTCAAATTATAAGATATTATCTAGACTTGAGGTTATTAAAAATACGTTATAGATTATTTATTAGATTTAGCAGACGTATACAACTACTTGTAAGTAGGGCATCCAATCCCGGGATTCGGGATCCCGTAATCCCGGAATCTCGTTCAATTTTCTGATCCCGAAATCCCGGGATTGACATGGTCGCGATCCCGGGATTTCGGGATTGAGAAATTTTTAGCAAATCCCGAAAATTGACACGAAATTAGCAAACTGCAAAATTCCTCGGCGAGCTAAAAAAAACGAGTTTTCGTGACAAATTGGGGATTTCAACTTCTTCGGTGAGGTAAAAAAAAAAAAAAAGGTTTGGAGATAATTTGAGGAAAAAGTATAGGGAATTGAGGATTTCAAATTCCTCGGTGAGCTAATCTCAATCCCGAAATTTTTTCAATCCCTTATTCCCGGGATTGGAAAAAGGCTTCGGGATTGGATACCCTACTTGTAAGTGATTGGTAGGAACAGATGGGCTTAAATTCTGTTGTATTGTCATACGAATATTTATTTACATGCACCTGAGAATATTAACAAAATATTGACTGTTTTTCTTGCAGTCTTCCACCATTACAGCAGAGTCTGCGTTTTTGTATTTTTAAGCGTAGATAATATTGTTATTCTTCGATCTCGAACCAGTACTGATCCAAGGATCCATTTTCAAGGATACTTATTGATTTCTCATAATATATACGAAATATTTTGTAAATTTTACTATACTGTCTTTGCATATGAGAAGCAAGACGTTAGTACTAAAATTGGTTCTATAATCAGTAGTTAAAAAACAATGGCCAATATTTCTAAGCAAAGTTAATCCTTATTAATAATCGTTACCTTTCTCGGCCAGTATTTATATATACACATATATTTATTTCATAAGCTTCTAAGTCGTCTCATTCTTTATGTTTTAATTGTACATTTAATATACGCTATAAAATATACGAGCACATGAAAGGTGAAGTGAGCCAAGTGGTATTTTAGGAAATATTGATTTGGATGCGTTATAATATTCTACATGTCTTAAAGTATCGTAATAGTGAATAATTAATATTGTTTTCTTCCTAAAATAAAATTATACAATCCACCAAAACATCAAGTAAAGTCGTGATTGTACTTCAGGCTTAAGTACAATAGAAAACTTTTACCATTTTACTATTAACTCACTTCATCTCTTGAGGGCTTATGTAATAAGGGTAGAAATCAAATAATTCAGTTTGTATAACAACACTTTTATTCGAATAATATTAACATTAACAATACTTAAAAAATAAATGCACAAACATAAACAAACATTCAACACATTAAAAAATTCTTACACAATAAATATATCAATCAACGTGAATCTAAAGATACATACATTTAAATATTTTCTTGAATCGAAAAAAATCATAAACAGTTTTTTTCATGCATTTTAGTATTTTTATAAAAGGTACATCATGAAGCGCGCTCATGATTAAGCACAATTATTTTTAATTTATATTTTTTAAATAAATATAACGATATACAACTAAATATGGAAAAAATACAATAGTATTGGCAAGCTTAACGCTTCTTTAAAAAAAAACTTTCATTTCTACGATATTTCTCATTTGGATTTTTTTTAATTGCCACACTGGCGAATGAATATGTAACTGGCTATCTCAATTAAATACGTAAGTCTAAATTTAACATGGACACTACCAAAGCAATATTCTATACAGAACACATCGCTTACTTTTTAGTAAGAAATAATTTATTTACATCATATTCTAACAACAATATAACTTATTAAGCACGAATGATAATTAATTTATCCTGATTTTTTCTTCATGTTTACAGGTGGTGGTCTCAGCTCTGTCTGAATACTGTAATTGACTTCGTAGTCTTCAAATTCGTCTTGGTCATGGAACGGTATAACTCTGATAGGGCGCACGTGTCTTGTGTTCATTTTTCTCTGCTGACGTGTCCCAAATGGTCTCTTTTCACTCTTTTTTATTATATTAGCTCTTGCTCGCATCGGTGGACGTGGAGGTTTTAGCAAAGGATATGGCTCTCCTGACTCTGATTTTTGCCGTTTTTTAACGAGGTCTTCAGATACAAGAACATTCGGATGATGTATCGTATTACTTCCGTGTTGATCCCTAGCAAAATTATTTTCCATAAATCCTGGTCCAGAATTTTCAAACATTGAAAATCTGCTGTATTCTTGAGTTTCTGGTCCAGACGGTTCTTCATGACTTCTCACTCTTGCTTTAAGCCCTGGCTGCTGGTCAATAACGGCTCCTATTTGATGCGTGCTTAACACGCCTTGGACCGAACTCTGCAATTGTTCAGATGCAATATTTGGTATATTATGCTGATATTTCATTTGGTCTTCTTTTATTTCAAAACTGTTTTGAAATGGTCTGAAAGATTCTTGAAAATCACTATCTTGTCCCGAAAACGTTTTAAATTCCTTCTGATTGTTATTGTTTGGATCTCGTCCACGTAATCTCATTGCAGATAAGGAATCAAAACTCGTAAATTCCTGACTTTTTATCGGTTCAGGTAATCTATGATCTGGAATATCGATTTGTTCGTTATTGGACACAGCTTCTTGAAGAGCCGATGTGTCCAATTTAATTGGTGCAAGTCTGGTCATCTGTTCTCGTAGTGGTTCTAATCTGGATTCATCTACTGCAGTTTTTCCTCTCAACATATCAGACACTACTTTAAGATCAACATTATAAGGGTTCGCTACTTTTATTCCATGAATGGTTGTCAGCTTAGATCCAGTATTTGGATCAATTTCATTTTGACGTTCGAATGAGTCACCAAAATTTTGTCGCTGATTATTACTGCTACTTAGCATCTGATAATTATTTTCACCGTTAATTTGACCTGATTCTAAATTATGGGATCCCATATTTTGATTTATTCTTCCGTTGTTGTAATTGCTTACATCGATAATGTTATGTGATGCTGAATTTTGAAAATGGTTTTGTAAACTGTCCGTAGATGGATGAGTAATAACGTGATGGTATTTTGACGATGTTTGGCTGTCTGGATTCATTTGATTTATTTGAACAGATGTGGCTTGTTCATTTTGTTGCTGCTGGTATGAAGTTTTTGTTTCTTGGTTTTGTTGTCTGAATGTTTCCGAAGGCACGTACTCCATCTGCGGCGCTTGGTGGCGTGATTCTATATTTGACGAAGAATGTCCTACCATATCAGATGGTGTACTAACAATAAACGATGAGGGCGACACAAATTCTGACGATCGTAAGCCTTGCATATTGACTATTGATGATTCAAAGGAATTTTGGTCTCTTGGTTTTCCATACGAAAATGATGATCGCACATCGCTGAATGCAGAATTTTCAAAAGGATTCTGCTTTGGCTTAAACGATTGAATGTTGTAAACAACATTTTTGTCTTTATAAAAAGATTGATCAATCGGTTTGTAATTGTTGTAAAAATTTACTAGACTTTGTTCAATTATACTCGGAGAATTCAGTGAGCTCGGTGACATATTGACATGTTCCTGGGGAAAAGGAAAGTTTCCGCTGGGGATTGGATTTAAATTGGCTGGATACGATTGCTGCAAAGCAGCGCTGTTTATGTAGTGCGGAGGTGTTGTGACAGAAACTCCTGCGTCTCCTTGCGGTGCTGGTGAATACGAAACAACGTTTGATAAGCCTATTGGTTGAATATTTTTGAGTGCATTGGCATGATCAAACCCTCGCATAACTCTTCCGTCACTAGCATCTCTTTGCGATGAGTAAAAGAACGGGGTACTTGTTACAACACTGTTGGGGTTATTTAAGTACACTGCAGGATTTGGAGTAACTGACTCACGGAAATCTGAACTCAAGTGCGATGGACTCGAAATTTCAACGCCTTGCCCTACATTGTTCCATTTGTACCCTTGATTTTTTGCATCAGTTTTTACTTCACTTCCATGATATGTTGTAATTACGCTGGGGGAATCCCCATGAAAACTTAAAGCTTTTGGCATGTTCGAAAAAGAATTTCCTTGGAAATTGTTTTCATTGTCAGACGTTTTGAAAGTCTGCGGTATTTTATATGGAGATGGTGGACCATCAAAATTACTTATTTGGTTATTTGATCCATATCTTAAATTATTTGACTGTTTCATCTTTTCGTGATCTTTTAAAGCGTTTGTTACATAGTCTTGAGGGTTTGATGAATCCTTAAAGAAGAAGGAGCTGTCTGGCATATTAACTTGCGATAAGTGAACACCTTTGATGACATCTGATTGTAGGTTACCTGGATTTAAACTTGATGGTGTAAACCCAGGAACATTACTATTGAATGGGTATTTATTCGCATAAACAGATGAATCTGTCTTAAGGATTTCTTGGTTTGTGTTTAATGACCCTCCAAAACCAATACTGTAGCCAACGTTTATATTTTGTTGTTGATTATTATCTGGATTAAAACTGATTGACTGTATTGAACCAGTTTTTTGAAGAGGTGATGCAGTCTGGAAAGAAATGTGATTCAAAAATGGGTTTTCTGGATACGGTTTGAATTCAAAGCCAGAAGAAGATTGCAATGGAAGCGGCTGAGAACCAAATAAATTTGATTGCAATGTCGACGATGGATATGACCCAGCTGACTGCAAATTATCGTGTATAACATTTTCTTGGTTTCCTAGCTTCTTCGGCGCTAATTTCCACCCAAAATCTCCATTGGAATAATTATTTGTTTCCTTCTCCAAATCTCTCTGGTTTGTGATTTTAGTTGTTTCCTGTCTCAGACTGCGAGAGTTTTGATTTGGATGTACAATATTCACCACCATATTATTGGCAGCCTCAATTGTATTTTGATTTAACTGCTGCTCTTGCTGCTGGTTTATTTGATTTGACTGGTATAAATGTTGATTTTGAAGTTGTTGATTATGGAAATTCGAGTTGGATGGGAAGTTTTGGATTTGTTGGTTATTCGGGATGTTTATGTTCTGTGCGTTTGGGTTTATTCCCGCTCTCCATTGTTCTTCATTCTGTATATGACTTATTGGAGTACTCACTGTTGTCACCTGGACCGGACTAGAAGTCGATGATACGTATGGGCTTCCTGAAAACTGCGGCGAGTACTTAGGATTTCTAACACCACTCATTGCATTGTCAAAATGATCAATTTGCATTTGTTTTTGTGGGATGTTATTAAAACTGACTTGATTCAATGTATTCAAGCGACTTCCATACAGAGGCGCGTTAGTTGAGTATTGTGGAGATGGCGTAGAAAACATATGGGCTGGCGACGAAACATATTGACCTTGTGGTGCTTGAGTTGAAACGTGTTGTACATTTGGGAGAGGTGTTGATACAAATTGCATTTGAGATCCTCCCGATGGTTGATGCTGCTGTTGTGAAATTTGTGAAACAAATTGCATAGCAGGAGACGGTGTTGACATGTATTGCATTCTCGGAGCTGGAGTCGATGCGTATTGCACGTTGTTATTACTGGCTTGTAAGTGAGGACCAAAGTTGGATTCATATTGGACATTAGGAGCTGGTGTTGACATGTAATGGATTTGAGACGCTGGTTGCTGTGGATAGTCTGTTGGACTTGAAACAAATTGCATCCGTGGGCCTTGCGTTGAAGCAAAATGAGCAGGTTCAGTAGTGGTAAAATATTGAACATTAGATGCAGCACCGGATGGATACAATCCAAATTGTTGCTGTTGCTGTTGTTGTTGCTGTTGCTGTTGATTCTGATTCTGATTTACTGGTGGTGCTGGTGATGATGCATATTGCACTTGAGGTGCTGGAGTTGATACGTACTGAACAACCTGCTGCTGGTTTCCTACATATCTGACATTTTGCTGTCGTTGACCGTTGTTTATGAATCCATCAGGAGGAAGAACATACCTTGCGGAAGCATGCTCATTGCTTGCCCCAGTTTCACTGTCTTGTGTTATAGAATTTTCTCGCTGAGAATTTGAATTTTTAGTAGATTTTCTATGATGTCTCTGACGTTGAGTTTCCTGTTTTTGTTGTTCTCTTTGCTGCTCACGATGTTCTTCAAGTTGCTGTTCCTGCAGCTGTTCAATCTGTTCAAGCATTTTTTGTTGATGTTCATGATGTTGCTGTTGCCTTAGCAATTGTTGTTGCTGTCTATACTCGTGCTGGTTAGATTCCGATAACCTTTTCGGCTTTATTGGATAATCATCTTGCGAAGGTGCCGACACATAATCTTCATCTTCTGTTTCAGACGCTGGAGACTTATTATCCTTCAGATGCAACTGCACAGTGACCGTGCTGATTGAATGCTTCCTGTTGCTATCGGGATCTGTGTGGACTACACTGGCTTTGTACTCGGGGGTTTCTAAGTGGCTTCTAAGAGATGGGCGCCGTGAGAGCCGCATTAGCTCTGGTTCTGCTTCTTCTTGTCCAAACACTCTCCAACACCACATTGTCAACAGCAGGCATATCTGTAAATAAAAAAAAAATGGTAATTTTTTAAAATAAATTTCAAAATCAATTTACTACATTATTTGAAAAAAAAAGCAAAATGGAAACTTATAAAATAATATAACCTGAAAAAAATGTTGAAAAGCCTAAAAAGAGATGCTCGATCGGTAAGTTCATTTAAATTTATCGAATATTAAAATTAAATCTTTTAATTACATTAAATGCAATTGAACGAAAGCAGTTAAATTTTATAATAAATTAAACTTAACGTGGTGTTTTGTGTTTAAACTTATCTTAAACGTGGTTTAAACTTATCTTAATGATTTGTTTGGTTCTATTCAACAGCGAGTTCAACAAATCAAATTATTGACATCGTTAAACTCGACGGTGACAGCGAGGAAAGCTTTTCAACAATTGATTTATTGTGGAGATACTACGGATAGATTGACTCAATCAGTTGTTCGATGAGAAAATCACAACAATAATGAAGATTGATAAATTAGTCACAATTTGAGCTACCAGTGTTGCGCAGACTTTAAATTATATTATAGTATTTGTTGATACAAATGAAGCAATACAGACAGTTGAATTTATGATAGCAATGGTAGTGGGCTGTGTAAGCAACGTATTTCTATTTTTGACCTAAGATTTCGCAGAAAGTGAATATTTGCTTTTTTATGTACATTATCAACTCATGTGCTACAGCATAATTTGCATATACTAAAGCATTGCAAAATATGTTGTTAAAAAACCGATATAAATCACTTTAAATGTATTTTATGAGGTGAATATTGAAGATGTAAAGATAGTTTAAAAATTATTACTTATTAGTTACTCGTTCTCACTACATTTCGATAGAAAGTTTACCTTAAAAGTTATGAAATATTGAAATATATAAAGATGGATACTTTGTCATTCTTTAGTTAAGAAATCAATGTTTTTTAGTGATCTTACAAATGAGTAAGACGAAAGCCTTAGGGTGCTTAAACTGAGCTACGAAACGAAAAAATTAACTGTTTTCCTGCGAACATTTTAGAAATAGATTATTTTCGTTATACTGTTTTCTACTATTGTAATTTATTCAATTTATACATTGACTATATTTGCTCCATATGTGTAGCATATAGTTACCTCGCGGCTACCGAAATGCTTCCCAGCTGTAACGTATGATTGGTAATAAAAATATGAAAAAAAATAATATTAAAATATATAATATGAATGAATTGCACTAAAATAAATATAATTTGAAACATATGTATATTAAATATTATTGATACTTATTTGCAATCGCATCAAAAAACTATTATATTAGAGCGGTAGCTCGCTAACAATAAACTCAACTGATTAACTGATACAAACAATCAGTTAAAAATGCTCGTGATGAATGAATCCGGTTCTGATCATATTAAATAAATGAATACAGAAAACAGAAAAGACACTAAGTACCAAAACACTTTTCTGCATGCACAGTTTTTTTTAATTTTTTGGTAATTATTGCCTTTTTATTTCCTGAACTCGAATATAGAATAAGTACAAAAGAGTGTTATGTTTTTTGAATATAGTGCCTTCCCATCAAGTATTGTCAGTGTTACATCATTTGGATTACTGACTTTACTATTCAAATATTAAATATTGTGCTTATTTTCTTTCTCCATAAACGTTCTAACATCAAAATTAGAATTTCTAATCATTTAAATAAATAAAATATATGATATTTTATCAATCGTATGACATGTTTTTTTTTTTTAAATAATATAATGTTGTTTATTCACCTGGAAATAAAGGCGATGATGATAATTAATTTATACATTATGTGTCTGTGTCGCCTGTGTGGTCGAGTGGTCAACGTCGTTGGCTTCGGTTACGGAGGTCACGGGCTCGAATCCCAGTGCGGACAGTTTTATAAATTCATTTTTCAATCGATTTATGAATTTCTGTTCGAAGGCATGGATGTATGTGATGTCTTGAATTCCCCCCTCCCACCCATCCTATCCTATAAACGGGGTGTAGCGAGAGCGATTAGCTAACCACTAGTCCTGTCCTAGCCCTATCCTTTTATTTCTACTCTCTTTGGAAAAAGAGAGGTTGAGCAACTCAATAACAAACGCTCTTGTAGAAACACTTATGTTGAGATAAACTCCATTCGGAGTCCATATGCTCCACGTTGGGAGCAGACTTGGTAAAAAAAAAATTGTTCAATCAATGAATTTGAAATATGCAATTGAGACAAACATAATGAAGATTATTTTACGTTCTTGAAAACCATCTTTTAATAAAACAAGTTTAAATTGCAATATTAATTAAGTTATAAAGCCATAATTATTAAACACGCTTTTGATGAATGTAGCTTTAATCTTTGCACGCTTAAGTGTTAAAACAAATTCTTCTAGCACAATTCTGTTATCTCAAATAATTTGTCGTTAAAAAATAATTATTTAATAAACACAAGTGATGATTACTAACACTGTTTTTTCATATAAAATATGTTTTTGTATACACAAGTTATTATATTATTGTTATAATACAATTGTAAATACAAGTGTAAAATATTTACCTTTCAGTAAAATTGATACCTGTTTGGTTGAGTGGTCAACGTCGTTGGCTACCGCTACGGAGGTCACGGGTTCGAATCCCAGAACGGGCAGTTTTATAAATTGATTTTTTAATCGATTTATGAATTTCTGTTCAAAGCATGGATGTATGTAATGTCTTGAATTAAATCCTCTCCCACCCATCCTATTCTATGAACGGGGCGTATCGAGAGCGATAAAGCTAACCACTAATCCTGTCTTAGCCCTTTCCTTCTATTCCTACTCTCATTGGAAAAAGAGAGGTTGAGCAACTGAGTAACAAGCAGTTCTCGTAGAAACAGTCCTGTTTAGATAAACTTCATTAGGAGTCCATATGCTCCACATTGGGAGCAGACATGGTAAAAAAAAACCAAAAAAAAGATAAGACATTCATTTGAAATCAGATGTGACTCAACTATTAAGCATAATTGAGGAAAGTTTTTTGACATACATACAAAATTTACACTCTATAGTCCAGACTTAAAAGTTTTTACCTTCAAGTTTAGATCGAGATATTTTAAATACTATTATCATATAATTATTATAAAAAATGTAAAAACAATCGTAAAGATTTTTGTAAAAGAAACTCGATATATATATTGTAAATTTATGTAAATTTTATAGTAAAATAAGAGTTTAATGAGTTCATGATTGTACCAAAGTTAAAAAATGCTTTCATCGCAGGCACAGCCGAATCGCAAGAAATTACCGTAAATATAGCGTCCAGGTCTCACTCATAAATCATAAATAATCTTTCCTAATAAGAACCCATTGCTGCGTGCGATTCTGCTAAAAAAAGTTACAATTATATTTTAAATAAACTAAAACTTACAGCTAAATCTTAAATATAAAACAACTACAAACTGTTCGTTAAACTTACAACGTATTCAATTTGGAATTAATGACAAACCATGAATTCTAGTGTCTATCTGATAATTGAAGGCAATGAATTTCTCCTAGTGCATAAATAATTGCACACGACAAATGCAGCTTTATGCCGTGAGCTTCATCTTCAGACGCAAACGATGCAGTACACACAACCACCTAGAACTTAACTTTGACCTCTAACCGAGTCGTCGTGACCGAAGCTTTCGGTTTGCACTTCCCATTGCCATTTGCGACAAGACCACTTTCCCGACCGAATAGGTATAGACCAGGGTGCATGAAGGTTGTAATTCAAGTACCTTTGTTTATCTGCCAAGCTTACAATTTGCTTGATTTCACTTTCGATTAAAAGATTCTGTGGAAATAATTGAAAAGATTTACATTTCAAACACATTAAGTTGAAGTTTCTTGAAGAATTAACACCAAAAATATAAAGTGTAATTTTGTATTGTCGAATGTTTTTTGTATCTTGTAGCAAACTTTAAGTCAACGAGTTTCTTTTTAAAAAATACATGCATTTATTACAGTGTTTACACATACAAAATCTAGTTAAATTACAAAAATCTGTACTGCATGAGGTTTGGTTTGAAATGAAAAATATTATTTTATTATACTAAATAGTACTTATATTTTCAACATTCTTTAAATTTGTCAATCAAAAATAAACTCAATATAGACTTTTTTACTGTTATTTTCATATTCAATACATATTCATAATTCAATAACTGAATTTAATGTAATAAAAATAATACATTGTACACATCTTTCTGTTGGCTTTTAATATATTTTAATATAAAATAGTGTGTAATAATATTTTTTTCAAATTCATGCTTAAAATATGTTGCTTTGCTATTGTAAATAAAACCAATAAAGTAATGCTTAAAAAGTCAAGCGTAATATGTGAAAAACAAAGAAGAACTCCGAAAAATATGCATTACGTACTCACTAGGGCTTGTCGGTTTTCAAATCCGGTTTTTAGCCTAAATTTGTGACACACGAAAACCGGTTTTTCAACTTCGTAACCGGTTGTGCCAAATTTTCCACAAACGAATCTATAAACAAAAGGAGAGAAAATTTGGTTCTTTTATTTGATGGCTTAAAGACATATGCCCCTCATCATTACCCAGCGAAAGGGTATTTTCGAAATCAGGAAATTTTGTTACAAAACGATCAGTGGACGCTTTGTGCTTTCTTAAATCTTATTTTCTGAAGAGTGGCACCAAATATTTTTTTGTTGTGTATTATTATGTATATAAATAAACAACATAAAACATGTTTTTTCTCGCTATTTTATTTGAATTATCATTTTTTTCTAAAACTTCGAAAACCGGATAAAACCGGTTTTCCAAATATATTGACATTCGAAAAGCGGTTTTTTCAAAATTCGTTTTTGTATAAGCTCTAGTACCCACCAAAGAAATCATAACTTATCAAATTGAATGTTTACTAGCTAATTTTTGAAATATTATACATATTAACTACCTCGTTTCAGTAGTAATGCAATCAGATTCCAGAATCAATGTTGTTTTATTACATATTTACGATTTATTTAATCTAAAGTTGTTTCTTAAATGAGTGACAGTCAGTGATATTTACAATATAATACATTTTAATCAACAACTTAAATGGGCAATAAAACGCACGTGGAAAATAAGCGAAGCGAAAATTTATTACCCATGGAATCGATGCAATAACTGCCGTACACTGATGTATTAGCATACCGATTTTCACCTGCATGGGGCGTCAGCGAAAGTTACAATTTTATTTTAAGCGAAGACGTTCCAGCTAGCGGATTGTCCAGTTTATTGGTGCGAGAACATTTTCATCGCATCAATGGCCATTATATTTTAAACGTGTTTATTCGAGGCACGCTCTCGTATATAAATATTCGTAATGTGTTTGTGATTTATGTGAGTGTTGAGTATGGGCATGAACGATTATGACACGGATGGCATACTATTCAACTATTCAGTTAACTATCTTATTTTTAATAATAGTTTGTTTATGAATTTTCAATCAATATTATAACAAAATCTTAACTAAAATATCGAAATAACCCTCAGTTATTTCAAAACAGCTTTTTTTCGATAATCACACGTTCTATCAAAAGGATAGAAGCTGAAAATGCCGAATTAGTATCTAAATTTAGCTTTCAAGTTTGAAAAAGAAAAGCTTGTGAAAATTGCAACCAGAAAACAGGATCTTAAAAAAGGTTTTTAGTGAACAATTTATTGAATTAATATTAGGCTAAGTCAATAAAAAACCAGTTTATCAGTCACCGTGTACTTTAGGGTTGTGTATATTTCATAATTTGCTTTTAGACTAAAGTCATCACAAAACGTCTTTTGTGTGTCCTGTAAAATTTGATATGTGTGAGTTACATTCTTTTTCCCTTCCACAGTCGATATGTTACATTACTTTCTTTGTTTCCGGTAAAAACTATTTATTTTTCTTTTTTGTTTAAAATAATCAATAAATCAAAGGTACTTATATGATTATTGAAAGGTGAGCAAATTGATAAAATGTGTTGAATAAAAACTGTTATTTAGCCAATAAATAGTTCAAGCTATAATTTTAGAAATGGTTAGAAAACATGTGCTTAAACAGATAGTTTTTTTAGTTTAAAGTGGATGGAAAGAATTTAAATCATTGTAAGCTTTAACTATTAAGCAAGAAGATCCATACATCGAAATAAACTCGTCAAGATACAATTGGCAAAAAAAGGGATTTTAAAATTCATTCTGTAAGTATGTTTGGGTTTTTTCAGAAATTGAGTGTGTCGTTGTGCGTTTGATGCTTTATAATGAAAATATATCATACCATATCGATTTTCATCATTGATTTTCATAAATATACTTTCTTAACACATTTACCACAGTCTTTAAATGTTACCAGAAAAATACGGATGATTAAAATCATTACCAACGATAAAAGCAACGCAAAAAATAATACATAATAATGTTTAAAATAAAACAGGTGATATTTCCCTAAGGATTTCTTTTTCAGTCCATTTATAAATCCACTGGATGGTAAAATTATCTCTTATATTATCTAAAGATCGAGATTCGAGATCACAAGAATTGTAAAAACTTTCCATTTGACACTTTTTTTAAATCCATGTTTACTCCCAATGTGGATCATATGGTCTAGTAAAGGAAGTACCCCAACAGAAGTTTTTTTACAAGAACTGCTTATTAACAAGTTGCTCAACCTCTCTTTCGTTTAAACAAAGTAGGAATACAAAATGACAAGTAGTTAATTAATTGATTTTGCTACTTGAAAGGGAATATTAAATTTAGAAATCGGAAACATCCATGTCTTTCAATGTAATTGATAAATCGATTGAAAATAGGATTCAAATCCATGATATCCAACACTGTGCAGGGAATTTTAATATTGTTTTAATATAATAATAATGAATGATTGTTTGTTCATAATGGTGACAGGACCGCCAATAGTAAAATAAATAATTTCAATCAATTGAACATATTTTTTTTTTTGAATCAATATTTTGTTTCCTTTTGAATATATGTCATCTGTCAAAGAAGCGTAAACAAAAAAATCTTAGCATAATTTATGATAATTACTTTTATTTTATATCGTTATAATACAAATGATGGTTGGTTGTTCCGTTGCTTGCCTTTGATAATTGGTCACCGTTATTCTAAAATATATTTCATTATTAAATTTTGCGAGATAAGCACATGCGTGCGTCTGTAGATATTCTTCGCGTGGATCTTGGTGAATTTAACAATAATATTTGTATTCAATATTCAATTATGATTGAAAATAATCAGAGGAATCTCACTTTCCAAACGGAGAATTTCATTTGCTGAATGATGTTGTTGCGTGATATGATTTGTCTCTATAATTGGATAACTTTCTTGTGCATTTTTTCATGCTATATATTTGGCGAGAGTATTCTAATAAATCAGATGAAATTTTAGCAAACAGATGTTGCAGTTTGGTTTAAAGATAAATCATTTTTTAAGACTTAGAATTAAATGAACTTTTGTTTAGATGATTTGCCCTTATAGTGTAGCTCACCATATAACTCTGTTTGGCTACGATATTTTATTTATTAAATTAAAATAAAATATTATATGCACAGATAACAAATTTAAAATATTAAATATGTATTTTTTTATGTTTTCAATAAAATCAAAAATCAAGTTCACTTGTACTAGTGAAAACCATCTTATCCACAAGTGCAATTATTTTTAACCCTTTTTTTAATTATTTAGGAAACTTTTTATTTTTATAAGTTGAACTTAATAAGCAATTAGCCTAAAAGACAAAGCTACGACCAAGAAAGTTCAAATAAATTTGAAATACATTTTATCTACAAAATCAACTCTATATTATTTTCTATATATTTAAAATAAAACATACTAATATAAATAAATGTATTATAATATACAAAGATTCTATTAAGAAAAACACAATATTCCTTTTGTACTTATTTCCACTTTTTTATCAAGATTGAGACCGGTTTCAGTTACAGCCAGTTGACGATGTTCGCCGTGAGGAAAACTGGTCCTGATTTTGATAAATAAAATTGAAAATAAGTACAGAGGAATATTGTGTTTTTCTTAATATAATAACTTTCCACCAAGTATTGACAGTGAACACCTTTAATGTGACATAAGGATTCACTTAAAAATCCGCGTTCTGCTCTTTTTAAAGTCACATACCGCCTTAATACCAAAAATTCCGTAAATTCCTAGGTTGTTGAAATTGGAAATCTTGAAAGAGATAAAAACTGTAAGGAACAGTGAAACGTTAATGTTAATGTAGTATTCATACAATAACGATTGATATTAGTCATAATAATATCCTATACGAAACAAAGATGCCGCATGTTAAATATAACAGTATAAAACATCTCACGTATCCATTGAAATGTCTACATAAACGTCGCAATCAATCATTCATTCATTCCTGTCAAATGGCAAAAGTTGAATGTCAAGCCGATCATGGTCACGAAATGAAACAAATTGCCATGACCACTCTGACAGTAACAATAATTTAATGGAAATAATACCGTTTCTATGATTATGTACAAACTTGTACAAAATGTTAGTTTACATCGAGTGTAAAACGTTTTCAGAAATAATATATAATAGTTGAGGTTTTTTTTAAGAATTAACAACAATTCATTCAGTAACAGCCAATTTGACAGATGACAGCTGATTCATGCTCAGTTTGGTTAGCCATTTCATCATGAACAGACATACGCCAGAACAACGCTTTAAAATTGTGCAAATTTATTTTTAAAATCGTGATTCAATTTGCAAAACGTAATTTCTTAACAGCATAAATTTTTTTTTGGCGATGAGGCTCGTTTTTGGTTAGACGGCTACGGTAATAAATAAAATTGTCACATTTGGATCAAAGAAAATCTACAAGCAATTATTGAAACGCCGTATGTCATTGCATCCACAAAAAGTCACTGTGTGGTTGGTTTTATGGGTTTTAATAATTAAGTATACAATTTAATTTGGAATCGTGTACATGCATTTGTGATGTCTGTTCACTCTCTGAATTGATCTCTGATGAGATTTTTTTAAAATATATGGCACCTTGGAAGGTAATTGTAATGTAAGATTCTTTATATTATATATTGAATTTAAAAATAGTTAAATGTAGTTTTTCATTTATTTTGTGAGAAATTTTATCAGGTTGATAAATTTCAATGTAAAACTAGTTTTCGATTTAAATTTTAAAATAATTACTTCTTCTACTGCTGTTTGTAAATAAAGCATAGATAAAATTCGTTTGGTATTGCACGCATACATCGTACAGCGTTTTTTGTAAAACATAAAACTAATATATACGTTTTCCATTGCCCTCAAATTTATTATACGGTGTATATTGCTTAAATTTACATTTTTAACCAATATTATATTAATAAAAACGCAATATTCTTTTGTACTTTTTTTCTACTTTATTTAAAAAGGAAATTCAGGACCGGTTTTGCTTATGGCGAGCATTGTCAACTGATAAGAAATATAATTTAGCAGTGCTATTTATACAAAAACAAATTGAAATGAAAAGGTGTAATCAACAATTGACATTAAAAATAATTAACAAATTGCAGTAGAAGTGATACTTTAATTACACAAAATTAAAATGTTTATCATGTGTAACATATAATTAAAAAAATAAGCCTTAGCTTTATTAATCAGTTGAGAATGCTCGGCATGAGCAAAACCGGTACTGACATTTTTAAATAAAGTGGAAATTAAGTTAAGGAATAATGTGTTTTTATTAATATAATGCCTTTCCACCAAGTATTGATAGTGAACTCTCTAAAAGTGAAAATCTTAATACTTTAAATACTGTAAAATATGTACAAAGCACGACATTTAAACTTTGTACTTCGTAAACTTGTTCGGAAAACTCTCACTGACTGACCGACCGACCGACGAGAGATAAACAATGCCGATGGAGAGACCCAATGACCTTGTACGTTACAAAGATAACTGCAAAAGCTCTTTTAATAGTACGTAACGAGCTTTATGTTTATGGTAATGTTATATGAAAGTGGTTGCCAATGAATAATTGATCCGCAAACACTGAATCTTTATTTTGTATTACATTTAATTTGCATTATCAACGGTTTTTTAAACATTATTAGATCTAAATTTTGCGGTTGATGATTAGCAAATTAATGTTTATTCATATTTTTTAAAGTTGATAATACAAGCTGTTTTCGATGATTTATATCAGGATGAAAGTATGTCGCCTGTGTGGTCGAGTGGTCAGCGTTGTTGATACTTCGGCTACGGAGGGCACGGGTTCAAATCCCGGTACGGACAGTTTTATAAATTGATTTTTCAATCGATTTATGAATTTCTGTTCAAAGGCATGGATGTACATATGTGATGTGTTGAATTCCCCCCTCTCGCCCATCCTATCGTATAAACGGGGCGTATCGAGAGCGATAGCTTACCACTAGTCCTGTCCTAGCCCTATCCTTCTATCCCTACTCTCTTTGGAAAAAGAGAGGTTGAGCAACTGAGTAATAAGCAGTTCTCGTAGAAACACTTCTGTTGAGATAAACTCCATTAAGAGTCCATATGCTTCACATTGGGAGCGGACATGGCTTAAAAAATATTAAAAAAAAGTTTCCTCAGTTTTATAATAAAATATTTGAACGTAGATATGTTCAGACAGAACCTCTCAGTCTCATAGATTAATGATGATCATGACCATTGCTTAAAAATAATAACCATGTAATAATTAAATAATCCAGTGGTAGCCGAGAAAAATATACAAAATTTCTGTGAATAAATATATGTTATGTCTACGCGTTTGGAAATAGAAGTGTCAGAAGTGAAGGAAAACTTTTGTAAAATAATTTTTATTTTACAAAAGTTTATTACTATTTAATACGATACAGATTGTGTGTAAAACAGTCCTGATAATGCCTTCTTACCATGATTTGAGTTGAATATTAAAATAATCAGATTCATTATATTTTAAATAAATTGTAAAACATTGAAATATGTGGGGAAAATCGTTTGTTAAAAACATGGATTAGTGTTCACTGAAAGCTTTAAAAGTAATTTTGAGTTTATTATACCCGGTAAATAAATATTTGTTTTTAATGAAGCTTGTGACCCTTAAAATCATTATTTAAGACAACTTCCTTACATTTCTTAACAATATATATATATGAGTCGTTTGGTATCAAAAGCAGAACTGTTCTATACATCATGTATGTCAACAGTTTTGCTTTTGATACCAATACAATATGTATATACCAGACTCGTATATAAATTTACAAAAACCACAACAGTTAGCGCATTCGTCAATCTGAATATAGAATAGTTTACTTTTAAGGTGTTCACTGTCAATACCTGGTGAAATGGCATTATAATAAAAAATAATAAAAGATTTTTAGTACTTTTTCCACATAAATTTATTTGATCAGGACCGGTTTCGCTCATCGCGAGCATTATCAACTAATTACATTATAATTACAAAAAATTACAAACACCTATAACATACAATTAAAAATCATCAATAAATAAATATAAGTGGAAAATGATATCAATTATAAGCCCAATTAAAATTTGGGATTTTTTTAAAACAAAATGATATAAATAGCACTGTTTATATATTTTTCTTATCAGTTAATAATGCTCGCGATGAGCGAAACCGGTCCCGATCAAATAAATTTGTGTGGAAAAAGTACTAAAAATCTTTTATTATTTTTATTATAGAATATTTTGTTTTAAGCGATCAAAAATTGAAAAGGAAAAATTGAAATCATCGATGAAATTTGAAAATCATAAAATTTTAATTTTAATGAAGATTCAGCGAAAAATCACTCTCTGTTTTAATTGGGAATAAAAATGAGCATTCATGTGTAGTTATGATCAATCACAGACAATTAATAACTTTCTTTTTGACAAATTAAATTTAAATAACTAAAGAGATTTTTGTATTTTAATTTTTTAATTTTAAATCTAAAATCAAGAAGATTGTATAACATGATTTTTACAATAAATGTAGGTACAATAACCATAGAATTAACCAACCCAAATTTAATAAGGTCTACACACTAATATTAAAGTCTCGAATAATCAATATGATTTTTGCATTTAGTTTTAACGGTTGGTATAACTTGAACGTAAAAAATTGCAATTACGTTTACTGCTGTAATAGTCAATCTGTCAAACTCAAACGATTAACAGTATTTGGTTTTATTCCTTTTAAGCCTTTTGTCTGGTTAATTTTGTCCACTCGCCACACGTATGAGAATTATTTTAATGGGATAAATATACATATTATCAAAATAGTATATTTTATTACAACAGAGAACATTACCGAAATTGTTACATTAAGTTTATACCAACAGTAAAAATCAAATACAAAAGTCGTGTTGAGTATTGGAAACCCTTCTTAATTAGTGATCAGATACTAATAAATTTGAGAATAACCTCTCGTATCCGATATATATAGAACAATTTAATAATATAAAACAGACATCTTCCGTTACCATAAAATGGCATCGATAAAATCTGAGATATTATATTTCGTTGTTGCATGAATAAGTGGAACAAATATATCAATTCGAACATGATACTGAAGTAATGAAAATTGATACTTTGCGGATGAACTCAGGAAATCAAATGAATTTACTTCAACCCATAATTTGACCCGGAAAATAATGCCAAGCAACATAATAGAAATCGGTTTTAGGTCATTTAATTGTTGTTTATAAATGATGACATAATATTAATGAAAATATTTTTTTAATATATCTTAGTTAACTCTCGCGGCTCGGAGACTAGAAAAATACTTCTCTGCCGATGGGGGTCGTTTAGGGACCCCAGTGGTTTCCTCATTATTGGCCTTATTCTTATGAATTTAAATAGTCTAAGGGCTTTAAAATATCTCTCTGCATCATTCCTCATACACTTTACTTTTAAAAATCCGTGTTTTTTTAATAAATAATCATATTTTAAATTGCGCGTAAAAAAGACGTCATTCCAGTACAAATATGAATTTTCAACTGATGCGTTCAGCACAGTTATCTTACAAACGATCGCTGATAAGCGGGCGCTTATCTCGTTATCGCATACTCACGTTATCGCGTATTTATATAAACTAAAAAAGGTCCAAAAAACTATGATATAAGAAAACCTTAATTATAAACATTGTATCACCCATATTAAAATAGATAGTTAAGAAAATGTGGGTATTGGGCTCGCATTTCTTGAGTTTAGAACCGGAAAAGTTAAGGAGTTAGTGATTTTCATATAATTGAATTTATTTTAGAAACTTTAATGTTGTCGGTTGAAGCAGGCTTTAAACCCTAGAAGAATTGTAATGAAGATTAGTGTGATAGCTTTTCCATGAACGAAGCTGTTTCAGTGTAGTTCATTGTATATTGTGATTTTTTTATTCCTTATATCATACTTATTACATGTCAAATATTTAAAAACTATTCTCACAGCCATTGTAAAGAATGTAGTTTGATGTGAAATACAATTATGTTACAAGATTAAAAAAAAAAATAGTTTGCAATACAGTATAAATTTTTCGAAATTATATACATGAGAAGAAAGCGAAATAAAAAGTTACTCAAAACATAAAAAAGTTTATTTACCAAATTGAAGATTGGACTTGTAACTAGCTAATCGATCAACAATCCTTTTATCACAGTATTAGGTATAAAGTGAAGGTTTTTAAACAAAAAATAATTCTGAAGTTATCACTTTCACTGTAAAATTTCCTGGAAAAACGTTCTTACATTTACTAATGATGTAAAATAATCGACCTTTATAATGTCACGCGTTGTTCGTTATTAATAAAAATAAACATGATTCAAGATGCTTCTGGATTAGTTATAAGTCTATAACCATATAAAGATAAATGACTTTCTTAAGATAACTTGTTATTATAAAAATCGAACGTCAAGTCTCCATGATAGACATAGGAAACACGTAAAACGAGATTTGCTGTTTATGTTGAATGAACATGGAATGAAAAATACTAACTATTAACAAATACCAAGTAAAATCAATTAACAATAATAGGTGTGATTTTTTGAAAAAGTTGACAATAAATTTGACAAATTAAATTGAGCTTTACTATCATTTTTATTATATTAATATATTATATAACTTATTTTTCTATTAAGACTGCAGTTTTCGATTATTTATAAGAACAGATTTTACTCATTGCAAATCGTGTCTTGATTATTATAAAACTGAGGAGCAATTAAAAATATATGTTTGTGTATATGTAATGCTTTTCCACCTAAAAGTGACATAAATCGATTCACCATCTCAATACTACAACTAGGTTGCATGATTTTGTAGTATTTCTGTGACAGCTATTGCATACGATATTACATTTTCTTAAAAAAAAATAACATTATTTAATTGTTAATTATACAAAACATCATGATTTTTTAAATTTTAAACAATGATTTAGACGTAGATGTATGTTTATCAAATGGAGTTTGAATTTTATTTTCATTATTATTCATTTATCAAATCACAGTTACCTAGTTGAAGTATTTAACCTCTTCTCGGTCACGCCCGAGTATACTCGGGTATTGAAAGTCGTCAAAACGGACACCACGAGATAACTCGGACAAATTCCTCTAAAAAAAAAATGAATTCTTTTACTAAATTATGCATGTTTAATAAATATACTACATGTTTTCGGTGTTCCAGCATAATAAATAATATGTGATTCTTTTTGGAACACCTGTTTAAATCAATTGGACCGGCAAGTTTTTAAGTAGAAAATTACATATCGTTAAAAAATAAAATACACATTTGTACTAATTCCCGTTTATAGTACTGGTTTCGTTCATGACGATCATTATCAACTGTATTGACAGTAAACATCCTAAACGTGAACAAATTGACTTTTTGAACTTGAGCTTGCAAATCAAATAATCATTTTTATCTTTAAAAAAAATTTTTTAACGTGATAGCTTACAACTGTAAACTAGATATTACGACGAAATTTTTAGCAATAATACAAAAACAGCTTTTTAGAAAACCTAGTTATTATAACATGATTGAGTAAACGTCAATCATCTTGTCTTCTTAATTGCAAAGTGTTTTAATTAACATATAAGTACTGCTTGTAATATGAGCGAGGTAAATAATTTAAGAAGGTAATAAATACAGTTAAAAAAATATTTAAACTATAGCAATCAGTTATTTTTATTATTAAAGTAGGCTTAAGAAAATTATGCGTGAATATAAATAATTAAACTAACAAACTCGTCCGGATATTGGTGTGTTGGGAATATTAATAATATACTAGCTGTAAGCCCGTTGACCTCAATTTTTGTTGCATTTTTAAGTAGTCAGAAAATTACAAACCTATTTATTGAATAAGCCAGAAATTCTAAAAATAAAATAAATATATCTCGGGGCATATATCGACAGCCCTGCCCTGTAGTATTTAAATTGTAAATTATTTAATTTTTGGAATAGTGTTTAAGTTTGTTAACAATCATTTTTCGTAGTAGCAGAAATTTCGTAAATTGTTGAATTTATGAAATAATGTTTAAGTTTGCTAACAGCTATTTTTCGTAGTAGCAGAAATTTCGTAAATTATTTAATTTTTGGAATAATGTTTAAGTTTGCTAACAACCATTTTTCGTAGTAGCAGAAATAGAGCTCGTAAATTACTTAATTTTTGGAATAATGTTTAAGTTTGCTAACAATCATTTTTCGTAGTAGCAGAAATATACCTCATAAATTATTGAATTTTTGGAATAATGTTCATGTTTGCTAAGAACTATTTACTAGTCGGGGACAATCATACAATCATACGGACATTATCGACTATAAATATATAGATACATACATACATACATACATTTATGATATTTATAATAAAATATGTTACAGTAGAAGTATAAGTTTAATAATAAAACATTTTTAGTAATTTTTCCACATAAAATTTATTGGATCAGGACCGGTTTCGCTCATTGTGAGCATTGTCAACTGATAGGAAATACAATGAAACAGTGATATTTTAAGTAAAACGATCATTTTATTAATGATTTTTTTCAATATAATACAATCAAAATTTGCATCGTAACAACGTAGCAGGTTAAGTTTGTGCTATGTGATTTAGAATAGAGGTTCAAGGTTTTTTTCATAGATTTTGCATTCATCATTGTTTAATTTTCTTATTTGTTTTAAACATAAGATACGATAGCGTGTGTTGCGTGGAAGAATTGTGCCACAACTTATATTGCCACAGAAGAGAAATGCACTAAATTATTTGCGATACGGCACCTGCATTTTGTCTGTGACCAGGGATGTCATAGATGTTTTACCGCCAATTGGCTATCACCGAATCAATTAGTTGTGTGTATTAAATCATTTTGCATTGCTAATTCGTTTGATATTTTACTTTTTGCTAAATAAAATTATGTGAGAAAAATTGAGTGGTAACGGTCTTTGCCTACCCTGAAGATTTAACGTTCAAGTGTTTAAATACTTGGGCATTTTTTTAAAAAATGATTTATAAATAATTGAATGATGTCTGTGATTACTTCTTACAGTAAACAATCTTGAATAAAAGGTTAGTTATTGTGTGAACTAACTACTAATAATATCAGTAATTTTAAAAATCCTGTTGTTTGTTTGGTAACTGGCAGCCAGCTATTATTAAGTAATGTATTTCATTATTAATCGATTCGTATAATGTATAAAAGACAATAAAATTTCCTTAAAAACTTATAGATACAAATACTATAATTTTGAAAATTTAGTTTTATATATTTTATTGTTTAAAACTTGTTTAATATTTCTTACTAGATCAATGAAACATGTATAATATTGTTTCCCTTTACATATATTAAATTATCTTAACACAGAGGGTTCACTGTAAATGTTAGATTTTACTACTTAAATAATTCACTTTTTAATTTATATAAAATTAGCCGGTTTTTGGCAAGCGTTGCAATGCCACTCAAAAAAAGAAAGTGTTTGTGTTTATTGAAGTGCATGTTTTCTCTGTCTGTTTGACTTTGACGTTTGCTGCCAATTGTCTATGGTACGAGACACGCACTACCAATTGTATGTTGATTGTACTATAAATTTCGCGCAAGTGTAAGCATACGTTGTCAAAATGAACTGTATTACAGACATAAAAACATTGATTTTTATATATTAGACTTACTTTAAGCTAATTTTACTATGCCTATAACCTTTCCAGAAGTCCAAACAAAAAGTTTGTCGAAGTTTTATGGCAATTGGATGTGCGGTGTGGTGACACTTAAATTACGAACAAACAAACAACCATTGTTATATATTAGATATTGTGTTTTAAAGTACAACGAAACCAATTATAATAATGTCAAAAATAGCAATGTATGTATTCAAATTCTACAAAATTTTATACAACCAAAATATAATGCTATTTTTTACCTTATTTTAATTTAGTTCCACCAATTGAATCATGAAACCAATCATCTTTTCGTAAAATTAATAAAAATAAGGTATAAAAAATGATATACATTATTATATTTTCAATAAAAAAGACGGCCCTGTTTGGCATCGTCGGTATATACCCAGCGAAGACACGAGCCAATGTTAATGTTTTTTAATTAGAATCAACCGCAGGTGAACAAGTAGGTCGTAACGTTTGTTTGATAAAAATATTCTCTTATCATTTTTACCGGACAACGGAAAGATGCGGAAGTACATATATAAGAACGAGATTTGCTTCCATAATTTGAGCGAAATTTCGTATATAACATCTTTTTTATTTAAACCGTATTTGGGTAATTCCAGGTACAAAAATGAAGACAATACAACGGTACACTTTTGGCTTTGAATTATTAAAATGGATTAAAATATACCGCGATGGCAACATATAATACATATACAAGAGACTTAAAAATTTGCTTTTAAATCGGTAAGAACTGTAATTTTCTTAAATTAATTACCAATAATTCTTTTAATAATATTTATATTTTAATAAAGTATGACATTCTGCTCATATCTAATATATTAAAATGAATATTTGTTTGTTCGTACTTTATGCGTTGACTCACCGCTCATCCGATCGTAATAAAACTTTGAAAAACTTCTTGTTTCCACTTCCGGAAGGGTAATACGCATAGTAATATTAACTTACTTCTTAGATATAAAAATCAATGTTAATATGTCTGCCATACCGTTCATTTTGTCAACGTATTGCTTGCACTTGCGCGAAGTTTATAGTATGGCGCGTGTATCATACCATAGACAATCGGCAGCAAACGTCAAAGAGACAAAGAAAACATGCAATTCAGTAAACACAATTCAAACACAAACACTTTCTTTCTTTGAGTGGCTTGTTATTTATATATAAAAAAAATCATTACTTTTTCACACGACATCCATCGTTGTTGACATATTTTTTTATAATATATTTAATATTAATACATAATTTTAAATAAATATGTTGATTTATCTGTATGTCTGTAATGCACAGAGTAGCACAGAACAGATGCAAGGTTGCGCATGCATCGAGAGTGTGTGTGTGTATGAGAGGGAGTGTTAACTCTGCATTATGGTGTAAAATATAATTTTTCAGGTCGATTACTTTGCTACATCATAGAGTGTAAATTTAACGACGAATCATAAAAATTGCAAAATTTGCATCTTTATAGGGATAAAAATCAGTTTCTCGAAATGGTGTATTATTATTAATTTTCTTTCGAAAATATAAATTTAAATTGCCTATTTATTTTTAAAATGATGTGGTGAATTGAAATCAGTCACATTTCTCTGGATTGCCCAGGCATAATGTGCTAAGAAAAAGCATTTTTCTAAATAAGCAATATCGTAATGCGTTTAGTAAAAAAATATGTTGTTAACGAAAATATGTGTACCTATTAGTTTATAAATATAAACAATTGAAAGAAACACATTTAATAAAGACTATCATTGTTACAACATCAATCTTGATTAGGATTACCACAGTAAACTGAAACAATGATCATTAGTTAAATAAAATATAATACTTTTTGCAATTTTGATAGTAAGTTTAAAAATGTTACAATATAACAACTGAGTTTATTACCTTTTTCAGCACACTAAGCAGAAAATCTTGACAAAAACAAATGAATACGTTAAACGTTTAAGCTTTTGTACAATGGATTGTATTTATGGGCTTATTAAAACTACAGTGATGTTTTAAAAGATCTTTCAATTATCATCAGCTAATAATTATAATGAATCACTCACCGTAAAACGCATGGTTGCTAATTTCTTGATCCCAACAGCTGTTTAAAATGTCCTTTTTCACTAATTGTATAACGTTAGAAGCCGCAACAAAATGCGTTATCACTTTAAATCGATTGTCATTATTGTACACACAGTCGCAAAATAATACGCGCTAAAAGTTCTACCCCTAGAATTCACTTTTACTTTCGCGGGGAAATTTCAAAAAAGCTTTCCCGGGCCTACACGAGAGTTTTTTTCGCGGGCTGAAAATGTTAATTGTTCACAGCTGGTGATTGACACAGCGCACGTACAAATATCTCATTGTGTTGCTGGGATGATTTTCTTCGCTGAATGAAGTTCAAGGTGATGGTGCTTAGTGATTTTATACATTCAACGGTCTACGACTCGACCACCCCACTTGGATAGGTGCAGAAAGTGATTTGGATGGATGCTTTTATCAGCAGTTGTAAAACTGTGATACTCCGTAACAAAATCAAATTATCGCTGGATATCCAATAATTACTATGTGTCAAAAGTATATTTCTATGTCATTAAACCAAAAAGCTAGTTTTCTTTTAGTTTTTTATCAAAAAAGTAGTGACCATAAGTTATTAAATATCAAATATAATGGATTGTGTTTATTACTCTTATTAAATGGAAATTACTGAAAAGCCATTTTTTTTTTAATTGTGATAATAAAACACAGGTAATTAAATATACGAGCAGGACTAGTTTCAATCATGATTCTGAATATAAAATTTGAAAACATTTTTTTCCTTCATATCCGCTCTCAATGTAAAGCATATGACGTCCTAATGGACGTATCTTAACGAAAGTTTTTCTATGAAAACTGCTTGTTACTCAATTGATCAATCTCTCTTTTCCAACGAGAGTAGTAGGGATAGAAGGATAAAGCTAGGACAGGACTACTGGTTAACTAATCGCTCTCGCCGCATCCATACCTTCGAACAGAAATCGACAAATTTATCGAAAAAACGTTGTTCGTACTAGGGTTCAAACCCGTGAGATCCGACACGGAAGCCAACAACGCTAACCGCTGTGCCATAGGACTCTACAATATTACAAAATACAATTAAATTGATAGTTAGTGCCTTAAAATATATCAATTAAATATTTTTTTTATATTATATCGGTCAATATCTAGAACGTGAAGATTTTCAAATTGATTAATCTGATAATATTAATGCGTGGATTGCATTTCTTTTATTATAGTTTTTATTTAAAAATACAATCCTAGGCTTTTTAAGCAAAGGTGCATGCTAAAATAAATAATTATTTTATCCAAATTATAAAAAAATATGTAATTTTAACATCATAATTTGCAATATACAAAACCTTTTAAATATACAAATGTACCATTCTAATCAATCAAGCTATAAAGAAATGTATGTTGTTATACATAAATTAAATGATAACTGATTTGGCTAAAATTTTTGCCAGACAGATAAATGAAATTTTTATCTGATATTAACGATTTTTAATGATTAATTGATTGTCTGTGTCTGTGTCCTGAGTACATTTTTTTAAAATTATTTTTCTTGAATCACAAAAGTCGCCGCAGATTTGGAAGCTGTGTACAGGAAAAACATTCGTCGGGAGGAATGCCGCTGGAAAAATGAGCACCACTGATGGAGGCTGGACTCACAAGAATTATAATCATCTTGGAAAACTGAAAATAGCATCGACATAAGTGAAAGGGAAATAGCAATGCGCTTTAGGTTTTGAGTAACCGCCATTTCATATCAAAATACAAGTTATCGAAGTGTACTTTGACAATGTGCTTTTTAAATAGTTTACATAAAAAACAATGCTTTTTTTATTTGTTACAAAGAAACGGATAAAAAATTGTTTTTAAGAATGTTAATGTAAGTAAATTAATATGTAGACCTTTCATTAACACGTATAAATAATAAATTGATATAATATGATCACTGATGTCTTGAAACATGTGTTTTCAACGTTACTTTAAAAAACAAATTTTACTATCGCAAAGTTATTATGACATTCAAAATTTTTATTCAATATTTGAATTGATTTTTTAAAGTTATATATATAATATCGACTGTGGAAAGGAAAAAGGACTTAACCCACCGTTTTTTGCAAAACAGCATTTTTTCAATAATCACAATGTATCAATTTTTATACACGTTATATCAAAAGGATGTAAGCTACAAATGCCGAATTAGTATATAAAATCAGCTTTTAAGTTTGAAAAAAGATGAGCTTGTGAAAATTGAAACTAAGAAAAATGACTGTAAAAAAGGTTTTTCTTATACAATTTCTTTAATTAATATTAGATTATGTCAATTAAACACCAGTTTCGAAGTCTACGTGCACTTCCAGGTTTTGTATATTTCATAATTTAAATATGGCCCAAAATCATCAAAACACGTTTTTTGTGCCTCCTGTAAAATTTGCTATGTGTGGGTTACGTCTATTCCTTTTCCAAAGTCAATATATTAACGAATTTCGTGCGGATTAAAAAATTACAAACCAAACATTTTAACTGGTATATTACCTACAATAATTTATTGTATTGATTTTGATCAGATATCAGTAAAAATGGCAAAATTAAACCTCTTTTATTAAAATTACAAACTGTACAACGTCCATATATTAAAAATTAAAACAAATATTGTTTACGCAACTCTCTTGCAAATTACTCTCAAAAGTAAATATTTTTACAGTTAACCACTTCATGCTTAAGTCAATGGCTGCCACAGACGAGATATCTCGTAAAAATTTTTCGTGCTCAACACACTAGAAACGAGTTATCTCGCCAATAACTTATTTAATTAATAGTTGCAAATTATAGCGCGCGTGCTAGGTAATTACTATTAATTATCTACGGCAGCTAAAAGGCTAAAATCATATTTATATCATCATTTATTTTACTGATCACCTACCATCAGTATGTTCAAGGGTTTTACTTAATTATTTACCCATCTAAAACTAGTTGATTTATTTAGACAGTGCTTAGCAAATATATGTGTGAAAATTGCATGTTAAGAATTTACCCATTCTAGAAATAATCACACGCCTGCTTTACGCTTTATGGGATCAACATATTTAAGTTCATACAATTAGTTAGTGAAACATAAATCATTTACAAATTATTATGTCCTTCAATCGGGGATCAAAAGTAAGTTATATTAAATTTATCAATGTAAGATTGTATATTATAAACATATAATACATTTGAAATTGATTTAGCAAAATCAATGTCTCACGATTAGAACCGGATTTATTTTCTCATTAAAATATGAAAACGTATAAGCAAGTATTAATAATTGACATCCAAAAACTTGAGGTTCTTCTTCGTGTGCAGTGGAGATTTAATGATTAGACTAGCAAACGTAGTTTTACCTTTAAGGTGCAGAGTTTAAACCACCCATGTAAACAGTGACGTACATAAAGTGTGTGGCATGACAAAACAATATTTAAATTACTTTAAATACAATGCAACTTGTAACTTAGAATAAGAAAAAAGAGCTGAATACAAAAAAAAGCGCCGCTATCACACGACTTAAAAGCAGTGGTGTAGTGGGGCCAGGTTGGGCCAGGTCGGCGACCTGGCACCTGAAAATGAGGAATTCGCCCTGCCACCTTTTTGGCTTGTAACTTAATTTTCAAGTACATGCATATGTTCAAAATAGTTATTTTATTGATTTTATTGTTAAAACTTTACTTTATTATTGTTATTTTTACTTCGGACAAATATTTAAAAATAAACAAAAAAAAATAGGGAAGAAATCAACGACCTATTTATTTACCACTTCACCACTGCTTGAAAGGGTATGCCCAATGCTTCTAAATATTTACACATGTTGGCAAAAGTCATTGGTTGTTTGAGTTAAAAAATAATATAAAATATCTAATTAATAAGTGCTGCTTTACGGTTGCGAATCATGGTACCTTACAAAAGCGCAGAGTAACCGTATACTGTGCTTCGAAAACAGATGCCTGCGGTGAATGCTAGGAGTGAGATGGTCTGACTTTGTCATGAACACAGAGATTAAAGAGTGGACTAACCAGCCTCTTATTACGTCCAAGATAAAGAAGCGGCGATGGACCTGGCTTGGACACTTGCTAAGGATGCCACAAGAGATTCTGAACCCTGTCTGTCTCTTCTGCCAACCGGATGGATTCCGGCGTCGTGGAAGGCCACTGATGACCATCCGCAGGATGTACTCAGCGGAGCTACGGGACGCTGGGATGACCTGGGAGGAAGCAAAAAGACTGGCTGGGGATAGAGAATCTTGGAGGAACTTCGTGGTGACCATATGCTCCGTATAGGGAGTGGATATGGAAAAAAAATGTTTCAATGAATGATGAATTCTATTTTAAGAAATAGTATGTTGGGAATCTATTAAATTTGCCAGTTTTCATAAAAAAACCGAATTCAACACGTAAACAATGTTCGATAAATTTGGTGTTAAGTTATGGAAATACGTTATGTGTTTTTGAAGAAGGCGTCGATCTTCGCAAATACACGACTTGATAAAATGATGACTCAATTCCACTAAACTCTTTTGAAACTTATACAGAATACAATTCTTTAAACCAATTAATGTGCTTTATTATAAATTTCGAAGCTCTTCAGCGAAAAAATATTAATCATATTGACATGACTCGTAATTTTAAATCAAGCGAGTTTCATTTATAGTAATAAAACTTTTAAATGTCTGTCAGTTGTCATCACAAAAGAGGTTGTTTCCACAACCTAAGGCTTAGGCCTAAAAAATTTCGTCACACATCAATACATGATTGAGTATTTAAGGAAGATATTATTTAAATATATACAAAGTTAAATCGAATTGAAAACACTATAACTAAATATACTTTTCGTATTTCTAAATCACACAACACAAATAGAAGACTGAAAAGACATTAATTTTATATTAAAAATGTTCTATTACAAAGTAACCATCAAATTCATTAAATAAAATGAATGTTATGTTGGTAATTTAGAGACGAGAAATAATTTATTATTATACAATAAGTGAACTTCTTCAAGCATTTAATAAATCTGTTAAAAACTCTATAAACATATAAAACGAGTCATAAATTGTGATATGATCTATGACAAATGTACAAAATCCTAGCGTATTGAGTGTCCCGTAATAATTTGCTGCATTACCGTTCTATATAATTCTATAGTACTTGTAAGTTTACTCTATTTTACTGTTTACTGATAGATTCAAAATCTGCTATATGAAATTTTGACTGTTTCAGAAATTGACAGATATACTTCATTCCCTTGTGTAAATTTATTTATACCCATGTACGCCATTACTCAGGTCCAAGTGTTTCCACACGTTCTACCAGTTCTTTCACCTCGCGACTTTCCTCCTTGCTGGAGGCAGTGCTGACTGTCTGTCGTAGGCGAGGAATATTGGGTGCCCTTTTAAGATACATACTCCAATCGAAACTATTATTCCGTTATATACATTTCGTAAGCACATCAGAGCTTTTATTAACATAACCTTAATATTTAGTATAATTATGATTTTCCATTGTGGCCTAGTAGACGATAATTCTGCGCCTTTATATTGCCAAATCTTTTCAAACATAAATGTTTATCCATTTTAAATTTTGAACCGTTCAAATTATGTACATTCACACAAATTTTGTCACTAACGACCCAGGTTTCGCTTTTCGGCATCTTCATGCGTTATAGCGCATGGATGAACTTGAACTGACGCTTAGTTAATGAATGTTTCGTTTTTATATAAGAAATAAATGTATCATTGATTTTAAAGCCATTGCTGGCGAAAAGGATAAGCCCATGGGAATGCCCAGAGATTTGAATGGTTTATCAATTGTATTATGATGTATCACAATATGTGGTGATTTCAAAGGCCTCACCCACTTTGACCTATTCTTAAATGAAGACACATATAAAACATTAACCCAACTATAATAGTAACACTTTCAGAACTCTCATGTCTTTTCCTGACAAAAAATCGTAAAGACTGACTTAAAAATGATTTGTTAACACATATTTACAGCATTTGGAGCACGCTTGAAGTAAATAACATTATATGAATTTTGTTAATTATAGAACTGACTGGGGACTTCGAAGTCTCTGAATTTTATGTCTCGGTTCACGAGACATAAAAATATGTTCCGGGATATGATCACTTCCCTTTAGTATGTTAACATATTTCTATGCATGAACACTGTCGCTAACTCAATTCTCAAACTCATCATGCAAATTTATTTTTTTAGTCTAATATTTATAGTATTTTTACTACTCATCATTCGAGAAACTTGTTTGATTTTGCCGAAAGAAAAATGCTGTTTTAAAAATAATACATTGACTCGATATTTTTATGATTTTTTTTGCAAACTTTTATAGCTTCTGTCACCCTACGTACGGCTACTAATTTTTTATAATAAATTGAACATTCTTAATGTTTCTTATCATATTTTGTTTGTTTTCAGAAATGTGCAAAGGTTCTCTATGTATAGAGAATCTTAAAAAATAAATTCTACTTTATACAAAATTTTAATAAAACAATCAGCAATTTTTAAGTTTCGGGTTGCAATCAAATTTCCCGGGAACCGAGACTCGCAAAAAGCGTTGATTTCCGGGTTGTCTCAGAATCCTTAAAACTGACCATTTCAAACCATGTACACTCTGAACGTGACCGTATTGACTTCCTGAAGAATTAATCTCAACTCAATATTTTTACGATAAATATATCTTATGATACTTGGTTATTTAACCTCTTTTTACTAAGACAGTAGGGATAAAAATATTGATATAGATAAAGACTAGGACTTAGTTTATCACTCTTTCTACGTCCTGATATTTAAGGTTTAAAAAAACAAAAAGAGAGGTTGTGCAACTGAACAACAACCAGTTATTATATATAAAAAAAATCTGTTGTGATGAAATTAGGATGTTATATGCTTTGCACTGGGAGTGAGAATATATTAAAAAGAGAACACATAAATACAGTTTTTAAGTTAATTATAATAATAATTCTAATTACAACTTTGCGGTTAAGTTTCAATGAGTTTCGTGAAAATATAAATACAATACTATGCAACTGGTGTGAAAATCGCTTTAATTTAGCGAATCTAATGGAACGTGAATACTCCCCCGGGTCACGATCCCCAAGCAAGGCACAAGGCAGGTATCACGCATCATCAACGGTCGTTCCCTTCACCATAACGGCATAACGTCCTCACTTTCGCCCATGGGCAAAAATTCACATCTCTAGTCGAAGATGTATTTATGCGATTTTTACTATGAAACTCGTCGGCAGTCAATGACAATAAATCTATTTTGTTGAATATGAGCTCAACGAAATATCGTGATAGATTACTTTATATGACAGCTTTTTATTGCTTCTTTATTATTTAATTAATTGGCTAGCGTAAAATAACTCATAAAATGTTTTATGACACATTTCTGAGCGCCTTTCAAAAGTTATGAAGCATGTTTGAACAAACTTGGTGGCATATCGTCAAAGATTCTGCTACTGAGACATTTATTCAATCTATCATTGTTTGTAGGTACTGACTCCACCTTATCAATTTTGATCAGGAAAGCTTTCACTCAAAAGTTGGTCATGCTCGCGATGCACAAAAGCTGGTTCTGAAACAAAAAATGTAGATTTTTTATATCAACTGTGGTAAGGAAAAATAACTTAACCCACAGATTATTCAAAACAGCTTTTTTTCAAAAATCAAATGTATACAAATCGATACACGTCCTATTAAAAATATGTTAGTTGAAAATGCCGAATAAGAATCTAAATTTAGCTTTTAAGTTTGAAAAAATAAGCGCTTATGATAATTGCTAATAGTTTTTTTTAATATTAAATAGGTGTTAGATTAAGTCAATTAAAAACAAGTTTATCAGTTTCCGCGCACTTCAACGTTGTGTATATTTAAAAAAATTGCCTTTGGTCTAAAATCATCCAAAACCTTTTTTTGTCTCTCCTGTTATTTTTTTTTATTTGTGGGTAACGTCCTTTTTCCTTTCCACAGTCGATATTAAAAAGCTAGTGTGATGTCAAAATTAACCTAGTGCTTTGTTTGTTTTAGAATTATCTACACACTATGTATTGTATAGCCGCCTGTGTGGTCGAATGGTCAACGTCGTTGGCTTCAGTACGTAGGTCACGGGTTCGAATCTCAGTACGGACAGTTTTATAAATTGGTTTTTAATCAATTTATAAATTTCTGTTTGAAAGCATTGATATATGTGATGTCTTGAATTCCCCCCTCCCATCCATCTTATCCTATGAACTGGGCGTATCGAGAGCGATTAGCTAACCACTAGTCCTGTCTTAGCCCTATCCTTCCATTCCTACTCTCTTTGGAAAAAGAGAGGTCGAGCAACTGAGTAACAAGCAGTTCTCGTAGAATAACCTCTGTTGAGATAAATTCCATTAGGAGTCCATATGCTCCACATTGAGAGCGGACATGGTAAAAAAATGTATTTTATAAAAAGTTTTATAGTTTTGCTGTACTATAATGTTTAAATATAAAATAGATAATAAAATTGTATTATACCTGACAGACGAAAGCTTTCATACTTAAACTTATGCACCGGTGTCCGTTTCAATATACGGTATTTAAATAACTCAACAGTGTGACCATTTTCAGTTTCAAATAGTTGACCTGCATTTAAATTGTACTCAAGCATTTAAAACCTCATCATTTTTCTTTGCTGAAAGATTTCTAATTAATTTTCTTTAAATACATAACTTTACCTTGATTTTGTTTTCGTAAAAGTAATAATTTTAATTGTTTGTGTATTTATTATATTGTATTTAATTAAGATGTATCATAAGAAGCGATACAGGTGATAAATAACCATCATAATTACTGTAGTGAATGCTTGCTGTTTTGTAATAATTATTGGAAAATTTTCTATATCTCAACGATACATACATGCTTTAGTAACAAGCTTCAATGAATTTGTTTCTATTCAATACTTTCGCTAGAAAATAAAATATTACGTGAAGCTTAAATATGAAAATCTATATAGAGATGACTTTATTTAAACGTATAATTTCATAATACAATAGATATACTATCAACTCGATGTCAAATCGCGAAGTACATTTAAATCAAAAACGAACAATCTATTTATTTTGAAATATTGAAGGGACCAGAAAGAAGTCGCGCATTTTTTAATAATCTAGGAGTTTATTTATTTTAAATATTTTTATAAAATAATCTTCATTATTATTTACAATTTTTTCCTACCCTGTCTGCAATTTTTAAATTCAATTCAACATCAGTTACGTTACGAAAACTTTTTCCAATTAGAGTGTGCTCCATATGTCTAAATCTTAGATACATTAAAATTTCGTTATGTCACATTGTCAGTATATTATAATGTATGTAGATGAAAAGGGATGAAAATAGTATAGACTTTGGAAATAATCCATTCATTAATATTGTGGAGCTAATTACCAATTAGCTCTAAGCTAATTGCCAATTAGCTATTAATTATTAGTTGATTTAAAAATCATTCTAGGGGTATCTATCTATGTTCTGCAATTTAAGCAGTACAGTTCTGTTATATAGCTTTTGTTATTCATTTGCAAGTCTTGTAGATTACACTTTAGTTGTTTTCATGATCAATAACTGTCAAATGGATATGGTTTTACAGTTCTATTGTGTCAGGTTTGTTTTGATATGGTTTATTATCGTATGGAGTAGAGAATATTTGTACAAAGCCTTGACAAGATCTTCAGAGATTGTAAAAGATTAATTGAGAAGCAAAATTGCACTTCTGACAGTAGCGCCAGAGAAAAAAGAATAAGATGCTGCCAGATTAAGAACAGTCAGTTTACGGTAATTACAAAAAACGAAAAGATAGTAAGAAAACATATAAAAAACATTATCATGTATTTTTTTAATGTGTGCTTTTTCAGGAATAAACCAACCTAACGAGATGAAACACAAAAATAATCAGGAAGAAAACCTGCCATATTTTCAGTTGGTTCCACAGTAACTGAAAAGAAATTCATTTATAATATTATTAAATTTTATTGTTATTCTCTGGTTGTATTAAAATGTTTGACACGTGTTTCGACTCTCAGAAAAACATCTTAGGATGCTGCTTCCGTTCATAAGACTTCTTTAGACTTAGTGTGTATAATACATTTATTCAATCGAATCTATAAAATGTTATTTTAATCCAAAAAAATGTTATTTATTTGTTGTCTATCTTTCCCTACCCAGTTTTGTCAATTATACGTGAATAAAAAATGAAGCTAAACTTTTGTCATATAAACACTTATTTGATATCGTTTTGTTATGAGAAATTGAATAAAAGGTGGCTAGTTATAGTTTCCTATAGATTGAGAACGAAAATCAACAGATTATAAGATGTTTATTTTACCATTGAAGCTGAGCTTGAAAACAAATCAAAAATGTATCACTGTTAATAAATATCTACTTACTTGGTTTACGTGTGGAAAATTTGAAAAATAAATCGCGAGCGTGTTAAAATAAAATTAATTTTGCCTGACTTCATACAATAAATTTCCGATCGTGCCTCACAAAGTAATAAGTCAAAAAAATATGTATTCTCTTAACAATAATAAATTAAATAACACCATTATTAAATTTTCTACAGCCAACAAACATCATGTCAGATGACGTATTTAAATAAAATAATAAACTGAATTGCATCGATTTGCGCAAAGGTAAAATCTTATAGAGTATACATATATACAAAATAAATTGCCGTGTCGATTGATTGTTGGTCAAATTCATTCGCATCGCTTGCGATTTTTTAAATCAATCAATACAGCTCTTTTTTCAGGAAATTCTGGAAATAAACAGAGCATAATTGAGCAGCCTTCCGATATTAAATGAAATGCTAAACATGCTGGGATCTCCACTCCTATACCCTATATAAATGTGATCATAAAACCTTTTTCGACAAACAAATAAATATAATTCTTAAAACCACTCATAACTCAAATCTGTGGGCATTCTCATGGGCGTATCCTTTTTGCCAGCAATGGCTTTAAGCTTGCTGATACATTTATTTAATATATAAACACGAAACATTCATTTACTATACGTCAGTTCAAGTTCAAAACCCGGGTCGTTAGTGACAAAATCTGTGTGAATGTACATAATTTGAACGATTCAAATTTAATATTTAAATTCTACCAAGCACCTTCAGTCGAAATCTTAAATTAAATCAATCAATAGTTTATAAATTGAAATTTAAAATCTTCTCTCTTCAGTCTAATCTCAAAAAGGATAGTAACAAAAGCTTAACAACTAGTCTTTTCCTGTTCTATAGTTTTATACTTACTAACTTTTAAAAACAGAGTTGACAGTAAGTAACAAAAACAGAGAAAAACAGTAGTAACTGAGCAACGAAAAGTTTTGATAGAAAAATATATATTTAAATAAAATACATTAGAATTTTCCATGTTCAACATTGGAAGCGGGCATGGAAGTTAAAAAATGTGATGTATTAAATTTTTACATCGTTATTTTGACAAAAAGTTATCGTCGAAACTGTGTTTAGTTATATAATTTAATATATAAAAAAAAATAAGAACAGACATATATTTTTTATTACGATCCATATAATATATTAAAATATAAAAATCAAATAACTAAAAATATTTGCGTTAGAAAAAACGATATGGTACAAAGGTGTAAGATGATTTTAAGGAAACGGGCGTCTATCGAAACCAATCGAAAAAATTAAAAATTACATAATTTAGCCACACAAATATTTAAAAAAAAAATGGTATTCAAATCACATTTTTAGAATAATCTAGAAGCAATAGATTTCAGGTCTAACGCTATAACCAGGATATCACTGAATAAAATAACACTTACTTTGGTCTTCTTTAGTCCAGCAGAGCCACTCCTAAGAAAGGAAAATCAACTTCCACCAACTGACAGTGGTCATCTATCAAACACGGTATGCGTACGGTAATCAGATACGATAGAATCAGGGGTAGGAGAAAATTGTATTTCCATTATTAATACATTAACGTAATATTAATTTTAATGATATAACATGCATCACAATGGCGGAGCACGCTTTGGATTGACATAAGACAACAGCCTTTCAATTGTAAGAAGCTTATTAAAAATAAAAAAATACCAATGTCTAATTTTAATCATATATTCTAAGAAAATGACAAAAAAACTTAACCGATTACAGTTTTGGAATGATTTTTGAAATACAATAAAAAATCTTCAAAAAAAATTAAAAAAAATATTTATAGGATAATAACAACGTCTATGAAAAATATATCGATAACTTTTTTATTCCATTGCTTGATAACTTAGGATAACTGACGTTGTTCACCCAGCTGAACAAATGTTTATCTGTACATTATAACAACAAATTATTTAATTAACTTTTTCGAGTATCATGAAACGAAGTGAAATGTTTTGAAGTGGAAGAAAATAAAACAAACAAATAAAAAATAATTGACAAAAAAAATACAGCTCAAAAAATTCTAGCGTCTAATCTTCTTTGGGTAGCTGTAGAAATAAAAAATCTGTAAAGCTAGAAAGTGTTACATATATATATAGGTTTTTACCAGTAATAACTGCCATTAGTTCGTGTAATATGTAAGTAAGCTTGTTTTTTGAGACTATAAAACGTATTTAAATTTATCGATCTGCATTCTTAACTCAAAACACCCAAGTTAAGATATAACGTTTACAAAAGGTCCTAAAAATTTCACCAAATTTATAATAAAAAATATGTAATATTTTATTTGACATGATATGTAAACGTGAAAAAACAAGACTGTATTTCAAAAAAAAAAAAAAAATGTACAGGTTTCTGTCTTGTCCTCCCGTTGAATCCTGTAGTATGCTAATAATCAAAATAATGCTATTATAATTGAAATAAAAATATTATTTCGACTATTTACATACTACACGCATTCAACTCAAGGGAAAGGTAAAAACCTGGAAAATAAATAAAATTTATAAATGATGAATAGTTTTCACATACTATATAAATATATATACATATCGACTGTGGAAAGGAAAAAGGACGTTATCCAAAATTTCTTCAAAACAGGTTTTTTTCTATAATCACAATGTCAAAATCAAACTTGATGCACGTTCTATCAAAAGGATGCAACCTGCAAATACCAAATTGTTATCTAAATTTAGCTTTTGAGTTTGAAAAAGATGACCTTGTAAAAATTTAAAACCAAGATAAAAGACTGAAATAAAGGTTTTTCCTAGACAATTTCTTTAATTAATATTAGTATATGTCAATTTAACACTAGTTTAGAAGTATCCGTGCATTTCAAGGTTGTGTATAATTCATAATCTGCAAATGGCCCAAAATCATCAAAACACGTTTTTTGCGCCTCCTGTAAAATTTGATATGTGTGGGTGACGTTCTTTTTCCTTTCCACAGTCGATATATATATAGTGATAATATTTATATATTAGATATAATGAAACATTTTTTTTATGCAAGTACCAGTTTCGTTCAGCTATGTTCTATGGATTTGGCCATGATGAAAGTTTTACCAAACCATTGAAAAATGATAGTTATTTAACGACATCGTTAAAATGGTAATAACAACTTTGAATAATATTTGACTGTCCATGTTTTTACAATCATCTATATTCCTATTTTAATGGTTTTTGAATAAGGTTAAACCACATTAAATGAAATTTGATGAATTAAATTACAATATTTATTATAAGTGCAATGTAGCCATTATTGAAAAATAGTTAACTTTTCCGGTTCTAAGCTCAAGAAATTTATTTATTTATTTATTTATTTAATTAACATTGCAAAAGGTTGACAAATTATAAATTTAAAACTTTTACAATGGAGAAAAAAAATAGTACAATTTAATATTAAAATCAGTAGAAAAAAAAATGGCAAAGAAGTCAACTGAGTAAGCTCCGACGAACTCTACTTTAATACATAAAAAATAGTATTCGTCGGAACTCACCCACGTCTACGTGGAATATGTCGACATCCGAAGCAATATTGTTGAACACCGTTAAAGCTCTCCCCAGTGGCATCCCCATTGGCAGGCTGGTTCTACACCTTGGGAGAACAAACAATTCATGTCCACGATTTCTCAAAAAATAATCAGGAACATTTAGATTCACATTCTCAAGAATGGTGGAATTCTCATTTTGGCCACGTATAAGTCGAAAGAAATATATGGCCAGATACATTTCTCTTCGAACATTCAAACTATTGAAGTTAAGCATGCCTAAGAGAAAGTCAGTTGGATATAGCCATGGGTAATATCCATACACCCTCATATAGAGAAGTCTCAAAAATTTCTTCTGAATCTTCTCCACCATAAGGGTATATTTCGAGCATCTTGGGGCCCAAACAATTGACCCACTCTCAAGTCTGCTTCGAACCAAAGCGTTGTACATTAATATTAGAACTTTAACTCCCGAAAATACTCTGGTGGTACGGATGATAAAGCCCAACATTTGTAATGCTTTCTTGCAAGTAATCTTAATGTGATTATTGAATGTTAGTTTGCTCTCAAATTGTACGCCAAGATCTCTGACGACACCAATACCCACATTTTCTTAAATATCTATTTGAATATGGGTGATACAATGTTTATAATTAAGGTATTCTTATATCATAGTTTTTGGACCTTTTGTTGTTTATATAAATACGCGATAGCGCGATAATGCGATAACGAGATAAGCGCCCGCTTTTCAGCGATCGTTCGTAAGATAACTATACTGAACGCGTCAGTTGCAAATTCATACTTGTACTGGAATGACGTCTTTTTTACGCGCAACTTAAAATATGATTATTTATTAAAAAAACACGGATTTTATAAAAAAAAATGTATGAGGAATGATGCAGAGAGATATTTTAAAGCCCTTAAACTATTTTTTTTTTGAAATTCATAATAAGGCCAATAATGAGGAAACCACTGGGGTCCCTAAACGATCCCCATCGGCAGAGAAGTATTTTTCTAGTCTCCGAGCCGCGAGAGTTAAAGTTTTTATTCAGTATGTAACCCTGATAAAATAACTACGAGTAACATTCTGCATGTTCAATTTCTCCCGATTGGCTTAGTCATCTTTGATTTGTTTGCGATAGACATTGTGATGTGAATGCCATAGGTCAACCAGATGTTTGTTGCGAAAACAAAATTATAATTTTAGATGAAAATTTATTATTTGCTCATAATTTTTAATTGTTAAAATTTTGTCAAGTATTTGGCGTTGGTAAAAGATGTTTAAGATTTTAATCAAGAAAACTGATTTGTTTTGTAATAGTAAACAAGATTTTTAAGTCCTGTCTCACATAAAAATAAGCTGAAAATGTAATTTAAAATGTTATTCTCACTTTGCTTTCCTGTTATTTAAAACTTTATGGTGCATATCAAACAGGACGCTACAATCCTGGATAATCAATTTATACTATTGGTAAAATAACGTGCCTGTATAAATATGTTTAAAAAAGCTCCTCAAAACTTTATCGTAAGACTGTAACGCCACGTCTTACCTGGTCGAAGTCACTGCGAATGCGATTGGAACACAGCTTAAAGCGAATCAATCAAACTAATCGAAGTGTGCGTTTTGTCACGTAGACAGCAACAGTCTATAGCGGCGGAGACCATTTGATATTTTCGTGTCGCACCGAGTCGCTTTGCATTCGCGTTGATTTCTTCCATATAAAACGTACAGTAAGCGTGAAAAAAAACATTTTTATTATGAGAAATAACTGACCTTAGCTGACTTCCAATTGCGTCTTTATTTAGATGGTTTAATAAAACAACGCAACAAGTTTTTATACTTTTATATTTGTTTCAACTTTTTTTAGTAACATTTTTTTATATACGAAGCTTTTATCATCACTGCCTGAAATAAGTTGAACAGTAAGAGTTAACCGGCAATTATAACTAACAAATTAGACCAAACATTAAAAAAAAACTGTAACAAACAAATTAGGTTTTAAACCTTTTGAAGACAAATAAATATGTTATTGAATAAAACTGCCTGAGTTTAAAAATAATTACCGTTCAATCGTTTACCTTCATCCATTATGCGTTCTTCACCGATACAATATGGTGATAAAGTATTTGTCGTTAATACAATAATGTTTTTATATACAATAACAATAAAATAAAACATTGAATTGAATGTAGTGTAAGAATGAATGAATAATAATGATATTTGTTAGTTAAAAAATAGTTGTGAATACAATATGAAATAAGGAAATGCTGATCGATTAATTGACGATCAAAAAGAAAAACAATTTATTCTCTCGCGATGTTTAAACGAGTTAATGACTGTAGCTCTAGTGGCTCATGAGTACTCATTGAAAACATGTCGTATTAAACGAAGCAATAACTGCTTGAACCAGCAACCCATAAAAAAAATGTACATCAAAGACGTTGCCACTTGCCAGAATAAAAAAATCATTTTTTCTTTCATTATCAAGATCAACAAGTTTGAGGTTTCCCTGTGACGTTTCCGATGCAACATATCCTATTTTTTTTACCATATCCGCTCCCAATGTGGAGCATATGGACTCTTAATGGAGTTTATCTCAACATAAATGTTTATACGAGAACTGCTTGTTGCTCAGATGCTCAACCCATCTTTTTCCAAATAGAGTAAGAATATACGGATAGGGCTAAGACAGGACTAGTGGTCGGCTAATCGGTCTCGATACGCCTCGTTCGTAGAATAGGATGGGTGAGAGAGAGAAATTCAAGACATCACATACATCCATGCCTTCGAACAGAAATTCATAAATCGATTTAAAAATAAAATTAATAAAACTGTCCGTACTGGCATTCAAAGCCGTAAACTACGTAACCGAAGCCAACTACGTTGATCACTTGACCACACAGGCGGCTTGTATGAACCCTTGAAACTTTTGCTTTTTCTGCTTTCAATGAAATTTAAATTTAATATTGAATTTCCACCAAGCACCTTCACTCGAAATCTTAAATGTTATCATTTTAGTTTGAGTATGGCCGCTCTTTTGACATATGTGTATAAACTACTGTATAAATATAACGACTTTAGACAGAATACAAAAGTAATTAATGGTAATTATAATTAACGGTACAAACTACGATATTGTTCATTAAAAACTGTAAAATCACGCACTATTATAGATATATATATATGTGTAAGTTTTAATTACTAATTATATGTTTAGAGTACTAATCCAACAACGATGAGGTGTACGCCAAAAGGTAATTGCTTGGCTGCCGACTCTAGTACAACTTTTAGAGAAAATATTCAAGTTTATTCACCCAACCGTCACCGTTGGCAAAGTATACGTGTGCTGTTATATGAATTATCGATAAAAATAAATATTTTTATTGCTATTATGGCTTGTACTGACTTAAGTTAAGATTAAGCACTTTTATTGCTAACGGCAATTGTGGGGCTATAATGTAAAACGTACTATTTCCAAAATTAGTGATATTGAGTTAGGTATGCAGATAGGGTAATTTAAGCCTAAGGAATCGACTGATCCTATTAGTTTTAATATAAAATATCTAGACTGTCGTCTTCAAATTGAAAATCATATTTATATGCAAATGTTATTCGTTATATATGGAAACTCTACTGAATAGTTTGAGTTTTGGAAATAGTACGTTTATAACCCTACAATTATTTTTGGTAAATTAAATTCATATTCTCATCGACTATTTTCTTGAAATTATTTTTCGATAATCATGAACTACAATATTTAAAAATAACAATGATGGTTTTTCGTGGTAAATGTATGTTAGAGTAGCCCTAAAGTAAGAGCATCTAATTTATATATTTTTTACCATGTCCGCTCCCAATGTAGAACATATGGACTACTAAAATAATAAAATAATGAGCATCGTTCCCACTTGCCAGAATAAGAAATCCATTTTTCTTTTATTATCAAGATCAACAAGTTTGAGGTTTCCCTGTGACGATTCCGATGCTAAATATCCGATTTTTTTTACCATGTACGCTCCTAATGTAGAGCATATGGACTCCTAGTGGAGCATATCTCAACAGAAGTATTACTATGAGAACTGCTTGTTACTCAGTTGCTCAGTCTCTCATTTCACGAAAGAGTAGAAATAGAAAGATAGTGGTAGAACAGGACTAGTGGTTAACTAATAGCTCTCGATACTCCCAGTCCATATAATAGGATGGGTAGAGAGAGGGAGATTCAAGAAATCACATACATCCATGCCTTCGAATAGAAATTCATAAATCGATGGAAAACTCAATTTATAAAACTCTCCGTTCTGGGATACGAACATCCGTAACCGAAGTCAACGACATTGCCACTCGATCACACTGGCGGCTAGAGCATCTTATAGTAGTTAGTAAATTTCTTTGTGAACCCAGACACGAAAACGTTAATTACTTCAATAATAAACAGGCTAAAATGTAGTAATTTTTAATGTTATTACTCCATTTTTCCAAGTCTATTAAATGATTTTTCTCAAATTTAATATAATATTGATTCATAATTAATAAAAAAAACAATAGTTTTAATTCCTATGTAAGCACTAAAATACATTATTCACGAATATAGAAATTCTTTATTCTAATATAATTCTCTAAAGTTGGTGTGTTTTATGAACAATAAAGATGTACGACTAAACAGGCTCCGTGGTAGAGTGTCAATGTCGTTGGCTTAGAACACGCAGGTCATGAGTTTGAATCCCAGTACAGAATGTTAATTTTTCAATAAATGTATGGATTTATGTTCAAAGACATGGCTGTATGTAATATCTCGAATTCCCCTTCCCACCTATCCTATCATTAAAAGAACAGAGCGTAGTGAGAGCAATTAGGTAATCACTAGTCCTATCCTAGCCCCATCTTTCAATCACTACTCTCTAAGAAAGGTTGAGCAACTGAATAACAAACAGTTCTCGTAGAAACACTTATTTTGAAATAAACTCTATTCGAAGTCCATATGCTCTATATTGGGAGCGAACATAGTAAAAAAACAAACAATTAACAGATTTGAGGGTTATTACTTGCAAACACGGCTTATTCCAAAATGGTTAAAAAATGAAACTTGAATTTCATTTTAAAAAACAGTGTACATTTTAAAGGTATTTTTAGTCTAAAATTACTTTGGAATGATATTTTGAATGTTGTTAAACCATGTTTGAGACTGATTTCTAAAAATACTTTCAAAATTATTATTTTTTTACTAAATTACATTCATGGTTCATGTTTCAACAACTTATTTATAAAAAATGCTTCAGTTTCAGATGAATCGACTATTTTCAGCTCGCTTCCTTCTCTTATATAAGATAGTTCTTCTTGTTTTAAAGCCCTAATTTTAATCGTGACTCAATTCAGCAGAAAAAACAAAATATTTATTTATCACATAAATAATGACATCGAAAACTACGCGACAAAGGAAAAAGTAAAATAGATTCGATTTAACATTTCTTTTTTGCAATTATCAACTTTCTTCAGCCGAATTTAAATTAAAGATGAAATTAGAAAATAAATTCTGGGCGAACAGGTAATAAAGCCACTATAAAAATATAATCGTTCAACTGAAAAACGAAATAAAAAGACGAGAAAATATAATTTATTATACGGCGTTATATTATATTATCCAACCGCTATCATTGATATTATCAATATAATATAAGACGTATTTATTGATCTGATAAACAACGACGATAAGTACGATGGAAACACTTTCCCCAGTCTCAAGTAAAAATCATAGAAACTGCAATCACATTATTACGATGAACAGTGCCGGCGCGAGGCTATTTCGTGCCCTAGGCAACGTTTATTGAAGCGCCCCCTTTTTAAGAAATCGTCCCATTTTTTGCGAAGTAATGAAAAAAAAACAATTCGGAATCATGAGAAATATTTTTTTGATGTTTATCTATGTCCGCTCCCAATGTCGACCATATGGCCTCCTAATGAAGATATATAATCATAAGTTTTTCTACGTGAACTGTTTGTTACTCAGTCGCTCAACCAAATCACATTGAACACTATACTTATATAATTACGACGAGCAAATACAAACATCAAAATAAAATATAACGCACGATTATTTATTATTATTAGAGTACATATAAAAAAATAGTTTTCATAATCCATTTTTGCGCTCCCTAATGGTATGCGCCGTGGGCGGTTGCCTATTTCACCTATATGGTAGCGCCGGCCCTGACGATGAAGAATAATATCAATGCGCTATTATCTTTTATGTATATAATTATTGTTTTTTTATCAAACTCTGTAATGACGAATCTCGTAACTAACAATCAAAACTAATAATACTGTATTAGATGTCTGTATAGCTTTATAATACTTACACATAATTCTGCAAACGTTTTCATATTCAATATTTTAACAGCACTTTTTTAATCGTTACTAGGGCGTCCTACCCCACATCCCATTACGGGATTGGTCATTAATCCCGCAATCGGAAAATTGTGAATCCCGAAATCCCGGGATGCCAAAAAGAGTGTGAGGTAGGATGCCCTAGTAACGATTAAAAAAGTGCTAAACCAAGCCGATAAAAAAATGTATATTTAAAATTCTATTTGTGTCCATTATTGGCTTCAATTGGATATATGGAAGCTTTTGATTGAGAATTTTTATTTAATCTACAATTTAAAACAACTTAGATTATTCCACGTATTGTGCTACTAACTGTGACACGTGTTTCGTCTCTTTCAGAAGCATCCTCAGACAATCTTATTTTCACAAATTTTGTTTATGTTTGAATAATTATGATATATTATAAAAATAAAAACGGGAAGCAAGAATAGGAGAATAGAAAACAAAAAAACAAAAATGATAGTACAAATGACATTTACATCACAAAATGATAAACTAATGCAGTGCTCCGCAACCTTTTCTCACCTGCAACACACCAAAATTCTTCCTAGAATTCCGCGGCACACCAAAAGCAAAAATATATAGGTATTAAATTGATACACAAACTTTACAATAAATTTTTGTTTTTTAAGTAAATAATTTTGTTAAGTATACACAAATAAAACTACAATATATTTTTATGCAATTTTAATAGTCATTATAAAATAATAACTAATTAATATGATACCTGCGCTTGTTTCAATGAACACAAAGGTTTTATATTCGGCTCGATATTTGACAACACAACCCGAAGTTATTGGTCAAAATATTTTTTTTATTATGTATTTGACCGCGGCACACCTGTATCTGGCTCACGGCACACCAGTGTGCCGCGGCACACCGGTTGCGGAGCACTGAACTAATGAGTTGCATCAATTAGGAAGGGTTAAGCCATTTAGGGGTTAATTATATTTAGGTTATTATTTAATAATACTTCTTTATTGTTGATACTTTTATTCATTTCTAAAAATTCTAAACTATTCATTTTTAAACCTTTTTTATTTAGTCGATGGAGTATTTTTACGTTATTACTCTGAATTTACTAATCCATTAATCTATTACTTTTGGTAAAACATATTTTTGCAAGCAACGCATCTGATCCAATTTTGAATGAATCATAATAAACAAGAAGTGTAATTTTAAATTTAATAACTCATTTTATTCCTAGCTGTATTCTAGTTATTTTCTTCATTATAACACTCAATTAAGATAAGCATTACTACTTCGCTGTCTATCACTCAGCATTACTTTCACTGATATATGAAGTGCATAAAAGCAAAAAGCGATATATCCACTTTACAACGCCGGTTGTAAACAACGTGTTGTTTTTTGCACATAACATATTAGTTTTAACGATAGTTTTTTTTTTAAATATTTTATTTAAAATTTATATTCTAATTCAACTGGGTTGGTAGAGCAGTGGTCAACTTCGTTGCCTTTCGTGACGGATCACACAGGCTAAAATCCCAGTTCGAGTAGCATTTCTTCAATCAATTTATGTTCGAAGAAATGGATGATTGCGATGTCTAAAAAATCGAGTAGGAGAGCGATTAGCTAACCACAAGTTCTTTCATCATTCTATCCTATCTATCCCAACTATGTTAAAAAAAAGAATTTTAGTTATTGAGTAACAAGCAGTTATCGTCGAAAAACGTTTGTTGAGATGCCTCTACTAGCAAGCCATATGCTACATATTAAGAACATGTATGCAAATGCATATTTAAAAATATATAAAAGTATCTATGAACATTTTTCATTGCCGTAAATTTAATAAAGTGAAATAAATCGGATAAATGCTTATTGAAATAATCATATTCTGCGATCATTAAGAGTAAAATTATTGTTCGTTAGTTTTTGTCGGATTTTTCAAGTTTCTAAATATCTTTAAGTATGTAGTGTTTTTAAGTTATTTTAATAAAATGTGGACCTATTGGTTTTTACTTTTAAACGCCTTGTATGTAGTAATTTAAATATACAGCATCAGAATAATTTTACGACCGTATCGTTACATATATTTAACGGTAATATAATTATTAATACATATTGTTTATTAAGAAATCAATACTATTTTGCAATTTGTTGCTAATTCATCAGCACTGAGCTGCTGCGAAGTTAACTTTAAATTCTTGGAAATCTGCAGTCCGTGAAAGATGGATGACTCTTTGACAATGGAGCGTTTTTACCACGCACAACTAATCAAATTATTTAATTTAAATTACAGTTAATACTAGATATTTAAATACTCGACTATCTAGTGTGACTTAACTGTGTACTGCCAGTTTCTAAAAAACAGCTTTTAACATATCATTGGTTTTTAAATATTGTCACTCATTTTTTAACCCCTACCATAAAAATAATGCAAAATTATCCTTATCATTTAATATAAAAAGTATTTGAAGAATAAATCACGAATAGTTAGGATGTTTTATTTTAGCCTTTTTATTTATGTTACAATTGTATGGCCCTTTAACAATCAAAGACACTTCTTGAATTGTGTTTACCTCATGCACCATTTTCCTGGGCCACTTCGCTATTTTTCACGTAAAATGAGAAAGTCTTCAGTTTATGTTTCCAAAACCTTTCACGTGAGAAGATTTCAACGTTTTTCTGCATTCAAACATTTTTTTAAATTATTTTTTTAACCATGTCCGCTCCCAATGTGGAGCATATGGACTCCTAATGGAATCTATGTATCTCAACAGAAGTGTTTCTACGAGAACTGTTTTTTACTCAGTTGCCCAACCTCTCTTTTTCCAAAGACAGTAGGGGTAAAAGGATAGAGCTAAGACAGGACTAGTGGGTAAGCTAATCGCTCTCGATACGCCCCGTTCATAGGATAGGATGGGTGGGAGAGGGGAATTCAAGACATTACATACATCCATGCCTTCGAACAGAAATTCATAAATCGATTGAAAAATCAATTTATAAAACTGTCCGTACCGGGATTTGAACCCATGCCCTCCGTAACCGAAGCCAACAATGCTGACCACTCGGCCACAACGGCATTCAAACATATCCTGAATAAATCTGAGAGTTAAATACAAAGAGTAGGGCATCACAGAAACAAAAAGTATATTATAATATTTTTATACAATGAAAAAATAATCAATACAAAAATGTTTAAAAAATATAAAAACAGTTTATTTCACAATTATTGTTAGTTATAAGTGTAATATATACATTTTGTTTCTTATATCCTAATTTAATAATAGTATCAAATACTGAAAAATATTGCACGGAATCTTAGTATAGTTACTATGGAAATGATCAAAATAACATTTCTATGGTTTCTTATTTTTGGTTTCATTAAATAGTTATAATACAAAATGAATACATCAGAAATTACTTATTTTATTTGCTTCGCCAACAATACTAATCAATATATTTTATAAGCATTTTAAATACATCAAATATGTTTTTTGAATGTATAGATGGTAGGAAAAGATTTCAAGTAAATGTTTACATCCCTCTGGCGACTTCAATTCCCTCTAATTATTGTTTATTAATATATTTTTAAAACAATGGGCTGTTAATGTAATATTTAACAATGAAAAAAATAATTTTACATGATAAAATGACGCATTTTGTAATTTTATAAAAGGCATAAAACATAAAATGATTCGTACATAAATTCACTGATAATATGTACAATAATAAAATTTTATTAGCGTACAAGAAGATGAAAAAATCTTTCAAAGCTGACACATATTTGAATGATAACAATGCCACTATGAAAAAGAGGTTATTTTAATATACGTCATTAACAAGAGTAGAATTATAATTTTGAAAAAATGACTATACCCTATATGTTTGTATAAAGTACATGTATATGATAATTATAAAGATATCTCTTTTCTCCGATGACCTTTAAAATAAATTAGTTTTATGGGATAATTCTTGACCAAAAGATTATTTAAAAGCTGTTGTTGTTACATATAATACATACATACCTGTATTGTTTTACAAACTCTTGTTTTTTTAAAAATTATGAAATAACTCTTCGCCTTTGATGAGTATTCTTTTTGATTTCTTTATCAGCTGGCTTTATCTGCCGTTTCGGGTAAGGATGTGCGTGGTAATTGTGAGGAACACGCGGTGGTATCTTGGAAGGAGAAGGCGCTTCATATTTGGCAGCACTCTCTGCAGAAACGCCCTGCTCAGAGTCGTACGCCTCGTTTTGTTCATGGGAAGAAACCGGTGCAGGTTGGACAGGAATATACGTTTGAGTATGTCTAACAGGTGCACGAGATGGAGTTATGAAATATTGATGAGAGTTTATTTCAGACGTTGGGGTCACATAGCCTGATTGACCAGATACTGTATGAACGAGGGATTGTCCTGATGCTGAACTATGATATTGTGGTTGATATACGACTTGTGTATGAGCGGAGTCAGGATAATTTTCAGAAAAAGTCAAATGCTGTTGGGATTGATCTTCAGGGTTTTCGTAATCAGGCTGCTGATGGATTGTCGGCACAGATGAGTAAACTTGAGAAAATGACGAGTGAGATATAGCACCTTGGGCGTTGGTTGATTCTGATGAATGAGGAATTACATATTGAATTGATTGACCTTGCTGCTGCTGTACCTCGGGCTGGTGTAAATAGGTTGGTTGGCTTGAAGGAAGATAGTGTTGAAGTAATTGTTGTTTTCCAGAATACTGTAAGCTGTTTGCATTTGGTACTGAATACTCCTGCTGAGGTTGATATTGATACGTCACTGGTGGATTGTAAGGCAAAACGTATTTAGGCTGTGTTTCCTGTGTAGGTTGTACATATTGTGTTTGCAAGTTTGCCAAATATTCGCTTACTAATGATTGAATGTTGATATTATTTAATGACATGGCGTAAGGATGATTTTGTGGTAGTTTGGGGTACAAATCTGCTGTAGGATTTTGAATGTGTGAACTTGGGATACGAAGAATCAATACTGGAATAACATTTCTTTGTGGAAGATGTTCCTGTCCTTGCAATCCCAATGATTGATATTGTGGATGGCTTAAAATTTGCGATGGACTAACAAAATAACTAGGCATTACAACTGGGAAATGTCCACTGAGATCTGATAGCTGTCCTCCATTGTATGTCGAATACAAAGTTGTAGGATTATTTGCATGTCCGCCATTATAGACATCATCAGAAGAATGGTATTGAGGGGGTGGTGGAGTTTCTACAGCTTCAACTTGCTCATATTTAGTTCTGAATCTAGAAACAGTTCCTAAAGGACTGTAACTAGACTGATGGTCTTCGTTTGAGTCAACTGGAATCAATTGGAAAGCTTTTGATGGTTGAATTTCAACATGGGTTTTTTCGTTCTTTGACTTGGTATTAAATAAGGCTTGAGTGTGGTATTTATAAGGGTTACCACTGTTTCCTGCACCGGATGCTGGTAGAATATCATGCTGAGAATATGGATAAACCATAAATCTACCTTGTGACTTTTGTGAACTTCCAAACTGGCTATAAATATAGCCATTATTTGTTTTATAACCATATCCTAAATTTGCATCTATTGTACGCTTTCCTTTGCCGTCAGTTGTATTGTCATTTATAATTTCGATAGCAATCACTGCTGGCAATGGAGCATGTGAAATTTTCTTCTTCTTTATATCTTTGACTTCCTCGCCGTCTTCTTTTTCGACGTTGTACTTTTTTTCGATTTCTTTCAAGAATTCTTTTTCTTCTTCTGTAACTTTACTTTCATTTTTATTACTAAGTGCATCATTAGCTTTTCCTTTTACTGGAAAAAGCTTTGTCTTTTTATCTGCTGATGTTAAGACTGGTCCACACAAAGAATTGGCAGCGTAAAGGATAAGAATACTCGATATCTGAAACAAAATAAAATATGTAAAATGATTAATATTAATGTATCTTAACAACCATGCCATATGATGGTGAAATTAATATCACATGTAATTAATATTCTGTTTATTCTAATACTCTAGCTAAAATGAAAATTAATACCATTTGCCCAACAGCATAAATACATATCTCGAAGCAATTGTCTAATAAATCTTTCTTTCATCTTTCAGTTATCTAAATCTAGCATTCATTAATTACTGAGTGTAATCGATTAAATTATTTAATCATCGATAACAATTTATTGCAATTTGTGTGCTTATTTGCCAGCGTAAAATATTTTCAAAAAAAAAAAAAAAAATTGAATTATATTTCGTTTTGTAGTTTACGAAAAATACGGTTTGCAATATTTATTAGTGTTATGACCAGGGCTGTGGAGTCGGAGTTGGAGTCAGAGTCGCGGAGTCGCGGTATTTTAGCTGGAGTCAGAGTCGTGAAAAATAAGTGGCTCGATTTTTTTTGAAAAATATATTTTATTATGTGTATTCAAACAAAATAGTCCAGTGTTGTCATCTCATGTTTGGCTCATTAAATATGGTCTAATGGTATACATGTATAAAAGTTAAAATGAAATTATTGAAAAATTTCCCCGGAGTTAGTTATTTTAAAGCTGGAGTCGGTGTCGTCTTTTTTTTACACGATTCTACAGCCCTGGTTATGACTTAGTAAAAACGCTCTCTAGCGACTGCATAATGAAGCTTTATTAACGCTTATTTTATTTTAGTTCTAATTTAATTCAACAGATCTATACAATTCTACCGTTCATTTAATTTATTGTTACAACAACAGATAGTACTAAACGTTTTTTTGAAAATGGTTTAATACCATCTATGTAGTTACTTATTATATCTTGAGCATTTTTTACCAATTACATTCAGTATAAAAATATGAAAGTATTCGTTTCGTTAAAATTTTAAACTGTCAACTTATTATTTAACGGATGTTGATTTTATCTCGACAAAAATACAACGAATCAATTATTTTTTATTGCGAAAGCCGTCTATTAAATTACTTATATTTTGTTTTGACTAACTTAAATTATTATATCCGAAGTCTATTATACGTCTCTCGATGACTTCCTCCAGAAAGTTTACATTTATTTATAATTCATTTAAATTGAGTTTAATATTAGTAGATATTTCCGTTTTTTTTCTTATGACAGACATTAAGCTGTTGAAATTATGTAGTTTAGTGATTTATTGGAATATAAAATATTGTTTATGGTATTTTAGAATAGTCGATTTTCAAAAACCGGTTTTCAAGCTAATTTCGAAACATTTGAAAGCCGGTTTCTTTTTGTGAAATTTTGAAAAGCAGTTTTTTTTAAAGTAGGGTTTTGTATTAACCTTAACGGTATCCTCTCTATAAGGAAAATATAATATATTAATTAAAAACTGTCAATTTATTAATATGTCACAAATAATACGTACATATACCAAAAAAAAATTCGCATAGTACATTATGTTATATAATTTAAAAAATTTGAGTAAAACGTACGAACAAAAGTGTTTAAGATTTGCACTATATTATAGAAATCACACGCAAAAACCGATATTTTTATGACGCAAAAAAAATAAATAATCGTGAAACATAGAAACGTCGTTTACTACGAACATTGTGAAGTGCACCATTTAGTTTTTGTTTTATACGCCACATTTGAACGACATTTACGGTTCCGCCCAGAAAGTTTAATTTATGTTAAATACTATCATCCCTCGCTTTACACGGTACTCGCTTAGCACGATTTCGGTTTAACAGGGTTTTCATTATTGCATTGTAGTGTCTTACATTGTTTTATCGAAAATCATTTATTTATTAAACAATCAACTTTAAATGCATGTTGGGAAGCAATCTGCTCCAGCATAGTTTTGATTAATAATCATATTGAATCGAGGGAACATATTTACTTGGAAATTATTGATATTGCACATTCAATAGGAGGTGAGGGATTGGAGGATTTAGTTATCAATGAAATTGATAAATTGCTAAAAGAACGAGAGTTAAATGAAGAAGAATTGATTGGTATATCTACAACAGTTCCTTTTGAAAGCAATATCGATACCGAAAATCTAATTTCAACTATTACGACAAAAACAATAAGAGATGGATTACAAATAGCAAGAAATATAGAAATTCATTTTCTAAATAATGATCTGGATTTGGATCGAACTTTAAAATTTCAACGAGAAATGAAACAATGCATTGCTAGATATGAAAATATTTACACGAATCTCAAAACAGATAAGACAATCAAAGATTACAGATTTTTTGATGAGGCCGACGGAAAATGACTGAAATATAATCGAAGACATTGATGAAGGCACTGATGATGACGTTCAGGCAAAAAGAAGAAAAAAGCACACGAGATAATTTCTAGTGATAGTGAGATCGAATAATATTTTTTTATGTTTCATAATATGTTTCAATAAATTTTCAAAAGTAATATGTATTATTTTATTAATATTTCTAAAAAAAGTTCATATAACCCTCTTTTCCATGCATTTGTTAGTCTCTCTTTACACGGTTTGTTCAACACGGTGATCAAGCAAAACCTATCTTCCGTGTTAAGAGAGGGATGGGTGTATTAATAAAAAAGAGTTAAACCATGTAGGTCAGTGATGCACAACCTTTACCTTTTAGTGGGCCGCATAAAACAAACTATCGTGGGTTCGGGCCGCAAAGAAAAAAATGATTTAAAGTACGCTCAATCCTTTGTTATACAGAACGAATGTACGTTCCATGTAAAACAGCCTTAAAACCGTTTGTAAAAGTGAATTTAGAAAAATGAGTAATAGGTTCCATTATATTATTTTGACCGTGTTATTTCGAAAATAAGCAATATAAATCATGCAAAAATAGGATTATGAGTACTTGCTTATTAAAAATCGTTTCGATGTGAAATATTTATTTTTCATTTATATGCAATTCATAAGTTAATGCGTTCTTGGTCTTTGTTAATTTTTAACTATTTTTTTAATTTGACATAATATTTGTAAGCCTGTTTCTATGAACCGATTCATTATCCTTCATTGAAGAAAAAGCTAGCTTACATTTTTTAAATAAATGTTTTACGTGAAAAAAATATGTTTGAGAAAAAGATTTAAGGGCCGCCATTAAATTCAAAAAGGGCCGCGGTTTGTGCATCACTGATGTAGGTATATCAACGTTAAAGAACATCATGTATTTTTGGCAATTTCTACGGCCACTTAAACACGACAACCATCTTGTTTATTTTATTGCAGTGAATTATTTATTATTGACTTATGAGTATGTGACTAATAGAGAAACGAGTATTTTATAAACGATCTCGGTGGACACAATACATAAAAAAAACTTCATATTATCTGTTTTTCACAGGGAAAATATTTGGAAACAACTATAGAAAGTTGATGTTAAATTGATTAAAAATAATGGTTTTTTATTACATCAAAAATAACAATAGGAACTCCTGTAATCAGATTACGGAAGCAATCAACAATTACGCTTCTTTTCGCTAGTTATTCTCGCATAATCTTTGCCTATTTGATTTGAAATCTTTATTGTTTCATGGTCTGAGACAATTATTTAAAAAAGAAAAAATCTATATCTGGTTTCAGTCGTAATACATCGTCTTCAGAAATAGATCATATGATCAGGGGTGGGCTGGAAGGAGCTCGGATGGGCACGCGCAAGCCCCTTGTTAAATTTTAACAAGGCCGACGAGCCCATTGTTAATTAAAGAGAAAAAAGTATTCTCAGATCTTATTAGTACATACCTGCAATTTCTGACTTTATCTACGATAGCCTTAGTATACACAGTGTTACATTTTTGTTATTAACATTGATTAGTTTACGGTAAATTGTATATTGTTACATATTACAAGTGTATTAAGTAACAATAGATTGCTTATTTAAGAATTGCATATAATTGCATAGGAGTATAGAAAATTCACTCCTTCCCCAAAACACCGAGAATTGCTTCGTGATTAAGTGAGCCCCATTGTTAACATATTGGCAGCCCGCCGCTGCATATGATGTTTTGTTTACTAATTTTAATTACATAGTTGTTTGAAGTTAATTAAACCTTATTATTTAAATTCATAGAAGTATTTTTTTAGCCACGTGGGCTACTATTTTAAAGAACAAAGACGTATAGGAACATAATACAAAAGACTCAAAAGAACTTATTTTATTTAGTTGTCCAACTTTTGTTTTATCGTAGAAAGTAACGATGAATAATTAACCATGTTCCAAATTAATGCTTAGACCTAATTTCAGGTGAGGCGTATAATTGGTAAGCAGAAATTTTGACTAAACAAACATTCATGCCTACAAATTCATAAATTGATTGAAAAAATATATGGAACTGTCTTGTTGAGACTTAACTAGTAAAAAAATAATTTTGGCTGATATATAGTAATAAAATAATACCTCAAGTTTATATTTTCGTCGTATCTTATTCATGAAATTAGCATTTACTTGATATCTAGTAAAATAAAATAGCTTAGCATTTATTTCCCTAATAATTTTCACGTAATATCAATAGCAATTTCGAAACCTTGGCAGAAGACTATTTAATCAGTTTATTTGATTATTTCGTTCGAATTTTGGATCTCAATTTTACTTTATTACAGCCGAGTTGATTAAGTTTGTCTATAGAGTATATAATATACATTACATACATTATTGGTGAAGTCAATTGATTAAAATTGCAGTAGTATGATTATTGAAAAGTAGACAATTTCGGGAGAACGTTTTATCTCCATTATTATGCTGTATAAGAAGACACGATCAAAGCAAAAAGAGTATACATTAATACGTAATTAATGACGGATTACTTTGTTTTTTTGTCTAAAATTAGCACGACTTTATTGTGAAGAACTATCACCACCTTGACAGTTTAATAAATTTAATATTTTTTGAGCGCTTTCTAAAAAACTGTTGAATTACAAAAAAATCACATTACAGAAGTTAAAAAAAGATTACGTGAATTTTACTTTCAGATCAACAATGTTATCGGAAATCTTAGCAATTTTTATGAAACGACGTAAGTTTTCAGTTTTCTAGACAATTTAACGTAAAGACGGTAAATAAATCATTGTTAAAAGTGAAAATTTTACTATTGTACAATAATTTTTAAAAACCCCCAACGAATACCGATTGTGAAGATTGAACTTGTATAATAAAACGTTCGTCTTACCTTTATTAAAATAAAAACTTACTATTTCTATGTTTATTTGGTCATTATTTTATTCGACTTTTGGACAGTATTAAATAGAAAATATTCATTTTTTATATTAAATAGTCAGTATATTTAAAAAATATGTAGTTTTTATATAACAGTTTTAACCTCACGGTAATTTTTAACCTAACCTAATCTAACCGTTTTTTTTCATGATGGCTTTCGACCAAATTTAAAAAGTAAAACTGATCTTTCTTTGTTTATACCGACCAAAGATAATAATTATACAAAACTGCCTAAAGCTTTTAAACTGATTTTAATCGATTCCTTTCCTGAAATCAATGTCAATACAGAACCACATCCCCATTCACAAAATTATCAAAAATATACTTTTTTAATAAAATCTATGTCCGCTCCCAATATGGATCATATGACCTCTTAATGAGATATTTCAACGCCAGTTTTTTTCTTCTTACTCAGTTGCTCAATCTCTCTTTCTCCAAAAGAGTATGGGTACAAGAGTAAGGCTAAGACATAGCTAAAAGATTAATTTATCGCAATCGCTAGATTTCATTTTTAGATCTGTGAGTCATATTATATATAATATAAATATGCATTTTAATTAAATTTAAGGAAGCACTGATGTACATTTGGTGTATGTGACATATACCATATATATATATATTACCTATGATGTCTACGACAAGTGATTAAAACATGAAATTTAAGAATAAATAACACAACCTATTTCTTTGTCAATCTTGGAACTATTCACTCTTGAAATATTTTAATGTTAACTCTTTGAGTGGTGAGTTAATTTTTACTAAATTAGGTTTTTTCTTATATTTTGATTATTTGTAGTATTGGCACACACAAAAATATAAAAACTTTTTTTTTGGATACAGACTAATCTGGGAAGAGTATTAGTTATTATTTCAAGAATTGAATATTTTTTTTTAATTATAAAACTCATTGTTGAAAATCTAAAGTAAACTAGTTCATTATTACTTTTGAATATTTTTCTTGAAGCTATTACTTCGCTTTTGCGTCAAGGTCTTTTTTGATCTCATCTGTCTACATGTGCCGCTCTACAGACGTCGATTCCAGAAAAGAATCGATCCCAAATAGAATTTTACGCTCAATATTATATGGCTACCGATTTGATTACAAATGTAACTATTTTTTTTTTAAATATTTTCTTCATTTGCTATACAAATTAAAAACAATGTGAAGAAATAACAAAAATTCAATAAAAAATATGAGAATGGCAATAGATAATAGATGACAAGCTACTCAAACGTACATGTACGTTGATACTAATCAAAGGGTTAATACAATTATCAGTTATTAATTTTGATTATATATTATAAGTATGTATAGTAGCATTTAATAGCTTTAATAATAATTGTGTATAATTGTATTAGAGTGACAAAATAAATCCACCCCTTCCCAGGAACACCGCAAACAACTTTTTTTTGAGATTAAGCGAGCCTCTTCTTAACGTATTGGATGGCTCATTATTTAACATTCATACTTATGCAAATCCGATAACAACTACTATTTATTACAAATATTAGCACTGTCTCCAAACTATTTAACAGATTTCATATTGTAAGCACACTGGCATTATATTGCATAACATCTCTCTGTGTACGTTGAAACAAGTTATTTTGTATAGTATTGTATACATTGTGAAGACTTAATACAAACTTGCACGTACGTGATAAGAATCTATGAAATAGAAGAGCCGGGTTCCATCGTTTTTGTTAGTAACTAAGCATTTATACGATTGCTTGTTTATGTTGCATAAGGAAAGACTTTTGTGAAAGTCGTGATTATTTATTGATTAATGATTTATCGTTTACGCGTTAAGTTAATAAAGGTCCAATTTTATTGCAGTTTTATTACTACAATAAAAGCATATTCATTTAATTGTTTTACGATGCAGAAATAATTGATCAATATCTCAGATCCATCTCCAAAAAAAATAATTAATTCTATTGTCTATCAATGATTTCTAAATGCCTGATTTACAGTATTGTTGTTTTTTGGTGTATTTTTTTACAAAAATCGGTTGGATCTAGAAAGTGAGTTTTTTTTTTAAAAAGGGTGAATATTAAATTTATTATTCATCACGCATGAACAAAAATTCCATTCCCAATTGATTGATTGACGTCAGACAACCGTGACAGAAATTTACGACACAGAATGTTTATTCAGACTAGTCCGCAAAGAAAAACTTTATTTTGTTTTGGCAAACTCAAATTCGCTACACTTTCGTGGCCATTCTGTCAATAATGATAATTTTCGCTATATTTAACCTTTTGATTTTAAATAATATTTAAATAAAAAGAGATATATTTTTAATCTTATTTTAACAATAAAAAATTAGTGGAATAAAAAAAATAAGGAATTTCTGTTCGAAAGCATGGGTATTTGTGATGTCCTTTCCACCATTTCCGATCCTTTAACAAATGGGCGTACCGAGAGCGATTAGTTAACTACTACTCCTGTCCTGGCCTTATCCTTTTATCCATATTACTCTCTTCAATAAAAGAGAAGTTCAGCGACAAAGTAACAAACAGTTTTTGTAGAAAAACTTCTGTTGAGATACCTACATAAAGAGGCTGTATGCTCCACATTGGGAGTGAACATGGATAATAATATTTATTTATTCATTCGATATTTAAGTTGGTTTTGTATATTTTTTTGTAAACTCAACAGAAAATCATAAATAATACCAAGCGTATTGTTTTGAAATTTTTCATGATCATGTGACTTGCATTTCAGATCTCTAAAAAAATCTTCAAATTATATTCATAATAATAATGAATCATACTTTTTAATTACTGACAGAAATAATTCGACGAGATCAAATTTTTCTTTCACTGTAATTTAAACATTAATGACTGGCAAATTAATTGTTATTACATGATCAAAATCTAATTAAGATCATCTTGATAAAGATACTAACTTAATCATTACATAATACACTGATAAACAAGTTACGTAATACAATGCTTTAAAAAATATAATGTACAAACGTGGTCAATCTTTTTTAAGAAGTTCGTATAGAACCGTTTTTTACTCAGTCGCTCAACCTCACTTTTTTTCAAAGTGAGTATAAGTGAAAGAACGATAAGACTAGAACAGGACTAGTGGTTGACTAATCACTATTGCTACACCCAGTTATTAAAGAATCAGAAGGATGGAGAAGAGGAAATTATGTGAATTTACATCACAAACACCCAGTCTTCGATCACAACTTTTAATTGAATAATTCTCAAATTTACTGCGATTTTACTGAGGATCGAACCCAGACCTGCGTGATCGGTAGATCAAGCTCTAACCAATTGAAACACAGCAGGTGACATTGACTTTTTTTAATACGATAATAGAAAACATTTCACTTCAAGATTCAATGATATTATAATCAATTATTGTTCATTAGACGTACCAATATATAATGCCTCATCGTAGCGCTGGTTAGTAAAAAAAATCACAGTTAATTAATGAAGAAAAGAACTGATGTAGTTTACACAAATGATACAGCCTTCAAGCACTTTGATATTAATTATGTTCGTTATAACTTCCGGGGTGTTTTAATGCTCCGTTAATCGCCACAACCTTTCACTTGGTTCCATCACAAAGGTGCATCTCTAAACATCATAATATCCGGTCGTGGGAACACCACTCAAAATTAATTTAATTACGTTATTGTCCACCGCAGTATAGGAAGAAAATCGAAATAATATCTGTGAATTTTTCGACGGAGAGGTTATATCGGTGTACACTTAAACGGGTTTGTTGGAAGACTGTGAATTTTAGGTAGGAAGCTGTAGTATTTATATGGAGGAAATGTGAGATACTGGCAAGATCGTCCATCGTACAGATGCGACCGTCTTTGCTTTCATGTTCTGTGAGAAATTTGTGGGGGTATTAAATTTAACCACCTGAAAAAATAATCATTTTCATCTACACTGCGGTACAATAAAAAAGATTTCATATTTCAGTCTCGTGTAAGCAATTAACGGTTTTGGACTTCTTCATATGTACATTGATTCTTACATAAATTTTTCGATTCTTTATCATAGATGGATGGATGTTGTAGATATTTGATTTTTCTTCAACCTACGTCATAGGAATAGAATAAGTTATATTAATAAAAACACAATAATCCTTTGTACTTTATTCCACTTTCTTTAAAAGGTCAGGACCGGTTTCGCTCATTGCGAGCATTGTCAACTGACATTAACAAATGCTTGCAATGAGCGAAACCGGTCTTGAACTTTCTAAATAAAGTGGAATAAAGTACAAAGGAATATTGTGTTTTTATTAATATAATGCCTTTCTACCAAATATTGACAGTAAACACCCTAAATGTGAAGAATGAGTAATAATCTAAAAACAAGTGAATTTATAACCTCATCCTTTTTTCCTTAGAGTTATCAAAGAATGAATAAAAATAAGATAGACTTAAATATCCTTAAAGATGCTCCATTCCTTAAGTATTTATTTTATACTTACAACAGACATTGTATATAGTTTATATAAATTTCTTTAATCAGTACAAATATATTTGACTACCATTTTAATGTACCTACATACATAATCGAAGAAAAGTATATGTTTAACAACTAACTGCCTGATAAAAATAGACTGTAAAAGTTCCATTGATATTTTAGAAATCAAAAAACATTAATATTTTGCTGTACCGTATTTTTTGAGCTATTTGTTATTGCCAAGTTGTAGCTTTTTACAACATTAAAGGCTTAACAGTGAACATTTCGGTTGAAATAATCAAGACGCCATTATAGTAAATATTGAAAGTTCTCATTTAATTTCATGATTCGATAAGCATTTTCCCAGATATTATTTGTGCTTAAATAACTAAATATTCTCCAACCATTTGGTATACCTTTTTAAAAATCCATTTGAGTTGAGTAATATCAACCGTTGTTTATTGATTAAATGTACATATTTTAATGGCAATTTTGAAAAAAAAATTACCTTCGTCGCCTGCTGTGGCCCAGCTGGTTAGATCTTGCTCTACCGATCATGCAGGTCTGGGTTCGATTCCCGGTAATATCACAGTGAATTTGAGAATTATACTATTGTGATCACAAAGATGTGATCGAAGACTGGGTGTTTGTGATTTCAATTTACACTCTTTCCTCTCCTCTCATCTTTCTGATCCTTTAATAACTGCGTGTAGCAATACCGATTAGTCAACCACTAGTCCTGTTTTAGCCTTGTCCATCTTTCCCTACTACTCATTTTGAAAAAAAGTTAGGTTGAGCGACTGGGTAACAAACAGTTCTCGTAGAAAAAACTTCTGTTAGGAACCTCCATTAGGTGGCCATATGGTCCACACTGGGAGTGGAGGACATGTATAAAAAAATGACTTAGTCAAAATAAAGCAACAATAATAGTTCAATGTAAATTTTCTCTTTTGACCATTTTTTTATAATATTGGTATGATTTGAACTACCCTTAGGAAGAAATGTATCTTCTTGTAACCAACGTACATAATTATTATTGTATGGAACCATTACAGCGAAATAATATGTAATAATGTGGTCACATTATTATGTGCCCACGGTTGATCTATAATACAAGATATTACTTCAATTAATATAAACGCATCTGCAAGAATCGCGCCATTTTGTTTTATTGAATTCCACATTAAAATTAAAACAGTTATCAATGCACGTTTGAATCGGAAAGTTTCTTCTATCATAGACAATAATTTACCTATCCATATTAGTGTAATATATATTATAAAATATGGTAGGTTAGGTACTTGTCAATTTATGTTTACCATTTCGCAATGCGTCTTATGAATAATATGAATAATTGAAGACATATTATTTTTGCAATGGTTTTGCAAGACTTCTTACTCAAAAGTAAGAATACAAACATAATTTTTAAAAATAAGCTTGCATAATAATGAACGATGTGATAAATTATGTTGAACTCTTGAGGTTATATGTTCCTGTATTGGCTAATTTGTCAATTCACTAAAAAGGTATTGAAATACACCACAATAAACACTTAAAAACTGTATTATTTATTTAAGGCAGTGAGATTTCAAAATAACCGTTTTAGCATCTTATTATTAAATTTAATGATTCAAATATGTTGAATATATATCGACTGTGGAAAGGAAAAAGGACGTAACCCACACATAAAAAAATATAGGAGACACGAAAACCGTTTTTTGATAATTGTGGGCCAAACGCAAATTATGCAATATACACAAACTTTTAGTGCATGGAGACTGATAAAATGGTTTTGAATTGACTTTATTTTTATTTTATTTTTTTATTCGATAAACTTGTTTTCCTTTCTGCATCACACCGAAGACGATATCTCCTCAATGATACAGTTAAGATACATGTTTTTAGGTACAATTTGATAGGCAACAATAATAATAATTAAAAATATAAAGATATTAATAAAGGTTAATTAAATACATTGAATTGGTATAACTACACGTAAAAAAAATAATTAAATAATAATAAGCAAGAATGATAGTTAATGGCACTAATGAGACAACTTTTAATTTTGAAACAGATATGATTAAGGATTGAATGGTGAGGGGCAGGGAAGGTAAACTTTTTCTCCAAAAGAAGTAGCAAATTTCTTGAAGTGACAGAAATTTTCTGGAGACGAAACTAGATCTGGAAGCCCAATAGGACCATCACGGTTATTTCTACATAACGAAAACAATATACCTCTTTCAACGGACATAATCGGACAATTCCAGAGAATATGCTCTGAATCTTGATTACTGTCACCACAAGGACAGTGTGGGTTAGGTTTGATTTTAAATTTATGTAGCTTGGCATTAAACGCACCGTGTCCGGTGATAAATTGTGAGGTCCAGTGATCCGGAGCGAGCCAGGTTGCATTCTGACGAAAAACAATATCTGGGAAAAATAAATAGGTAATTCTACCACGAAGGGACTTTGACCATCGACTTTGTCAATTAGTTAAAACGGTTAGTGAGCAGAGTTTTTTCACTTTAACCTTTAAAAAATCTTGTGAATCCAACGGGTGAAGAGTTGTGAGACCAATTTGCGCTGGTTCCCCGTGCAAAAAGTGATGAATTGCAGCTCGTCTTTGGACCTCTAGATCCAATGGAGTAAGTCCCAGCATTACAGGAAGACAATCTGTTGAGCAAGTTCGGTAAGCTTTGGAAATAGCAAGATAGTATAAATTTAATAAATTGTAAACTTTTTCTTAAAACCTTTTTCTTAGACACAACTTTCACGGGCCCTCTTTCTTCAAACAGCTTCATTTTAATACTTTCACTATTTTTTTCACTCTTTTATTTACTTACTTTTTATAAAATTGTATACATTTTGGTAATCGAAAAAAGCTGTTTTGAAAAATCTGTGGGTAACGTCCTTTTGTCTTTTCATAGTCGGTATGATTTAAACTGGTCTTACAATAAATCATTCTTTAAAAATCAATCGGCGTGTAATATTTTATAGTTAGATGTAATTTAGGGGAAAAAATATATATAGAAACCATGAAAACAATGGAGAAAATATTCCTTTTTGAAATCCTAAGTCCGTATGTTGAAACAAAATACATAGTCTCCACAAACAGTGGCGGCCGGCCGATGTGACATTGGATCAATGCACCCCTTGTATATGCAGGGTCTGTTATATTTCATGAAATAATATTCAAACATAACATTTATACCATTCACTCATTTTAAATTCTTAATTATAATAAATCCATGAAGAATTTAAAATGAGTGCATGGTATAAATGTTATGTTTGAATATTATTTCATAAAATATAACCGCCCCTGCAAATACAAGGGGTGCATTGATCCAATGCCACATTGACCGGCCGCCACTGCCCACAAATATATTCATTATTTATATAAATGAATAAATAATTATTTCAGTTTTTTTATATGAAAATGGTGAGGAATTGTGAAATGTTAAAAATGCTTCTGCTTAAAAAACAGCAAACTTTTAACACAAATATACATTGTCGATTTTCTTTTTATTTATTTGTGATGTTAATACAAATTTACATTTGTATAGAATTCAGTTATTTTGAAAGTATGATTTGTGATATTTCAGTGCATTGGTGATATTATTTACAAATATATTGAACAACACTTTCGGGCCGTTTGTCAAGTATGATAAAATCACTTTTATTTCTTATTTTATTAAGCTTGGCGTGCAACTAAAATGCTCAAATAAAACATTCATATTTTAATATCGCAACATATTTTGCTTTTTAATATTTAATATTTGTTTATTTTTAAGTGTCATGGTGGATTTATTGAAAGCCGAACCGCTAGACTATATTCATATAAAATATATTAAGACACCTGTGATCTAATACTAAGATAAAAATAAAAAATCAAACCAAAGGAAACTAAAGAACAGATTGTCGACGGAACCTTCTAGTAAAAGCTACATGTCGTCGGTAATTTTCTACAACTTCGTATCTCAAAAAGTAAAAGATTCCAGGATACAAATAAATTTACTTTATTCTACCGATATTGCTATCGCTTTCTGTCGCTATAAAATACTACTGAAATGATTTTGTCCTCAATATATGTTAAGAAATTCGATAAGAATGAAACCAAATACGTTTTCATCCATGCCACCCTCTTCTTAATTCTAAGCAAAGCACATGACTATATTATTTGTTTGTTAATAAAGCATGAAATATTTTTGTTTTTTCAATACAAGCTAAGGAATGCGTGTGTTTTAAAATTCTGAATTCAATACATCAAAAAACTTAAAACTGACAAAAGTTGTGACACGTGTTTGTAGAAAATGAACGACGATCTAATCCCGTGATTATCAAAAGCCATTTAAAGGCTGGGCTAGTGTAATATAACATTAAAAACAATCTAATACATAAAAATGAATGTTTGTTTGTTTGTTCGTATTTAACGCGTTGCCACACCGCTCATCCGATTGCAATAAAACTTTGAAAAACTTTTTGTTTCCATTTCCGGAAAGGTTATAGGCATAGTAATGTTAACTTACAGTAGGTCTTACATATAAAAATCAATTTTTATATGTTTGCCATACCGTTCGTTTTGTCAACGTATTGCTTTTACTTGCGCGAAAGTTATAGCTTGAAAACATCAAAAAAATAACTGTGTTAAAACATATTTTTAAAAATTGGTACACGGTTTTTTTTAATGCAATTTAATATGCCCACTTATTAATTTCATGGCGTTGCCGTGTTAGGAGTAGCTAGTTGCTATAAATGTAACGTCTTCTATTTGTCATTCTGACAGACTTGCTTTTCTGTTACAATGTAAGTAAAAGTGCAACTAATTTAAAGCAACAAAGGAAAAAATTCCTATGTTCTGTTGACGTTAACATGTTGGGCTGTTTTTTGAATAATGATAGTGACCAAACACGTTCAAAGATTTACCAAATCATAAATACTGACAGAAACAACTTCGTTGTGTAATATATTTCACGTATTCTTTCATAATTGATGATTTTAAAAAAATATAGCATTACTATCGAAAATTAAATAAGCAAATGTTCCACTAGGTGTTAATGATCAAGTCATTGTGAAATAGTTTAGCTTGTAATAAATAAATATATTTCTTAATATATTTAAGACATTTTGTTTAGTTACTATAACATTACTTAAATCAAATATTATACTATACTTTTATTGTAATACATTCGGTGGCTTTTCCACCTGTTAACATTCGCTTCACATTCTCACACACTTTTCTTACTCTATATCTCGTTCACAAACTGCTGTTTTGTAACATGTGTTACAAACAATCACATGTTTTTCTGCAATATCGATATGTTTGACTAGCGTTTAATGTTTAGTTGATTGAATATAATAAGCTTGCTCTTTCAAAAATATTATTGATCCTTTGAAACCAATATAATTGAGCTATTAAGAAGTGGAGTGAGCGAAGTAGCCAATAAGTCAATCTTTTCCTTTGGATGTTTGTGTAAAACCACGTTTTTATTCAGTGTTTTAGTAGATTGCATATTTTTATTTTAGGAAGTAAAGATTATTGCAGTGTATATTTACAAAGCTCATTTCACTTTTACCATACCTTATCACGTGCATAATATAATAACGTATCAAAATCAATATTTATTATAATACAATTTGGCTCACTACACTTATCAGGGGATAAATTGTTAATTGTATTCACATTTTTTTTTTTTAACCATGTCCGCTCCCAATGTGGAGCATATGGACTCTTAATAGAGTTTATCTCAACAGAAGTGTTTCTACGAGATCTGCTTGTTACTCAGTTGCTCAACCTCTCTTTTTCCAAAGAGAATAGGCATATAAGGATAGAGCTAGGACAGGACTAGTGATAATCTAATCGCTCTCGATACGCCCGTCCATAGGATAGGATGGGTGTGAGTGGGGAATTGAAGACTGTATGCCTATAAATGCCTATGAACAGAAATTCATAAATCGATCGAAAAATCAATTTATAAAACTGTCCGCACCGGGATATGAACCCGTGCCCTTCATAACAGAAGCCAACGACGTTGACCACTTGACCACACAGGCGGCTAATTACATATACGCATACAATTAATTAATCAAAATATTAACATTGTTTATACGGATGAATAGAACCACTTTTTAAATTGTGCTACTCATATGTTTTCAATAGCAGTTGAAAATAAAACTTTGAAGTGTAACTTTGAGAGTTTCCAATATATTTTAACATTGCAAATGAGTCGTTCAAAAACAATCGAGAAATCGTTACGATATAATCCAAATACCAATTTTGTGAAAAGGCGATTTAATAACTGGGATTCCTTTGCCATTTTTTTTTCGTTTATTCATTTAAAAATATCGATTAAGTGACATTAATTATTCCAGTTCTATTTTAAAACACCTTTTTGTAAATTACCAAAATAGGAAACTGGTATGGTGTAAATTTAATAAACGAAATCTGTACTTTCACTTATTATGATAATCTTAAAAAGTTTTTATTTCATATATTACAGTAGGAAGTCGTCTCCAGTACAACATTAGCAAAGATCTTTATCAAAAATGTCCAAAACATAACTTATTTAACTGTTCAGAATTCAATTTTTACATTCCAACAAAAAATGGGACTTAGTAAAGAATGCATTAAATAAATTTTGGACGTTGCATAAATACTGTTAATGTTGTCTTTGAAACATATTGAAAAGGTGTTTGTGTGTAGTTCTACACTCAATATAACTAACACATACATATTACATTTATAACGAAATCGTATATTTGTATGTGATAAATTTGAGTACAATTTCTAAGAACATGCCTCTAAACACAACGTCTATTTGTATTTTTTTTTAACCTTATAACATAACATCGGCCAAAACCAATTAATCTTTAGTAATGATATTATTATGAAACTTTTGAAGTAAGTCATCTCTGGGAGTAATACATAAATATATTTTAACGTGAGTTAACTGGAATGACGATTTATAAATGTGCCGTTTAAGCCGTTATGGATAACGTAATTCACAGAGTAGTTTTCTAATCGATTACATATTAAAAACAGCTTCCTTCTGTAGTATCAGCTATGTGTAACATTTTTCATTTCGTTGTTCTTTAAACACGTTCAAAGATGAAATGTAAAAAAATCTATCAGACTCAAGCGGACACGGTTTCACTTATTTTTTAAAACAAATTTCATACGTGTATTTTTTCAGTATAACAAACGTTTTTTGTTACTTCAAATTTCTAAAGGTACGTATCTGAGGCGCCAATGATTTCTGCGTATGGCGAAAAGTAGAGAATGAGAAAAAAGAAACTTTTACGTAACCTCAAAAAAACTACTAAAATTGTTCTATTATGAGTCTTTTATACACAACGTTTTGTTATATTTTAGGGTGTTGACTATGAATACTTAGTTAGAATGAATTATATTATGAATTTACAAAACAAAAGTAAAAAATATGAATAAATGACACTAAATTGAATATCAGTATTTTTTTATTACCTCATAAACATAATTTCAAAACTTATCAATGAATAATTCAACTAAAGTGAAGACCTTTTTTGTAAATTCTTTTCAATACCAATTTTATTTTAAACTATACAAACACTTTTTTCTGTTAAAGTAAATTCGTTCATTTGATAAAACCTGTAGATGCCGAAAGATGAAAGCCGGGTCGTTAACGACAAGATTTTCAAATGAAACAAACACTGCAATATTGTATTCTTTTGTCAGTTGATAAAGTCCGTTGTGAGCAAAACTGGTTCTGATCATAATATATTAAATATAAGTGTAATTAGTCTTTTATTTTTTGAGTACAATTGGGATATAAAAAAAAACACTATTCTACTTTTCTGCGTGTTACCGAAAATCGTTATCTTGACAAGGATTTGTCATTTTTGATTTGATACGTTAGTTTGATAATATTGATATTTATTTTTTTGTTGCAACTCGCATTATAAAAAGTTATTAGTAAAAAATGTTTTCAATTGCTGATACAAAGCATCACCATTAGTCTTCCAAGATGAAGCATCGAATGGAAAGAAAGCGATGTGGACTTATTACGTGAATCGCTAATGCGCTTCGATGCTAAATATCTTAAATTATGTTGCTTAACAGAACATCTCTTCCCAAAGTGACAAAATTGGCTCATGATTTAACAACGCTATGTAGTTAATCTGTCATTTTTTATATACTCAGTGATTTGAATAATGATTTTCTCCTAACATAATTATCGAACACGTCAATAGATATTTAGTAAAGTATGGCAATCAATTATCAGCAGTATCAATTATACACGATAGTATTTATTGTTATGTAATGACAGATATATAAGATAAGATATATTTTTCTTATCAGTTGCAAATGTTCACAATGAGCGAAACTGGTCATGACCTTTTAAATGAAGTGGAATAAAGTACAAAGAAATATTGTGTTTTTATTAAATATATGTTTTACTGTTGGCCTCCAATAGGTACTAAAAAGTGAAAAGAAAACTACACACTATCAATAAAAATGTATTATGTCCATTTATTTTTTGATACAAATTTATCGAATGCCATACTTTCTGGCTTTAAAACTCTTTACAAAAACTAATTAATAAGTTTTCGAATAGTCTTGTGACTTCTTTGGATAGCTAAAGTAATAAAATACGAGAAGCTAAAACGACTACATTCTGGTTAGCAAATAGCAATTCCTTAACCTTTAGAGGAGTATGGACGTACATGTACGTCGGCGCCATTTCTCTGTAAATGAGTATAAAAGTAGTTTAAACTCAATACAGGAGTGTCTGTCTGTAAGCAGCGGTGGGCTGCCAATATCTTTACAAGGGGCTCGGTAAATCTTATCCATTTATTTGTATCCATTTTCGCTCCCAATGTGGAGCATATGGCTTCCTAATGAAGGTATCTCAAAAAAAGTCTTTTTTCTACGAGAACTGTTTGCTAATTAGTCGCTCAACCATTCTTTTCCAAAGAGGGATAAAATGATAAGGCCAAGACAGGACTAGTGATTAACTCAAACCCATGAAGACCGCCACAAAAGCCTTGTGTCTACTAAGTCTTGTTTCATAATAAAATTTAACCATCTACAGAAATTGCAGCTAGGTGCTGATTTGATCTAAGACGAATGATTTTCTTACCTTAACAAGGGGCTCGCGCGAGCTCCCCCGAGCCCCCTCCAGCCCACCCCTGTCTGTTAAGCGTATATATATGCTCTGAGTATGAATTACATATATTCATTGGGAAAAATTCACAAATTGTCATGTTAAGATAAGGCAGTAAATTGAAGTAAGGTCTGTATAAATCTATTCACTCATCTAAAGGTCAATCTATTTTTTCAATCAAAATTGGGTAAGGGATGAGTCGTAATCCGAGAAAGATGAAATCATAACATATACCCGCTCTTTTCTTACAATAACATAAATCAATTCATTGGTGTTGTCATCAGTGGCGTACGGTGGGTTTTGATGAAGGGTGTGCTGGAAAGTGCAAATGACATATTTAAAAAAAAAAAAACGATTTTTTTAACATGAATTTTATTTTTATTTATTTGTACAATTCTTCTTGTGTTTAATTCTTCGCTTTTGCGACATAAATTTTTCTATTCTACTGTCGTCAACCGTGTCTTTCTGTTTTAATTCAACGAGCATCCTTTTGTTCTACATAAATTAAATTTAGACTACACAGTCTGGCCTTGTGTACTTCGATAGCTTCTTATTGGGAGTTAGTGCGCGCCTAACAACGCTATGAGTTTGCAACCAATACAACACGTGTGAGCTAGAATGAAAGAGATCGTCCTGGGTCCTTGAAATTTCAAACAAAAACATGACTTTGACGCGACGCCTGCGCAGACGGGTCAACTGTATGCTACTGTATGGGATCACTAGTCGAGCGGCAATCGTATTGAACGCCTTGAGCGATTTCATATACGATTTCCTGCCACTTGCAAATGCATTTTAAATATATCGCTTTATGATATAGTCTCTACGGGCGAGCGGCGCACGCCTTGCACACCCTGAATATACGCCTCTGGTTGTCATTTGGCAGTCTAACCTCTTATGCTCGCAACTGAGAAATCGAATGCCCAAAAAATTGACTGTTAGGCTATGAGAATAGCTGAATTCGTAAAATAATTATCGTAAAATGTCTGGTACGTAACATTTATTATATTTGCATATTACAAATGTCAAAATTACTTTACTATGGGACTTTTTACAGTTAAAACGTGATAGCTTGACAAGTTTTATTGTGTGACTTCTTATTCTTTGCTAAAACCAACTCATTAATAACGTATTACGCATTTAAAAAATTGAATTGTGTGTTTTCACAGCCATTGTTATTTATATGTTAATTTTTTTTTTCATTTGTTATTACATTTAAATCTCATTTTATTGTAGAATAAGGTAATGAATACGTTATGAACATAATATTATCTTGATCACTTTTAGGGTGTTCACTGTCAATATTTGGTGGAAAGGCATTATATTAGTAAAAACACAATATTCCTTTGTACTTCATTCCACTTTATTTATTAATGTCATTATTTTCATTGTATCACTTTGTCAAAAAAAAATCCCAAATTTTAATTATGTTTGTAATTACTTTCAATCCCCATTCTAAATTTATTAATCTGAGATGACTTTTTAATTATATGTTAGATGTGTTAAACATTTTAATTTTGTGCTATTTTAGAATCACTTTTAATGTAATTGGTAATTTCTTTTCAATGCCAATTGTTGTTTATAACTGTTCATTTTTGTATAAATAGCATTGTTAAACTATATTTCTTATCAGTTGACGATGCTCGTAATGAGCGAAACCGGTCCTGACATATTAAATAAAGTGGAATGAAGTACAAAGGAATATTGTGTTTTTACTAATTATCTTGATCTGTTGTCTTTGAAGGGACAAGACGAAACAAACATTTTTAATGTGTTCACTGTCAATACTTCGTAGAAAGGCATTTTTTTCAACATTTTAAATGATCACGACTGGTTTAACTTATATAGAGAATCATGAACTAATAAGATACTACTACATTGAAGTTATTTGTATGCAGAACGAAGTAACATCGTATGGGTGTAACAAACAATTGGCAAATAGTTTTACTGCATTGTAATATTGTATTCTCTTATCTTCATGTTAGAAACCGGATCTGATTATATAAAACAAAAGTAGAATTAGAGAAATTGAGTGGAACAAAAATTTGGATAAGCGAAACAACAAAAATACTCATTATAACAGCGTAAATTTATTTAATAAGAGCAGTAATAGGTGTTAAGCATTTTAATTTTGTGTAATTATAATGTAATTTGTAAATCCTTTTAATTGTTAGTAATTGCTTACGTCTTTTTATTGCAATTTAACTTCTATAAATAGCACTGTTTAATTTATTTTCCTTATCAGTTGATAATGCTCGTGAGAAGCGAAACCGGTCCTGATCAAAAACCGGTCCTGTGGAAAAAGTACTAAAAATCTTTTATTATTTTTATTATAGTGCCATTCCACCAAGTATTGACAGTGAACACATTAAAAGTGAGCAGTAAAAATGTTGAAAAGGTTTTGCATGTTTTATCCTAAATCAAGTTTAGAGATTTTACGAAGAATTTTTTTCAGTATCCAATAATGATTTATTTCAGACAGTTATTTTATGTATATATAAATATAGAGAAACCTAAATTATACTTTAAACGAAACGTGCAAAAAAAACTATGGCTTTTAAAACGACAAATGTGATTATTGTATAACATTTAATTTACTTTTTTCAGAACCTGTCTTGATAAACGATATTTACTGGGAAACAACAGATCACAGAACAGAAAGATCGACATTGCATTTTATATGTAGTGGCATAGGAAACAATACATTTGAGTGATTGATTCTTCTTTGTTGAAGAAATTGATTCGTTCATTTCTACTTTCGTTTTCTCATCTAATATAACCAAGACGTATGAGTTATGATAAAACTTGAAACACCGGATGCTTGGCTGAGCTGTAATCTTTATGGTGATTTGCATCTGTTCAATTAAAAGTTTTCCTATGAACTTTTTCTGTCGTACAATTTTCAGTTTTGCTGCATGCTTTGCGTATTTAATAGTGACTAGCTGTAAGCCCGTTGACCTCAACGGGGGGATTTTTGTTGCATTTTTAAGAAGTCAGAAAATTACAAACCTATTTATTGAATAAGCCAGAAATTCTAAAAATAAAATAAATATATCTCGGGGCATATATCGACAGCATGCCCTGTAGTATTTAAATTGTAAATTATTTAATTTTTGGAATAATGTTGAGTTTGCCAACAATTATTTTTCCTATTAGCAGAAATATACCTCGTAAATTACCTAATTTTTGGAATAATGTTTAAGTTTGCTAACAACTATTTTTCGTAGTGACAGAAATTTCGTAAAATATTAAATCTTTGGAATAATGTTCATGTTTGCTAACAATCATTTTTCATAGTAGCATAAATCGACCTCGGCACATATATCGACAGCCCTGCAGTTTTAAATTGTAAATTACTTAACTTTTGAAATAATGTTTAAGTTTGCTAATAATCATTTTTTCACGTGCAAAATGGTATAAATTAATTGCACATTTTATCAAAACAAAACTATCAAAATGTTGACTGATTCTCCAAACAGAAATTGTTTTTTTTAAATATATATAATGATTTTTACTGAAGTTATTTTATTACACATTATGCTTTCGCCAACAACTAACTATACCACATATGTACCTAGATTAAAAACAAATCTTGAAATAATTGCGTCTTATATTTATTTTTTGAAAAACATATTTCGCTAGCCAATCGGATTTTGCTATTTTGGTAGCATTTATTTTCATACGATCAAGATGTACTGTAATTTAAAAAGAAAGTTTTCAAAAAAAAAAATTGTTATAAACCCAAAAAAAAGCGCTCTAGGCTAGATTCGAACCAGCTTCCTACAGGTTACCAGCCGGGCGCTCTATCAAACTATTTCGCTTACTTTATTTATATTTGTATTTGAGCATAAATTTACCTTGTCCAAAGCATAGACTCGTTTACTCGTTATTTAAAACAAAAGATACAAAACTTTTAAATTATCGGGATAAATTCTAAATACCCTCTGTTAAAAAGTAAAATATTTAATAGCCGTCAGCATATGACACACATGGAATATTTGCATTTAACTGTCGAAACTATATTATGTAAAATATACCACATTCATATTTGACAGACGTCACAATATTCCATTTTTGAATCTTGAATACAAACAATCGAAGTCAGTTTGTGAATCACAAATATCGTTCCATTTTCAAATGCTTGATTTATATAATGTATTTTTATCGGATCTGATATTTACGACGTTAGCTCAGTTGATAGAGAGCTCGACTGGTAATCCAGAGTTCTGTGTTCGATCCACGATCGCGGCGTTTTGTATGAGAATTTTCAGCGATTTGATTTGTTTCGTCAAATAATAAACAGTGTATTGGGAAAATATGTCTTTAGTATGAATAAAAATATTGCGTCAGCGGAGCTTTGAGGAGGGAGGGGGAAGGGGCAGGGGGAGGGGAAATCGCGGACAATCATGCAATCATACGGACATTATCGAGTATTAATATATAGATTGCTTAGCAATTAGAAATTCGATGTTAATAACAAGTATGTTTTGTATGATATAAGTTAATTTACAAGGTGTGTTAAAATGAAAACATGTAAAATAACACCTCTGAACCACAACTTCTAGTAGCATATTAATACTTCGCAAAAAACTCTTCACAAAAAAAACAGACGAATGTAACTATATTCACTTCGCTGTGTAAATCTATTCCTTAGCTATAATACATAATACAGTTTGTTTCTCTTTCACTTTTTTAAATATACAGTTAACAAATTCAAGTTGAAGATCTCGACTGATAAAAGCTTTTCAATGACATACTGTCTTTTTTTAGTGCACAGCAAACAAGTTCTGGGTAAGATGCTGTTAATACACTTATACCATATACCTAAGACTTTCCTGGCAATCATTTGAAAACGTTTAATGCTGCTGTTTAAAAGGTTGCGAACAATAAAGGCTGGTGCTGGTAGCGGACAGAAGCATTTTGTGGCTTATCGTCTATCTATACTAATTTGTGTTGTGATATATATACTCATGGGAAGTGATCCCTCTAAGACAAACGGTTAGGTGCGCGGAAATTTTAAAGGCTGCGCGGACCGATAAAATATTAATTGAGTAACTGTCTTGTAGTGGGCGCCAACCCGGAATGAGTGCGCGGGGCCTTCCCAACTGCTGCACACATTTATGACCCATGAAAAATAAACTTTGATTATTATATAAGTGCTTCTTGTTAGCATCAGTTTACTTTAAAGTATGTAAACGTTCGTCCAGTTAAAAGTAAAAGTAGTTTGCGATTATATTGTTGATATTGCAGATACCAAATGCAAGACATGTTCAACAAACGGAAACTGTCATTTTAGACGGCATTTATCACGAATTATAAAATCGTAAATCTGCTATCTTCTGCCAGCACACACCGGTACAGCTATGTCTATGCAAACTATATGGCAATGTGTAACTTTGTTTTCTAAAGCGCTACTTATCAATAAAAGCCATTATTAAATATTGTTGACAGCCAAAAAACAGCATCTTATATATATATATATATATATAGTCAACTTTTATTGTCTTCACTATTAATACTTGATGGAAAGACAACATATTAAATAAAACACGTGAGATAAGGTGTAGATAAGCATGTTATGTATTGTACCAAGTATTGCGTTGTTTAACCCGTAACATGCCATCCTAAAAAATCAAGTTTTATTGTTTATTGACAGTATTAAAACCTAAGTTAGAAGCTTAAAAATATTTTTTAAAATGTATATATGCTACAATTCCTAAAATGATAAATACTTATTGACAATATTAAGAGAAATATTGAATGGTTTAATGGCTCGACTATTTACGATTGCATCATGAACATGGAGGTGTTAAAGAGAATTCATGGATATATATATGCAGTGCGTTTCTTTCCATTTAACGTGGTGGAACGGCGTTTCGGCACCTTTTTACTTGGAAATTTAATGTTTCTTATCAATATTTGAATAGAAATTCTTTTATTTTGCTTTAAAAACTATTGAAAATATTTTTTAATTATTATTTTGCGAAAAAGTAATAACAGCAAAAAATGTGAGCTTTGTAATATAAATAAGCAAAGGAAAAACAATCTTTACATGTGTTGAAAAGTGTTATAGTTGAATGTTAAATTAACAATCCAAAAATTAGCTGAGTAGTTAACCACGAGTCATGTCCTAGACCTATCTTTATATCCCTTTTCTATGACAGAAAGTAAAGTTGAGCAACTAATTAAAAAGCAGTTCGCAGTAAAAAAAATCTTTCAAAATACCTTAATTAGGAACTCATATGCTCCACATTGGAAAACTGACATAGGATTGGAAAAAAAACTATTAGTAAAATACTTGACAAGAAATGAGTTCCGCCACTTTTTTTTCAATACAAACACTGGATATACCATATACCAGCAAATTGGTTAACTCTACTTGCAATTATCACAAATAAAAATCATAATTGAACTATCTAGACGTGAAATCGTGCAATTTCACTTATTTAGTTTTGTTTGTTAGTAAAAAAAGTTGTAGTTTTGATTCGATATTTAGAATTCAATGTTAATAACTCGACTATTTTCATTTGTTACTCCATTGATAACAATAATTGTTAATCTTATTTTATTTGAGCTCAACCAAAGCTATAATGCGATTAACAATAGAAAAATATGCGCTGAGAAACATGCTAATAATTCAGCCGAAACCGAATAAAAAGTATGAGAAATAGCCTCAGAAGCGATTCTATCTATTTTTTTTTTTACGATGAAAGTTGTTTTGAAACACAAAGAAGTAATATTTCAACCAGAATTTGAAACGGACAATTGTTTATCTCGTTAAACCATTTCACACTATTGACTTCTATAGTTAATTAATGAATTATTTAATACCAGAACCAATTAACGAATGCTAACATACTTTAATTATATAAGTTTTTTGACTAAACTTTTACTGTTTTTAATCATACAATTATTGTTTTGTAACATACCGTCCGTGATACAATTAGCGTGTTTTAACACTCGAGTACCAAAATTTCTAAAATAGAATTGAGAAGCAACGAGGTACAAAGTGACCTCAGACAAATTTGTGTAATATTTGCAGTGTATTGATTGAAGTATCATTGTAGATTACAATAAATATCAACTAGATATTATTGATATTTAACGAATGGTTGAAATAAAAAGGATTTCGATATGCGAATTCACCTCGAAGGTTAAAACAGTCAGATTGGTCAGAATTTATATTAAATGGTCATAATATATCGGTCAGTGTAAATAGTCATAATTTAAATGAAATTTAAAAAAAACCTAACCTAACCAAAATGGCTATACAATATTCTGACCGTTCATATTTTTATTCTGACCAAAAATTATTTAAATTTTGACCATTTAATTTGTTACCTATATCAATATACAATAATAATTCAAGACAATTTATTCACTATTTGCAAATCAGTCAGTCGATTGATCTCAGTCATCTTTATATCGAATATTAAAAGAAAATATAAGAATATATATTATACATACACAATCATTAGGTTATCCGCTTTCCGCTATAGGTTATCTTAAAAATCAAATAAAAGATGACGACGAAACTCTCATTCCATATTTTATTGATTTAATCAGCCATTTTTATATAACTCATATGTTGATTGATAGTTAGCAGTGTTAGCACATCATAAAAATAATGTTTACAGCTTATTTTATTACTATATATACAAATACAGAAACTATTGAACATTTATTTATTACTTGACGATGATATTATTACAAACAGGTATCGTATATTACTTTCGAAATGTATAACGTATTTAAAAACAAATGCGATATGTTTAAATATTAAGTTTAACAGACTGTGCAAAACAAATGTTGGTAAACACATACAATTAAAAGTGAAAACGTTATCATACTGTATAATACGTTGTACCAATTCGTAAAAACATACATAATGTGTTTGAAATTTTTTATAAGAGCTTTTAACCGTCCATATTTTTTTCCTATTTTATCGATTAAAAACTTAGCTGTTTTATAAGATTTTTGTATTTTTTGTAAAATAATACAATGTAATATTTGATTGTGATTTCAGATATTTTAGGAGCTACGAGCTTTAATAATGAAAGTGCAGAATATTTTGCTCTACGTGCTATGCTAATAAATCATTATTTTGTTATATGAATTTATCAAGATTCTAATATATTATATTCAATATATCCATTTAAAAAGTTGTCATATGATATGTCAGTTGCAGATAAACTGACAAGCTCTAGCGAAATTAACACACTATTTTTGTTAACAAAAAAACAGTTTTTACCCTTTGTAATATTAAAATGAATTTACAACTTCGTAACTGTCGAGCACGGAATATTTTAAGATGGCACCGGGAACGGTTGCTATGCGACTATTTTTTGTTATTATTTCATTAAAACGTAATTATTGCTACCGTTCAATAAATTTAAATGTCTGTCAATTAAAACATAAACGTCTAAAAAACGAGATAGCTGTTTTTTATCCTACGCAAAAAGGGGGTATAAATAAAAGTATAGAATCAATATGCTGATGAGACCTTACACGTTACAACACGTTACACATTACCGTAACAACCGTACCGTAACTTGTTTACTGAGGAACTCGATGATTGATGAATAACAATCACAATTGAAGTTTGGCTGATACCATTGAAGCTTGCCCAGATCGACTTAAGCTAGAAATTCCACGAAAAAGCACATTGAGTTCAAGTATATGGCTGTCTTTGACAGTTGAAGCTGTTAACTATGATCTAACCCCGAATTAATCAAGCTATCCTGAAATCTTTATTGGCAGTAAGTCTTTGAAGTGCAATTAAGGTTTGACATAAAACGACCGAGATAAGATGCCAATGAAAAAATATTTTCTCGGTAAAATTGTCTTAACTTCCTAAACCATTTAAAAGTCTCAATCATTAATTTTCTTAAGAATTGCGTGGCCTGGTCCATTTTTTTTTCTTAAACAAGCTTTAGAATTATCACATAACATTGAATATAATTGGTTGTTTTCTTTCTTGCTAGTATCATTTCTTCGAGGTTTACAGATAATATAAAACTTATATCATAGTCTTGATCACAATTAAAGTTGGGTAGTGTATTTGTTTTTAATATCTTCGATTTCACCTCACAGAAAAAATAATGATGGTTAAATTATTTGCCACTTATCGTACACAGCGTTTCTAATGAAATCATTTCGTTCATGGTTGATTGACAAGATTGTTTTGTGAAAAATATATCAACAATCGTTTTTCTTTCAATTATTTCATTACACAATTATCAAATGTTATCATAAAAAAAGATTTATATTCAATCTACATCAATGCATCAAAGATATTTTCTAATATTTGTTATATTTATCTACTCGCTTAAATACAAATAGTTATATATTTACCATTACCATGTAATAATTGTGCTACCATGAACCAGAAATGAAGTTGATTAATCACTCTAATTACTTAAGTATATTTTTTTAATTTAACTTTTATATGTTACAGATAACAAAATATTTCATTTAAAAGCTCACGAAATGTTATGAAACTGATAAGAGATAGGTAAAGTATAAGTGTAACAAACAAATAATTGATTTAACAAAATATATTTTATTTCAAAAATATTTGTGTCGACACCCTAATTTTTTTTAAATTTAATTAATTAAAACTAGTTCAGTGTAATTAACTAACTTACTGTATCTAATACCAGTCATTATAACAAATTTTTAATAAACTTTATTTTTAGATAAACAATTTCGATTATAGTTGGCGAAAAGCAACACACAATATTCCTTTGTTCTTAATTTTCACTTTAATTTATCAAAAACATGACCAGTTTCGCACGTGGCGAGCATTGTCAATTGATAAATAAAATTTTACAGTGCTATTTATGTAAAAACAAATTGAACTGAAAATGTGTAATAAACAATTGATATTGAAAAGAATTTACAAAATATAGTAGAAATTTTCAATAAGTGACTAAAATCAAACAAATTAAAAAAATGAACACCTCTAACATGTAATTAAAAAATCATCAAAGAGTAATACAGTGAGTAGGTGAGTTGTGGTAATTACAAAAATAATTATTATTTCAGAAATTTTAACAAAGTGATGTAAAATGATTCATTACTAAAATTAACAACTTGATGATGATATAACTGCTTCTTAATATTATGTATTCTTTTATAAAATCGTCAGCCATGAAGATTTTGAGAAAGAGCTTTTAAACACCATATCAATTCTAACAGACAATTATAATACGTTTAAACAAAGCTCCAATGTCTTTATAGTTTTTGTATGATAGAGCGATACAAATATTCTGTATTATTGATTCTTATAAAAAGCATGTATTATATATTTTGAAACTCTGTAATTTTATATTTATTTAACTATTGAAACATTTAAAAAATAAAACATAACAGACGTCTATCTGACAACCTATTAACAAGAATGTAGAAATTCATAGGTAACCAATTTGAATATTAATTGGATTCAAAGCTATTAACGTTCAATCTTTTAATAGAAACGTGTCGATTTTATTACATAATCTAATTATTTATGAAACAAATTAAAGTCTGACCGAAAAAGAATTCGTACGCAATGTTATGTTAACACGACTCCAAAATGACGACGCCATTCCCCTTAAAATTCACACGCCTTTCAGATGAAACTATTACCTTTAGAACAAGACAATAAATTAAAACAGTCAGTGTGTATCCAATTGTCGATCTTTGATGAATTTCACATAGTTTTCGTGCCTATCATTATCAGATCGATAAATAATTTTGGAAGAAATTTCCAATACAAAACATATCGTGTTTATGTATCGCACAACCTCTGAACTTCGAAAACATCGTTTAAAAAACTGTTTAATTTAATACTTTCAATCGGCGCAGTTTCACTTTTGAACGTAATGGTGGATTAACATTATCGTGCTAAAATTGCGTAACACTTTCAGTTCGAACTTTTTTTATTAAAATTGAGTATCTTTTAATCAAGAATGTTGAATAAATAAGATATTTTTACAACGCATGTAACATAATATTGTTAACTCATACGAGTTTTTTTATTTTATTAAAAATTAATTAAAAATATTATATCGTCGGTATATTACCAGTAAATGTTATGTGAAAAAAACTTTGTTTTGAGATAATCGACTTTTTCGAATATCATGAAGCCATCTGAAATGTAGAGTGGCTGTAGACTTTGAGAAATAAATAAACAACATTTGACCAAAATATTTACAACACAAAAAAGTGATGTCGTCTAATCGTATTGATTGAATTGGCATTTACTTGGTAGAACTCCATTGTAAAAAGATTAAAAAAATAGCAAAAATTTATATTCAATGTCAGTAAATACTTTATGGAAAGGCATTATATTAATAAAAACACAATATTCCTCTGTAATGCTCGCAATGAGCGAAACCGGTTCTGACCTTTTAAATAAAGTGGAATAAAGTACAGAGGAATATTGTGTTTTTATTAATATAAAGTTTTATCACTTTTAAGGTGTTCACTGTCAACACTTGATGGAATGGCATTATAATAAAAATAATAAAAGATTTTTAGTACTTTTTCCACATCAAATTTATTTGATCAGGACCGTTGATAATGCTTGCGATGAGCGAAACCGGTCCTGATCGAATAAATTTTATGTGGAAAAGTACTAAAAATCTTTTATTATTTTTATTATATAGTTTTATGTTACAAAGCATTAGTTCAATAGTTCTGATGAAAGCATACACCAAAATAGCTATGAAACTATTTTTTTTTTAAATGTAGAACTAAATACTTGGCTATTTTTAATTTTATTAATATTGTTTCATCTTCCTTGGGTAACTATAGAAATGATAAGTCTATACAACTAAAAACCTTTCAGTTATTTGTAGGTTTATTTCAGTAATAAATATCAACGAAATTAATTTGTTTGTATTTCTTTTCTAATATTAAAGAAATAAATGTTTCTAATATAAATCTTGTTTTATGGACAATATAACGTGCGGAAAATCGGTCTGCATTTGCCACTCAAAACACGACGATGTACATACAATATTTGCTGCATGCAAAAAGTACACTAGTGTCAAATTGTATATTTTCCTTACGTTTGCTTTTTTAAAAGACATTTTAAAACCAAAAATAAATTGTAAAATAATATAACTATTGACATCAAAATATGATGTCTTTATAATCTGACACTTATTCGAGAATAAGTAACGTTTTAAAATAAATTGTTGGTTTTACAAACATTACTACATTACCTACCATGTCCATACAACTACATATTTATTCATCTCCACGACGCCGCTTAGAATAGAGAGTCATATAGTTTATAATTTGGACTTAACTTAACATTTTAACGTGAGAAAGGAAGACTTGTCTAACTGATAGTAGTCAGTCGAATTTTGTTACGATTTTTAAGAGAAACTGTGAATGGCAATAAAGAATCACCTTTTTGAAAATTTATGTTTTATGAATAAATAGAATAAGTTATTTATATAAAATATAATGATATATGATACATTTTGAAAGATTATTGAATATTGTACAAATATTAAAAAAAACACTTTTGTACCTAATTCTTCATTATTTATTAATTATTATCATTATTAAAGTTCAAGATTAGCCTAGTTTATTACGGGCATTATCAAATTATAATTCTCGTGATGAGTGAAACCGGTCCAGATCTTTAACATTTAAAGCGGAATTAGCAGAAAAAGTGTTTTTACCAATAAATAACAGTAAAGACATATAATTAATAACGATTTGTATTTGCATCATCACCTTTGTTATATCCGTTTCATTAACCTTATTCTAGCCTATATTAACTGCTCTTTTATATTATATATTTTTAAAATTTTATTTCTTTTGTAAGAATTGATATGGTTTTTAGAAATGTCTTTTTCAGAATCTTCATTGTTGCTGATTTTGTTGAAGTACACAGACTCATTACTTGGAAGCGGGAAAAACACAAAATCATCACTAAGTTATTTACCTTAGTAATGTAGAGTTTCACATTGTTTCCCAAAATTTCCCAAATTTTAATTGAGTTTACAATTGACATCATTTGCCACTTATATTTAATTATTGATGATTTTTTAATTATGTGTTATAGGTGTTAAGCATTTTGATTTTGTGTAATTATAATGTAATTAGTAAATCCTTTTCATTGTTAGTAGTTGCTTACACCTTTTATTTCAATTTAATTTGTATAAATAGCACTGTTTATATATTTTTCTTATCAGTTGATAATGCTCGCGATGAGCGAAACCGGTCCTGATCAAATAAATTTTATGTGGAAAAGGTACTAAAAATCTTTTATTATTTTTATTATAATGCCATTCCACCAAGTATTGACAGTGAACACCTTAAAAGTGAACAGTAAAGACCTTAAAAGTGATGAAGGATTATTTATTGCTCTTATGTCTAGTTAAATTTTACTAACAGTATATCAATCTAGCAAACCCATTTACTTTATTACTTTTATAAAATTTCTGATTGCACAATTATAAAAAAGCACGTCTCTCTTTATTAAGCTATTATTTTTGAACTAGAAAAATAATTGACTTTTATTGTACCATATATTGAATAATCAGGAAATGTTGATGTTCTTTGATTATTAAATTATTTCACACTCCACGCAGCATAATTTGATTTCATATAGGATGCAATGTAGAAATTGATATTCATTATGAACATGTCTATAGACTCGTTCAGAAGACCTACTTATTTCGATCGAATCTTCTTGTATTTATCTGAAAGAAGAAGCATCCATTCAAGATTATATAATTTGTTATAAATAATATATATATTTATAATGTACTAACTACATGATAAATAAAAATAATTGTTGTTGTTAAATATTACCGAGTGTTGAAATCGACTTCGTTGTAACCAGGGCTTCGAACCGCTGTTTTTTTCGTTCCGGTTTTTGTTCCGGTTCGAGTAAAAAAAATAATATCGGTTCTGTTCTGGTTTTCGGTTCAGCTTGAATCCAAAAGCCTAGGAATTCACCGATTTACCCAAAATATCTCCGTGACTCGTTTTTTTTTAACTCACCGGGAAATTTGAAAATCTCAAAACCATATAGTAATAATTATCCGATTTGACCAAAATACTAGCGTGAATCTAAAAAAACCGATATTTTTTCGGTTCGGTTCCAGTTTTCTTTCCGGCAAAAATAACGGTTTTTAGTTTTCGGTTCCGTTCTGGTTCGAAGCCCTGGTTGTAACCAATTTATGATATGTATTTTAAGAAAATCAAAAAAACTGAAACAACTTAACAAGGAAGGCATCCTATACTAAAGTTTGTATCTTTTAATAGAGAAAAAATGACAACAAGACGTTGATATTTTTTGGGATAAATTTTACACAAGAACAACATTTGTTGAATTTTTTTTACCATTTTTTTATTTATAAATATATCCATAAATTTTTTAAATATACAATATACGATATATGTATAATAATATTATTTAAAATATGTGCACAAAATAAAAAGAAAACTTAAATTCTAATTGTTTTTATTCTTCACATGTATTTCGCATGGCAATTTTTTAATTTAGTTATTATAAAATAAATCTTCAACGAACTATCTGCGATACTTGCTAATTTAGTGTGACGTGATTAAACCGCATATTTTTTACTCGTTTGACGGTTCATAGTCTAAGCCAGGTTCGTCGAACTGAAGATAATGAATCACTTGATTGTATATGATAAAATTCAACTAGCATCTGGGAGTCAAGTCGAGAACTGAAAATGACAAGAAACATTCCGACAATATATGTATATGTAAAGGAAAACCTTAATTTTTAAGGAATGCTTTCAGATTGTTTGATGTTTATGGTTAAAACATATTATTGAATCACGTTCGTAATTTTCAATTCTTAGTTCAAGTGTTTAATTAATACAAAATTAGTTGACCTTATTTCACATTGTTTAATAAAGAACAATACCTGTTCCGTTCATGTCGTGCCAATGTATACTGATGTAAAACGCTATATCAATTTTTATTGCTCGAATAAAAAATCATCCGATAATGCTTTTCATAATAAAAACCGGCCCTCGTCTATTTTTAAACGTCCACCTTAGAAAGGCAAAAGAATTTAACCAACCAGAACAAATTTTGCAGTTTTTTTTATTGATTTTAAACCAAGGTTAAAGTATGAATAAACACAACCTTAAAGTGCACAAAGTCTTAAAAACTAGTAATGTATTTATTCAATGCAATTAATTAATTTTTTTTTTTTGGAGAAAAACTTTCTTGCGTGTCTTTTTTCCTGGTCACAATCTTCACGGAATTTTCTTTTTTCAATCAAAAGTAATGTAATTAAATTTAGATTCTAATTTAGCATTAAAGCTTATATCTTTATGAAGTTATTAAGTTGCATACATTGTGAAAATCGAATAAACACAATATATTGAAACAACTTTGGGTTACATCCTTTTGCCTGACTACAAACGATATGTTACTAGTTATTTACTTAACAACCATATCGACCAAAACATTTTTTTTCAGCCATGTTTGCATTCAACGTTAACTAATAAGAATATAAATTTCCAGTTCTGTTAAAACTTATATCTGCTCTCTTTTGAATCATGCGGAATAAGTGTTTGACGACTCCTGACCTAGGCATTATGCTCGTCTGATGATTTATTATTTAAGACATTAAAATACACTTTAAGTGCAGTGTGATTTCGCTCAAGTGGTATTCTTCTGACTTTCACATCTCTGTGCATTTTAATGTTCATTTCATTCGTTGACCGCGGTGATGTACAATAAGATTACGACTATAAATTGGAATATTTAATCAGCTAATGTTAAGTATTTGTATTACTTACAAATATCTTTAAATAACCAGTTACAATATTTTCACCGTATTAAATTAAGATGGCATTGTATAACGCTTTGTTAAGTTGTTTGTGATTATTTCCCGTATCGGACAGTTTTCGATCATCATGAGCATTATCAACTGACAAGAAAAATCAGTTCCTATCTTTGCTAAAAACGTGGAATTGGTATTTTTTTCATTTTTTGATAGAATACAATAATAAGTGACAGTAAACACAATAAAAATTGTTTGTTTTAAGAATTCGACCAAACATTTCAATCGTAAAACTATTGTATTAACTGATTTTTGTTTCATCTTTCGGCATATTAAGAATTTTAAGTTTACGCTTTTTATCGCTAATGAATAAAATAATAATGTCTTTTTTGTGCTGTTTAAATACAGATTATAATATATAGGTATAATTAAATGAAACACATAATGGATTTTCCGAGGAAAAGGGGTGCTTTTGATGCCTAAAAATTCTCTCTCACCCATCTATTATTCAATCACTATTCCCTTTATCCTTCAATTTATATTCCCTTCCAAAAAGAGTTTGACCAACTGATTAACAATCAGTTGTAGAAAGACTCCAATTGAGATTCCTCCGCTTGGAGACCATAATGTGAATCAATTGGGAGCAGACATGGATTAAAAAAAAATGTTAACAAAACAGGAATCCATTAATAACTATAGGGGGATTTATCGTAATAACAAACAAATTGCGCTGTTTTTATTCTTCTAATTTGATGCTGTCTACAAAGAATTGACATTGTATGTCTTCAGCGTGATTCTATTCAGATTTTATTTTGCATAAGTATTATTAAAAAAAATGTTACAGAAAATAAAAGAATATTTTATATTACATTAGATAACATTATGATTGTCAAAACACAAGCTTTTTGCACATCTTCATCATAATTTTAATGCATGGGCAAGTAAGTAATCTTAATGGACTGATTGCATATATTATTATTATGAATAAAAAAAATGCAAGTGAAAATGACGTAATATATTTTTTATACTTCGTCATTTATTTAAATATAATTTATTGCGGCAGATGAAGAAAGTTAAGAAAATTGTACGGTTGTATCCATCGATATAAAAATAGTAATTATAATTATTATTTTTCGAGCAACTTTCTTTTATTCCACATCTTCTTGCGGCCACAGAATTATAATTAGTCAAATTTTACATAAATTTTTTCGACAAAATTTTTGATGATCCAATAAATTATATATTACAAGCAAACTCTAAATGTTTTATTGACGATAAACTTTGAAGAGAGAAATTATTGATAGATTATGGATTCGTGAGCGTGCATGGTCGATGTTATTGAAACGTTTCATTTTTTTTAAATTTGCATAACGCAAAAAAAAACAAGCTTTAAGCATTTGGTTTTAATCTGTTATTAATTCAGTCAGACATAATTAATGCAAATATAACACATCAAATTCTACGCAAAATCAATCTTCTATTACAACAAGACAAATTGTTTTCAGTCGAGCTAACTAAACCATACATATGTAGATAAATCGATGGTTTTGCAGATCGTTCTATAATTTTCTTAAAGTTACTCCATATCAATTTGAAGAGAAGAGACACAATAACCAATGTCTAATATATTAAATTTATATTAATATGTTATATTCAATTAATAACGTACAAGACAGTGGTTATAGAGATACGTTGGAACTGGTTGGGTCACGCGCTGCGGATGCCTTCGGAAAGCCTCAATACTGCCTGCTTTTTCTTTCAACCGGTAGGATTCCGGCGCCTCGGACATTCGTCGAATATACTCGGTGGAACTGAGGGATGCTGGCATGCCATGGGAGGAAGCAAAGCAATTGGCGGGAGACAAGGAAACATGGAGGTTCTGCGTGGCAGCCATATGCTCCACATAGCGAACGAATATAGTCAACGAAGAAAAAGAAGAATTTTAATGGTCAAAATCTATATTTGAAGATAATCTTGCTGGTACCCAGTGCTTCTTTTTCGTACTGGAACTCGAATCTGTGAGATCCATCACTGAAGCTTTGTCTTCCTCTGACTGACCACCGATTGAATTATTTTAAAGTATTAAAAAATTTCAAATGTGCTACGAGTTAAAGTAAAAAAAAATAGTGATTTGAAAATTTTTAAATGCCAAGCAAAAAGGTGCCGGAACGCCGTTCCACCGCGTTACTTAGGAAAAAAAGCTCTGCTTATATAACGGCCTGATTGCTATAGCAAAATTTTACTTACTAAGTTATAGACTATAGAGGACTATAGATTTACTATATATTTGTGTGTGGAATCAATACCAATTTACAATCAAACAACCATTTTTATGTGCTCACGGTCAATATCTATTAGAAAGGCATTACACATATTCAAACCTGTAATAATTACACATTTATTTAAAAGGAGGAATTAATGCAAAAGAGTGATTAAATTTTTAATAGTATATTTTTTTAATAAAGGTCTCGAGCAACTCTGCTTTGAATCAATAGCGTGAAGAGCAAGTACATAATGGCATTCTTGACCAAAAATTATGTTTTAGAAGACGGTTATAAAATCAGCGGCCACGGATGGTGGAAGGAAAAGCAACTTGCTAGAAAATAGATTGATTTATTCGATTACCCAACTGCCATAAATATGTAATCTAGATTTATAATAATGAAGCAATAGTGAGTATTATCATTGCGTAATAAATAATGGCTACAATTATTTACTATCAATTTATCATAAAATATCACGACTGCTTAAATATCCGTAATCAGTTATATTTATTTCGGTTTTGGTTGTTCAAACATACAATTATTTTTCACTGAGCTGTAGCCCCTACTGAATTTTATATTGGTATCTCAAAACAGTGATAACGGAGAATGATTATCTGTTATACATTATTTTACGCTAAAAAGTAACAGCAAGCAACGGTTACCATAAGTTGTATGTGTAACTGGTACACGAAAATTATTAAAAATATTAAGTAAAAATGCACTGACTTTCTTTTATACTACATATTTAAAAAAAATGCCAGTCTAGTAGATAGGGATTGGAAAATACAAGACGAATATAATTTATATATAAACACCGGTATTTAATTTTAAATACGAGTATTAACAAAAAAAAGTAATACGTCAAATACCGGCCAGTTGGGATCGCAAATACCGAGTGGGTAAATCAAAATCGATACTCCGATATTTCATATAAAATACCGTCTTTAAAAAATACATCATTAACGGGTATTTTTCATAAATAGTTCTACATAATAACAAAAAATAAGAATACATCGTTAATTGAGGGAACTGTCAATATTGATACAACTCTTGGCCAATGTTCCCGCTAACTTTCCGAAGGTTATGTGCGCAAAATAGATTGGCTGTGCAACTTTGAAAGGAAATTAATTAATTTCTGTGCGCCACATAACGGTACTTAGACCTTCTCATCGAAATGTTATTTTTTTATAATGACAATAGGTAACAACACATTATAATGACAATTAGTGTATTCTGATGGTTGTATAGCTGGTGTAACTTTTGTGCGCTCTGTTCTAATGCATGTGCGCGCGCTCACAACTCGCCGAGCACGCGCACAGCTTAGAGGGAACACTGCTCTAGGCTGATTTTCACTTTTAATCAAAATTCGATTTTAGTCGATTTTCAACATACAAATATTGGTATGTTTGCATTTTTAAACCTTTATTTCTGTATTGAAATAACACGACAAATACCAGGATTCCCGTTTCGATAATATCCGTATTGCAAACCCTAATCACGCTGTCACTTTGTTTTAAATCACCGATGTTGTCATGCTTGATTTTATCCAAAGGCATGGTTGACAGTAACGATTTCATCTTTTACCAATCTTCTTTTCCAGATCTTAAACCGCGCGTTTACAAAACGATTATCTTAATACTAAAACTTAAAGACGTCAAAGCAAAACATGTTGACTAGCACTTTTGACGAAAATGAATTATATCATGCTCTAGATAAACTTTTTATGCTTTTTCTATTTAACTAACCCTTATTGCTCAAAAATGACCACACCGTATAAAACTTTTTAATAATAAAGTTGTAAGCTTCAGTATTCTATGAAGACGACATTTATAAAAATAACGGCATGAATATGTTAAATGCGTAATTACATTTTCTTGTTTTGCGTATGTTTGATGAAGTATTAGAGCACATACATGTTAACGAGGTAATCAAACAATGTTTTGAGTAGCCTTTTTTTTCAAATTGAACAAAAAAACCTACTTTTAACCTCATTTAAATAAGTTAACAACTTTTCACGTGTTAATGAGATATTTTTCCTTCATCCTATTGGGACTGCTGCTAAAATCAATAGCATACTTCTGATTTTCAAAAGGTTAATCTTTCAAGTCTCGTTCTTCGAAAGAAATTCGTGATATTTATATTTGCCGAATTCTCTTATCCAAAATATCTTTCGCCAAGATACGAAACTCTCAATACATAATAATGTAGCAGTTCTTATTTTGACTTGCAAAGAGTCATTGTATATTAGTTTTTAGAGTCATTAAACGAGTTTGAAGTTGTAAAAAAAATGTATAATTGTTGTTTCGAATATTTTAAATGGTGTCTATGGTCACACCATAAAGAATGACCATACAACGCTTTCTTTGCTTGCCTTTCGCCAATAAAGTAAAAGCATCGTAAGCGTAACGTTGTGTAATATAGTGATTTTAAAGAATTCTCCAAAGAAGAACGATGTTTTTGCGATTCCTTTTTGGTTGGAGATAATTATTTGGCACGTTTAAATTATGTCACTTCACTTACTTACAAGATTTATTTTATTCTCTGAAAAGCTTATATTTATCAAAACAGACAGTCATAGACTTTCTACATTCTACTTGTGTATAGTTCGCTCATAAATTACATCTCTGTCGATATAGACCAGTGTTTCTTGACCGTATTGAAAGCATCGCCCCCTTTAGCAGAAATAAATTATCCAAAATTATTTATGCCTGCCCTCAAAAACGAAATTATAAAATTACACAATTATCTATGTACTAATATTTCTTGCAATGGATTTCCTACTACAAATAAAACACACATTGTAATATAGTCTTGCAATATCTATATAATAGACGAACTGTACACAGACAATATAATGCAATAAGGTGGTTGCATCTGCTTTTAAACAAAATAAAAAAGTGTGTAAGTTACGTGTATAAAAAATATTTTCCCTTTTACAGAACAGACACTATAACAAGATAAACTCTGAAAATATATTTTCTTGTTTTAAAGTATATATTTTACTTAAACGGAAGTGAAAGCACTTGTGTGTTGCTATTTTATTTATATGTTGACGGATTTGCTCCCTTTTATTTTTGTTTTTACCATTTAAATTTGTTACTGGTAAAAAAAAGCTGTTAGAAATAAGTAAATATATAAATTTTATGTTCGTCGGGTCACGAAAAAATAATATTTTGCGAACCAACACTTATAAATGTAGAAGCAGTGGCAGATTAAGCACATGGGAGACCCCAGGCGCAATAAATTTTCGATGCCCTGTTTCACGGAAAACATAAAAACGTCTGAAAATTTCAACTAAAACTATACAAATATATAAAAAAAATGTATCAAAAGTGAATGGATTTATATTATGTTTGAACCAAAAGTGAATAGAATTAAATTCTGTAAACTATTTTTGAGGCCCCTAAAATTTGGAGGCCCAGAGCGCGCGCCTCATTTGCTTATAGTATAATCCACCACTGTGTAGAAGCGGTGGGACGCATCACTGAAAGGCAGTCACACTTAAAAAGTATTTGTTGTTATCAAAGTTTGACTACCGTGAACGAATGTCGATTTTTTATAATTATCATTTAACCGATCACTCGTCTTGTGTTTATTGTGACATATTACTATTGAAACCTTTCAGTTCCGCTACGCATCTGTAAAGAAGAATAGTCTAACCCACCAACGGCACCGACTGACTGTGTTCGCCTCACGATGTAATTAATTTAATTACTCCTAAATTAGAAATGTATCTCGCGAATCATGCGAGCGAACTTCAGACGGATTATTTAGAACTCAGCGAAAGTAAATGTACACATCATATTTTGCACTTTTATTTAATTTATTTACAGCGTTTTAAATTCATGCAAAACTGTTATGTAGTTTAGCTATTAGAAAGAGAAGAGATTGAATGATTGTTTTTTGTTTTACTCATTAGAGATTTGCCTTAATGATCCGAATCATTGCGAATTTAAATAAAGTGATTTTCATTTTTAGTTACAACAATTTTGATGTAAAATATTTGTTGAAGAGTTAGTTAAGATGGTTTAGGTATTATCAGCGGTGGGCTGCCAATATTTTAACAAGGGGTTCGGTAAATCTTATACATTTATTTGTATCCAATTTCGCTCCCAATGTGGAGCATATGACCTCCTAATGAAAGTATCTCAAAAAAAAAATTCTACGAGAACTGTTTGTTACTTAGTCGCTCAAACTCTCTTTTCCAAAAAAGTAGTAAGGATAGAATGATAAGACTAAGACAGGACTAGTGATTATCTCGAACCCATGAGGTCCGGCACGGAAGCCCACAACGCTGAATGAAAAAATGAAGGGGCTAAGTCTTGTTTCATAATAATAAATTTAACCATCTACAGAAATTTCAGTTAGGTGCTGATTTGATCTAAGACGAATGATTTTCTTATCTTAACAAGGGGCTCGCCGGCCGCGCTAAAATTTAACAAGGGCCCCCTCCAGCCCCCCCTGGGTATTATATCAATGTTAAAAGTAAATCTGGTCGAATGATAGTTTTCGTTCATTGCCAGAATAAATTGATAAACCTAGAGTGTTAAAGTGTTCTTAAATGTAAACTTGTTCCAAATTATTTTAATCACTTTTAGTATTATAAATATATTCATCAAACGAAAACTTTAATCGATTTCTTCATTGAAAGATGTAATAAATATTAGCTTATTTAATACATAAATAGGTATATAATAAGGTAGGTCAAAAGTCAATTAAATTGATTTAGTTAATCGAACCAATAGTATTTAATTAGTTTCCAATATTTTTCAAGCTAATCAAACATCGCTCTCTCAAAGATTAATGCTATAAATTGATTTCAATTAATTTAAGATTTCGACTGAAGGTGCTTGGTGGAATTTCAATATTAAATTTGAATCATTCAAATTATGTACACTCCCACAGATTTTGTCACTTACGACCCGGGCTTCGCCTTTTGGCATTTTCAGGCGTTCAAGCGCACGGATGAACTTGAACTGATCACCCCTGTCAGTTCAAGTTCATCCGTGCGCTTGAACGCCTGAAGATGCCGAAAGGCGAAACCCGGGTCGTTAGTGACAAAATCTGTGGGAGTGTACATAATTTGAATGATTCAAATTTGATTTCAATTAACATTAAAATAAAAATATATTATTTTAACATGCCGTGACACATGTTGATATATTGCAATATAATAATAATCGATTCTTAAATGTTTCAATATTACCTTCACGTTTCGTAATCATTGAAACAGTGGTGGATTAATTACTCATAAGCGCATGAAGCGCGGGCTATGGGCCTCCGAATTTTGGTAGACTCAAAAATAATATAGCCCATATATTTTTCATTGAGATTTCAATAATATATATTTTTTTTTATTATTTTTTTTCGACGTTTTTGTGCTGTCAGAAAAACGCCTTACCGATTAGAGCCTGAGCCTGGAACCCTCCAAGTGCTTAATCCAAGAATGGGGAACCTTTTCATTTATAAAGGTCACATTCATTTATATGATTCAACATAAGACCGTAGTAATGAAAACGTATGCCCCTCTCCCCCTTTTTTTTCGACTGTCGAACATATAATGGGATGATTACGCTCTTTTTCTAATCACTTGCGTATAGTTTTTTGATAAAAGTGAATATATTGTATTTATTAAAAAATTATCCAGATTTATTTTTAAAAAAGTCAAAAGGCCGCATCAGAGTAGCCAAGAGGCTTTAGATTCCCCACCACTGGCTTAATCTGTCACTGCTTGTAAATATGTATTTATTAACTATCTTATACTGACACAACCAAAGTTCACACAATATTAAGTGTATTTATAAATACATCAATTCCTTCATTTGTATTATAGCTACACATTGCACTACCACAAGGACCATCTATCAAAAGCACACTTTAAGCTTATTTTACGAAAATCTAAATTCATTATTTCACAAAACTGCTACATTTATAGTCATCTATTTATTATAAACCGTAACTATGTTTGTATATTTTTATAAAAATAAAAATTAAATTGGTATGAATGCCCACTTAATAAGTTTGTGATATATTTTACAGATGGTATTATTTAATAGAGGCTTATTGTCGAAAATATGTTTGAAAATATATTTTATAATGATACGTATAGTGACATCTATTAATGAGCGAAATTGTATTTTTTTAAAAAACTGTTTGGAAATGTAGTAATAACTACTAAAGAAAGAAGAAAAGCAATGATGTAATGTCAGTGATATTGGTTCGAACTTTAAAGAAACTCCAGTTTAAAAATAGCTATTTCAACACTAAATTGCAACACAAATGAAAGCTGCTAAAAAATGATTTGTTGATTTATCATTAGGGGTGAGCGAAAAAGTTTTCGGTGACATTTATTTATGAGAGAATTATAAAATAACTATTATTTCAATATTCGTCTAATTCTAATTGATGAAAATATTCAGTTGAATAGAATTAAGTTGAAATCCTGTTAATAAATGTTATCATTGTTATACTTTTAAAAAAATATCAAACGATAGAAAAATCAAATACTAGATTCAGTTTTTTCAGCTTTTATTGTAAATTCATACCTTATTAATGCTTAAATAATGCGTTTTGGTTAAGATGCAAATTCTTAATAAAAAAAATATGAGATCTCTGTTTAAGTACTACACTGACTGACTTCCTGTTCATTTTTTATGAACAAACATTATCACAATATGATAATAAGGAATGCTTATCACAACTGGGATGATTTGCAAATTCTATAAAGCCAGATTCTATCAATTGAACGATTTTTTGTGAATAAGCAATTTTATAGTATCTTTTAATTATAGGTGTCTCTATAAACCAAGACACTTACTTACCCTTAATAAATTTATGAAACTTTTTCCAGTAATATGTCTCTATTTTTAATTGTTATCTAAAATAATTTAGAGATGTCACTATGTTTAAATCTGACTGAAATTAAGGATGAAGCTTACCTTTAATTAAAATACATATCAATCTACCTACGCAAATAAAAACGTTTCTTCTACGTCAGTGTTCTTCAACCTTTTAACATCCGACGACCGGTAAAAAATGGAAAAATATCTCACGGACCGGCGTCAACCAACATCATTCAATAAGTTTATAGAATGACATATAGATCACGCCACTATAGACAAATCCATATGATTTTTGTTATTTTCAAAACAATCGAAAAATATGAATTTCGTAGGTTGATAAAGCATTGCTTTTTAATGGGAAAAAAATCCGTTCAAACAAAGCTATGGCTTGACAAGTGTCGACAATTTGGCATTCCAGAAAACATCAAAAGTCCACAAAATATAATAGTTTTGACCGATCGTAAATTTAAGTTGCGTGAGATAGCTGACACCTTAAAGATATCACATGGCAGTTTGTTCACCATTTTGTATCAACATCGAGGAGATAGTAAAGTCGAATAATTTTCGAAACAAAAGTCTTTGCGGACCGGTGCCAGTCCGCGAACCATTGGTTGAAGAACACTGTTCTACGTGACCTTACGGCGAAGTCTGATTATTTTGGGTTCCTCACATTTTTACCTTCATATGTATTCACACTAAAACCGTGTATCTCAAAATCCAAAAACAAACCTTCTTATAAATATTTACAACACGATCCACACCTTTCGTGTCAGAATTCAAAGGGGTTTCGCTGAACTGACGTTTTATTGTAGGATTTCAATATTTCTAACCTTACTATTTATTTTATAATTTATGCATACATACTTTATTTCGTCTATGATGATTGATTGTCATTTTTTTCAAATTATTCCACATTCCGTGTACATTTTTAGGAACGGTTTCGTATTTTGTTAAAAGATTCTCATTTTTTTTTGTCTTTCTTCTTCTTCTTTGGCCATGTTCGCTCCTTACGCCAATTGCTTTGCTTCCTCCTATGACATGCCAGCATCCTTCAGTTCCACCGAGTACATCCTATGAATAGTACCCGACGGACGTCCGGGACGCCGGAATCCCACCGTTTGAAAGAAGACGCAGGCAGGATTGAAGCTTTCCGGAGGCATCCGCAGCACGTGACCCAGCCAGTTCCAACGTCTCTCCATAACCGCTGACGTAACGGGACGCTGTCTTGTACGCTCCCATTTTATTGTCACTGAAGTATAATATTTTACAAGAAAAATATATGCTTACAATACAGATTCTTTTTTTCTTTGCGCAGACAATTTTATTAGATAGAGGAAAACGTAACATTCTATAGAATTCGTTGGTTAATATTATTTTATTTAATGTAATTAATTCTTTTTTATGATTAGTAATAGCAAACTATTAGACGCCCATTTTAAAAGTGATTAAATTCCATGGGCTTCACAAACTTTTGCGTATTGCATATTTTCTATTATTTTTAGAATTATGAAAATAAATAGTTTATTTATTGAAGGAAGAAATCTTTTTCCCACAATTAATCGAGAGTTAATAGCGTGCTCCGTGTTTTACATTTTCTCTGCGTAACTTTGTTTCGGTATGTATTATAAAAAAAATCCGAATAATTATTACATAAAATTAGCATGAAATGAAAATTTAAATTGACGTCGCGTAGAAAAACGGAAGTCTCGCTGGGAAGTTAATAGTTAAATTTTATTTTAATTACATATACACTAACCATTAATGAATACTATACGTAAAGGATCGATTTATGTTTTCCTTGTGTGTATTTTTTTTTTCATATCAGATTAATTATACAATAATTCGATATAATATATTATACCAATATTTCCTTTCTCCTAATACATTATATTTTCGTATCTATTCCACATATTTGAACATCAACTAAATTAAAAAGCTGCTAATAAATAATATAAATGTATATATGATCATCAAAAAATGAAACAGTATATTGTTAGGAATATCATTCGATTGCTAGACAACTGATGCATGTGAATCTGACTAAAAGATTCAGATTACCTTACCTACTGATTAAATTTCTCACTTTTAAAGTGTCCACTGTCAATACTTGGTAGAATGGCATTATAATAAAAATAATAAAAGATTTTTAGTACTTTTTCCCACATAAAATTTATTTGATCAGGACCGGTTTCGCTCATCGCGAGCATTATCAACTGATAAGAAAAATATGTAAACAGTGCTATTTATAAAAGTTAAATTGAAATAAAAGGTGTAAGCAACTACTTACAATAAAAAGGATTTACAAATTACATTATAATTACACAAAATTAAAATGCTTAACACCTATAACATACAATTAAAAAATCATGAATAAATATTAGTGGCAAATTATATCAATTATTCATTGTTAGTAGTTGCTTACACCTTTTATTTCAATTTAACTTGTATAAAGAGCGCAACCGGTCCTGATCAAATAAATTTGATGTGGAAAAAGAACTAAAAATCTTTTATTATTTTTATTATGATAAAATTTCTCATAATTTATTGCTAGCGATTCTTAAGGGTGTGTGAAAATGTTCAAAATTCGTTACAACGACATCTGTTGATGTCAGTATTAGGTGTGTTGGTGGTTTATTTACAAACATTCGTTACTAATAAAACCTATAATAATTGAATTCTGAAATAATCCCAGTTGATTAAATCATTCATTATTACTTCTTTATTTAACAAACAGTTTACTGTGTAAAATTATCAGAAAACCAGGTATTTTATTTTGTTTAATAAATTCATTCATCATAACCAAAACGCCATATTTATTTATTTTTATATATACTAAGCACAAACGATATGTTAGTGTATATTTTTAAATATTTTTTGGAATTTTTTTTATCTAAACGTTAAGTATTTCTTCAATAAATCAGCTATCAATGTCTAAGAAGAGCCAAAAAATGTAATATAACTTACAAAAATAAATAAGAATTCATTGTTTAACCCGTAATATGCCATCCTAAAAAATCACGTTCCCTGCCATAATGGCATCTCAGTTTCACTGTTTATTGACAGTATTTAAACCTAAGTTAGAAGCTAAAAAATAATTTTAAAAATGTATACCTAGAATACCTAAAATGATATATACGTATTGATAATATTAAGAGAAATATTGAATGATTTAATGGCTCAACTATTTACGAGTGCATCATGGGCATGGATGTGTTAAGCACACCACTGGAGTTAACAATTAGTGAAATGGTATAATAAAGAATGTCTTCGTGAACTGGGATGTTTTCAAAATTGTATTAAAATAGATCTACAAATTCAAATTGATAGATGTAGCTATTGAACCTTTTCAACCATTAAAAGACTGTTTTGCCAGGCGATGAAATTTGAGAAAAACGTCTTTTTTCAATCCTAAAATTTTTTTCAAAAATTTTGGTCAGAAGAAAGGCAATAATATTTTTAAAATTTGACTTCCTTTTTTTTTAATTATATGATTTTGTAAATTATGATTCAAACGAAAATCTAGGAGCACTTCTTCCCTACTTATATTCAATCGATTCTAGTACTTCAGATAACCTAAAGATATTTTTAGTATCATTAGCACTCGCAGTGTGCAGAATAACAACATTGGCCATCAAAATATATTTTTTAAACGAAATAAATTATGGTCTCAAAATAAATTATTTTTAGGACCGTGTTCTGTATTCTTAGTAATGCCTTTCTATCTCAAATAATTGACTGTATACACCTTATAAATGGCTGCCATTTTTATATATGTTAAGACGGAAACATTTGATTGTGGAGAGTTTTTCCAGTATGAAATAATGATGCAACGACAGTCTTTTTTCAGGTTGTATTCTTCACCTTTGTGGTCGAGTGGGCAACGTCGTTGACTACCGCTACGGAGGTCACGGGTTTGAATCCCAGTACGGACAGTTTTATAAATTGATTTTTAATCGATTTATGAATTTCTGTTCAAAGGCATGGATGTATGTGATGTCTTGAATCCTATCCTATGAACGGGCGTATCGAGAGCGATTAGCTAACCACTAGTCCTGTCCTAGCCCTTTCCTTCTATTCCTACTCTTTTTGGAAAAAAAAGGTTGAGCAACTGAGTAACAACTAACAAGCAGTTCTTGTAGAAACACTTCTGTTGAGATAAACTCCATTAGGAGTCCATATGCTCCACATTGGGAGCGGACATGGTAAAAAAAAAATCTTCACCAGTCCTGTATCAAATTGGTCAAACCTTTTGAGCATTCGTCTGCGTAATTCAATTGCAGTGGCCATGGCGTATCTAGGTATTGTAGCAATAAACAATAAGTTTCAATAAATATTACAACAGAAATAGAAAATTTTATTTTTTATTTTTTATAAAAAAATATTTACTGTATAAAAATACATGAGTCCAATTATATTATAATTAATTAAAATACACAATTTATTTTTCATTGATTTAAATGCTTTTTTGTTGTTTAGTCTTTAACTTATGTCTATGAAAATATACATGAGTATTGTTATAAAAGAAATTAAATTATTAATTGACATAGTATTTATTGAAATCATCCAAAATACATATTCATGAAAAATACATTCTCTATCTTAGTGCAGTAAAAGCACGTCATATTTCTTTTTTTTATGTGTTATAAAATATTTTTCTACGTGTATAATGTTTGTAGGAAAAAAGAAATCCCACAGCATATTTAATATTTAATTTAAATTATAATAAATTAATTAAACAAAAGTTGTATGAATTATAATATTATAAACGTACGAGAAACGTAATTGATTCACTATGGATGATTTTTATTAAATACTCAACATCTGACATACACAGTGCAGAAGTATAATATACTGGTGATAGAAATTTGAAGACTAGACGTTTTAAAATAACAAATTAACCTAATGGTATCATATTATAAGAAAAACTAAATTAATTTATTTAAAATATTTACAAAAATATATTACAACATCCCAGCCAAAATTTCATTGAGACTAAACGTAATGATCGTGCTAGAAACATATTTATTTATTTTTAAGTATTTTAAATATATATATTATACTATAGAAGATATAAGCATATAATGAAGTTCGTTGTTATATGGCCATGTTAACAACTAAATATTAAAACTTTATGCTACTATTTATAAGATTTAAAATTGTGTTTACACTAAAACAAATTTAAAATTCATTTGTCTCCATTATATACATATTGGTACTCTACTTATTATTCTAAAGTAGTAAAAGTTACTATACTATAAAATACGGTAACTTGTTATAACAGATCGTTTTCAGTGAACTGGTTTCTTGTTGACAGTCATAAATTCATTTACAAATTTCTCTTTTCAAATCGTTAGATGTCAGTGTCATCAGTTACCTCCTCCCTTGTTCGCTCGGTTAAAATGTCCAAACGTTACTCCACCGCTTGCCGTAGGGTACATTTGATTAGGCAAAAAACCCCTTTCAAATTTGGCTGGAAATCTTCTAGAGAAAGCAACAGTGTCGTACGTAGATAAAGGCTCCTTGCTCAGACCTCTCTTTAAATATTCAATTTGAACTGATGACGGGATATACGAGTCCAACAATGATGTCGGTTTACGTGCAGGGAAGTATTCATAAGCTGTCTTATAATCTCCATGATTCGGACTCCTACCACCGTATTCCTCCTGGAATGGACCACTTCCTAAGTTATTAGTTTCATACACTGGTTTTGCATTATCCTGTACAAGCTTTCCTGAAATGTGTGAATAAACAGGCTGAGAAACCCCTTGAGCGTATTGTGATAATACTCTTGGAATATGCCCTGTTTGACCTGTTGGTGACGAATGAATTGCAATAGGCGGTGGAATTAGCTGGTGACTTTGTCCGTTTGATCCTTGAAACTGTGGACTAACACTTTGAACTTGCGTGGCAGGCGTAACGTATTTGTATTCTTGAACATTGTGAGGCTGCTCCTGTGGTATTTGCTGAGTGTACGCATACTGCTGAGCAAGACCTTCGTAGTTTTGATGAAGCGGTGATGTGTTTGCTTTGCCTTCGACTGCAAGATTTTGTTGCTGGTATTGGGGGCCAACCACATATTGCTGCCCTTGTGTCAGAGCTAAATATTGTGCTGCGTCTGCGGAGATAGATATAAAGCCCATTTGAGGATCAAATGATTCGGCTTGATTTGGTTCTGGAAAAACTGTTTTATCTTGTTGTTCGTTTGTTTGGTACTTTTCTTCAGATTGCTGAACGTACTGCATTTGGGCATCTTGAGCTCCAGATTGATAATAGTATTGAAGGCCTTCTACATTGGGCTGGTAGTGGTTAGCGTACATTGAAATACTGTTACTCGCCGAGGGATCGTATTGTGGAACATAGACAATTTGCATGCCTGCTTCTGGGAGATATCCACCGACTGAAGGTTGTTGTGGATTTTGTCCCAAAGCTCTTGTGTGTTGTTGGTATGCTGCAGCGTATGAATCTTGCTGTGGCTGTTCACTTGAATTTGGCTCCCGTTTTATTTCTTCATACTTGGCTCCAGCCTCTTGATAGTTTTGGTCTTGCGATGGATAAGCCACCACCGGTGACTCTTGGGCCGTGTTTTCTTCAACTGCGTATTGTCCTTCGCTTCCGTCGGATGGTCCATAGTTAGCACTTTGTTCTGCGTCAATACCAGGTGGTTGCAAATAGTCATCTTTGTTCAAGAATTCCTTTTCTATTTCACTCCTTAAATTGTCTTCCTCGATATCGTCAAGACCAACTTTTTTTTCTTCGGCTACTGCCACGCAGCAGAATGCTACGAGCAAAGCAATAGAAGTGAACACCTGGAATGAAAGAAAAAAACATTTAAATTGTTGATCACTTTTATGGTGTTCCACTGTCAAGACTTAGTGGAAAAGCATTATATTCCAAAAAATAAAATATTCATTTGTACTAATTCCTACTTTTATTTACTAAGCTGACTGGTTTCGTTCATGACATCATTATCAGTTGATAATACTGAGCGAAACCGGTCCTGATAGTAAATAAAATTGATAATTAATACAAATCTATATTTTATTTTTTGGAATTAAATGGTTGTCATAATATATTTAATACAATCATATTGATATATTCAAAAACAAAATATATTGTTTGCATCATTTCAATTATTCTTATTACTATAGTAAAACATCATCCATGTTTATTTTTTAAAAAAATATTGTAAAATACAAAAATGGATTCGACGGAATTGTGTTTGTTAATATGCCTATTCCACAGATTTTGTAGCAAATTTTGACACGTGTATCACATCTTTGAGAAGCGTCTTTTCATAAATTTATACATTAAAATAAAAATTCAAATACAATGTTAACATTGTGACAGCAATAATAAAATATAAAATGTGTTTATTTGGACTAACCAATATATCGAATTTGTTATTGATTAGCACATTATATGGTTATAAATATTATTAAGTCGGGTTAAAAATTCAGTTAAAACTTATCCCATTTTGAGAAAAACATGTGCTGATACAACAACAAAAGTGTAAAAAAAATTCACCAATTTTTGTGTTAGGGTATTTTTTTCTTATAATTTTTATTCATTATTTTCGTTTCGAAAAACCTATTATTGTACAACAGCTTTTCAATCTATTCATACCGGCAAGATAAATGCGGAATTTATAAACCAAATTACTATTATCAGGCGTTGAGCGCATATTTTAAATAATTGAAAGTCATTGAACCATAGCTAATTCCTCTATTTAAAGTTGGCTATGGGCAGTCCATATATTGGAAAACGATTGCTCTTCAAAAGAAAAAGCTGTCACTTCTTTATGAAATCAACCTGTCAGCTGGTCAACCTAATAGACTCGTTTTATTTCACAAACTCGCTTCGAGGTTTGCTATACAATAATAATGAAAGTGGTTCAAAGGAATCGCAGCACGTGAACAATCGAGAGTATTAGAAAATTACAGATGTTGAGTTATCTTGTTTATTCACAGTGGTTTAACGGGATATGTCAGAATGCTTTTGAAACATCGCGAATGAAATATTAACGTTCAAATGATTTTTGTATAATTTCTACTATGTCCGCTCCCAATATGGAGCATATGGACTCCTAATGGAGTTTATCTCAACAAAAGTGTTTCCACGAGAACTGCTTGTTACTCAGTTGCTCAACCTCTCTTTTTCCAAAGAGAGTAGGAATAGAAGGAAAGTGCTAAGACAGGATTAGTGGTTAGCTAATCGCTCTCGATACACCCCATTCATAGGATAGGATGGGTAGGAGGGGGGAATTCAAGACATCACATACATCCATGCCTTTGAACAGAAATTCATAAATCGATTGAAAAATCAATTTATAAAACTGCCCGTACTGGGATTCGAACCCGTGCCCTCCGTAGCGGTAGCCAACGACGTTGACCTCTCAACCACACAGGCGGCATTTGTATAATTATCATATGAAATTACAGACTTGTAGTACAAGCATTTTTTGATTAATGCAATTTTGCCAACATCGTAAAATATGCGAATATATGCTAAAATCAGAAATAAATAAAAAATAATAAAAAAGCTTATGTTGTACAAATATGTTGCGATGGATCTTGTGTATTATTATTTTCAGCGCTATGGCCACGTATTGTAATGAAACCCAAATTGTTTTATGAGTTTAGTTGTGTCGCTATTAAATTTAATCGCTGTCTATATTTTAAGTTGTCAGTATCAGCTGTAACTAATTGTCGTATATCTTAAGGAAACGTCCGTAGAAACATGTATACATATGTATTTCTCAATGAACCGTTACACCAGTAACAAGTTGGCTGATACAAATGTAACTAATTTACTGTGATACGCGTCGTTCAAATTACCGGTAAACGTTAAAAAAATATCATATAACAAAAATAAATGGTAAAAAGATCTTTGAAAATATATTTAAATCATTTTAATTGTGATTTGTTTGTTTATTATTATTATAAAAAAATATCATATTATTATTAAGGCTTAAAATATTTATGTGTGGTCCATCAGAAATATGCATTATTTTATTTGGCCCACAGAGAGTTTTCAGTTGGGCATACTATAAAGTTAGAAGTCTCAACATCGTTCTTTCCTTTTAAGGTGTTCACTGTCAATACTTGGTGGAATGGCATTATAATAAAAATAATAAGATTTTTAGTACTTTTTCCACTTCAAAATTTTATTTGATCAGGACCGGTTTCGTTCCTCACGAGCATTATCAATTGATAAGGAAAATAAATTAAACAGTGCTATTTATACAAGTTGAATTGAAATAAAAGGTGTAAGGAATTACTAACAATTAAAAGGATTTACAAATTACATAATTACACAAAATTAAAATTAAAATTATTTTTATCGTTCTTTCCCTTAAATGATCCAAACGTATTGTTTTCTTGTTATTTCTCGTGATCTAACAAAAGATTTTTTTTTACTTTAACAAGCGTTTCAAGACATCTTCAATTGTGTAATTCGATGATATACTTTTTATTTCGTCAGACACGATTTTATTTAACATCTTCCCATCCGTGTCAAACACAAAAAGTTTTGTGTTCAAAACCTTTTTTCTGTAAAAATTCTACAATAATTTGTTCTACGGTGCATAAGCAATCCTGTAGCGTTAAAAATGAATACTTAATCAATCATTTATGCTGCTGACTAAGATGGTTAATGAGATTCAGTTGTTAGCGATGTTATATAACATCATTTTAAAACGCAAACATTTACTACGAACAATTCATTTGTTCATTTTCTCATTCACAGTGACAGCTGAATATTAGCTTCTGACATCGATCATATGCGATAACACGTGCTATGAGATGTTGTTATTTTTTGGCTTTGTTATTTTGTTATTTTATCTAATGAATAATTATTTCTTGTTTGACTGGTCAAACTGCTCACAATAAAGTGGTAAAATGAGTTGTCTCTGCTATTTATTATATTAACTATTATTGAAATATTTTTTTCGTTTGACTTCTACTTACTAAATTAAGTAACTTTCAAATACAGCAGATATTTCCACATGATGGTTTTAAGATCATAAAAAATAAACAGTTAGTTATTTAAATATTTTTCAACAAATACGGTTGTGTCACATTTTTGTGACAGTTATTCATATATAGTATCCTCTTCCAACGTATAGGTTATGGATTCATATTGAAGCATATCAACGAAAGTTGTTTTGAGAGAACTTCTCGTAATACAGTTACTCGTAATTCAGTACTGAATACAGTTACTCTTTTTTTGTAGAAATTAATGAAAGTATAGAAAGATGAAGATATGGCAGGGCTAGTAGTTAGCTAATCGCTATTACTACGCCACGTTTTAGGATCAAATGGGATGTAAACATCAGACACAAATTTATAAATTTGTTTAAAATCCACCTGACGCTGTTTCATGTGATAAGATAACCAACAAGTGTTTTTATTAATCGCCAAAGCAACTCAAAACTACATCTGTTGAAAAGTCAGTTTTTGAAAATGTCTTAATTAGAATTCAAGCCATGGTTACCACAACAGTATATGAAAAAGAAAACAATTGAACACCATACTGTCAGACTAATATTTTTTACATATGAAATCTCTTCGCTGTTAACATTCACTAGTCAATATATACATTAACCAGCAGTTTTATTTGAAACTGACATCATAAAAATTGACATTGACTTTGACTTGTCTTTTGTATAAATTTACTTATAGTTTATAAGCTCACTGACGAGTATAAATGACATTACCGCTAAGTTAAGCTAAACGCTCGTCAAAGTAGAAACGATAATACAGTTACGGTCGGGTAAGGTTAGGTTAGATGTGTTGAATAATAAAGAGCGATAACAACAACAAGACGTTTAGATTTTTGAGGTTAGGTGAAATGTCAGATGATATAAAAACACAACAAATGCATGATTGCGCGCGCGCAGCATTGGAGAGTGGCTGGCAGCATTATGAATACACGCACGATTATTTTAAAGTTTGTGCACATTCATTTGCTTGGGTATCATTTTTTATATTGTAACCAGGGGTGGGCTGGAGGGGGCTCGCGCGAGCCCCCTGTTAAATTTCAGCGCGGCCGGCGAGCCCCTTGTTAAGATAAGAAAATCGATCGTATTAGATCAAATCAGCACATAAATGCAATCTCTGTAGATGGTTAAATTTTATTAAGAAACAAGACTTAGTAGCCAATTCATTTTTTCATTCAGCGTTGTGGGCTTCCGTACCGGACTTCATGGGTTCAAGTTAATCACTAGTCCTGTCTTAGCCTTATCATTCTATCCCTACTACTCTCTTTGAGCGACTAATTAACAAACAGTTCTCGTAGAAAAAAAACTTTTGTTGAGATACCTTCATTAGGAATGATCCTATATGCTCCACATTGGGAGCGAAAATGGATACAAATAAATAGATAAGATTTACCGAGCCCCTTGTTAAGATATTGGCAGCCCACCGCTGATTGTAACTAACTAATAAGGACAATGTAAAATACATAGATTAAATGCATACTTTCACATTACATTTTGCTTATAATAAAAATTAAGTTAAACCTATATTGTACGTTTAAAAATAAATATGTTCTGATAAAATATACAATTTTCGACATAATTATAGCCGTTCTTTATAAAATAAAATAGTGTTATTTACTATAATTACTATTTTAATGACGCAAATAAATAGCAAAGATTTTTTTAACCGTCAATAGAAAATTAATAAGTACAAGAAACCCCAGTTTTTTTCTCGCTTTACAAATTATAAAAAAACATCTCTCAATGTATATTATACATTGAAAAATTGCTCATTAATATGTCAGATACTTAATTGATATTTTGAATTCATTTCACGCGTTTTTTTAATCAAGTCTTCAGTGTCGCACGACACCGATGAATGGACAAGGGGCTTTAAACTAAAAATATATTTAATATCATTTTTTGAAATGTTCGCTAGACTGTATAGATTGGATACAATTGACTTAGTTTTACTCCATAGTAATGGGGTGGTAAAAAATTCAAAGTTTAAACTCTACAAAAATATAAGCTAGATAAAGTTTAGAGTTATCTGTTTATAATCAATTCACAATAGTATATTCAATTATATATCCCAAAAAACTTCCCATACTTTGCATTAACGACTTTAAACTAAATAAGTGCTTATTTGTTCATAGTGATTTTATAGTTATTGTTTTTTAAATTAAATTAAACGGTGTTTTAGACATGATTTTTTAAATATTATGCTATCATTCCATTTAATCCTAAAAAAACCTCAAGCTGTCTTTTTTATCCAAAGCAACTCAGCGTAATCTTTTTTTATTTATTTGCATCTATTTCTGCTCTCAATGTAGAGCAAATAGTCTACTAGTAGAGTATAAGTTTTTCTATAAAAACTGCATGAGACTTAGTGTCTCAATCTCTACTTTTCAAAGAGACTAAAGTTGGGGAGAGGGGGGAGGGGGGAGATTTTCAGACATCACTAATACCAATGCCTTAAAATATAAATCAATAAACTGTTATGTTATATTGAAAAAGTTATGTTAATACTAGGACATAAACCCATGAGGTACGTCACGAAAATTAACAACAATGATCACTGTGCCAAGCATCTATATTTCGTAAAAGAGAAAAATGTATAGAAGTCCATATTTTTAAGATTTAAAGCGGGTGCATTTATTCTATACATGACTACTACTTGTAATCATTATTTTAATCTATTTATTTATTGATTTGGAATTTACTTGGTAGAACTCCATTTTAATAGGATAAAAATATCAGCCGCTTGTGTGGTTGAGTGGTCAACATCGTTGGCTACCGCTACGGAGGGTACGGGTTCGAATCCCAGTACGGGCAGTTTTGTAAATTGATTTTTCAATTGATTTATGAATTTCTGTTCAAAGGCATGGATGTATGTGATGTCTTGAATTCCCCCTTCCACCTATCCTATCCTATGAACGGGGCGTATCGAGAGCGATTAGCTAACCACTAGTCCTGTCCTAGCCCTTTCTTTATATTCCTACTCTCTTTGGAAAAAGAGAGGTTGAGCAACTGAGTAACACGCAGTTCTCGTAGAAACACATCTGTTGAGATAAACTTCATTAGGAGTCCATATGCTCCATATTGGGAGCGGACATGGTAAAAAAAAATATCAACGTATTTCAGTTCTACAGTTTTTTTATATTTTATGCGTTGATAGCTATTTCGGCTTTCGCCATCGTCAGAACTATGCTTAAACGTAAATTTGCTCGGCTATATATACTGGCTAAGGAGAGATACACAATGCATCGTATTATTCACTCTAACATACGAATTCAAATTATAATTACAATATTGCACTTATTAAATGTGATTTTAGTGTTTCAAATAACGATAAGCAGTCTGGGTTTTTTTATAGCTATCAACGCATAAAATATTTAAAAAACTGTAGAACTAAAATACGTTGATATTTTTACCCTATTATTTTAATCATTTTTAATGAGCTTCTTTAGGTAGAACCGGTTTTGAAATAAGTACAAAAAAAATGTATTTATTTTATAAATACACTAATTCTTCAACATGAGTTAGTTGATAATAAACACATGAGTGACTATTTCTACAATATAATAAGAATGGAAAATTTTCATATATCATTGTCGTTTATTATTGAATCTTACCATTAAACCAAATCAACTGAAAATGAAGCGCCGGTATGATTTTGAACATCTGAACATAATTGGTTTTAAATATTCAATAAAAAATCATCGCAAAATTTAATCCATTTTGTGCATATCTAAACAACTTTCTATTTTTTTTTACCGTCAGTAGCGGATCATTTTTTTTATGTCGTATCAATCAATCAAATTTTTCAATCAGGACCATCTAAGATACAATCGCGTCACTATAATTATATTAAATTACTTAAAGATAAGTCTCACTGTAATGCTATAGAAAATAAATATGAAAAGGAGCATTCGTGACCTGGTGGCAAAAGTTACACTAGGTAATTCAAATGTTTCATATTATCAAATCTTTGATAAAAATAAAAATGAAGTCCTCATTATTTACTATATTTTTTTCACTCGTCTTGCCATTGTTTTTAATAATGCTAAGCCAACATTATATGTATTCCGTACATGTTTGGCCCAATGACATATTTTTTAAAATATTCATTTTGCTACATTTTTATTTTGTTTTGGAATACGAACGCATACAAAATGTCTACATAAACATATTGAGTAAAAGAGGAACAACCTACTTGTTTTGGATGTCAAATATTACTTACTATCTTTTACACATCTGTTTTAAAAAATAAATATCGTTTCTCTTTGAATTGATCATGTATTTTAATTATTTCGTAATCAATATCAATGTGTTAATTAAATTGGCATTTACTTGATAGAACTCCATTGTAATGCGGTAAAAAAATATCATTGTAAATATTTCTACATTTTTTTTATAAAATTAGTTTAAATCTATGTTCTGACGATGAAATAGCTATGAACTAATTTTATAAAAAAATGTAAAACTGAATACTTTGAAATTTTTTACTGCAATATCGATTTGCATTATTTCAATAATTTAACGTTCCAACTGACAGTAATTGATGGAATTTTATAATTAAATTTGAATAGTTAAAATCTTGTTAATTTTCACAAGTTTTGTCGCTTACAACCCAAGTTTCGTCTATCAAGTTCATCCGTGCAACTTGAATACCTGAAGATGCTTAAATTCCAAACCCGATTTAGTGACGAAACGTGAAGGAATGTCCAAAATTCGAACGGTTCAAATTTTAAGAGTCAAATTAAACATAAATAAAAATAATGCTCAACTTGGTATCTATTTTTAAAATAAATTATAGTTGATAAAGCCATTTGTGTGGTCGAGTGGTCAACGCCGTTGGCTTCGGTTACAGAGGACCCGGGCTCGAATGCCGGTACGGAGATTGATTTTAATTAATTGATTTTTCAATCGATTTATGAATTTCTGTTCGAAGGCATGGATGTATGTGATTTCTTGAATTCCCCCCTCCCACCCATCCTATCCTATGAACGGGGAGTATCGAGAGCGATTAGCTAACCACTAGTCCTGTCCTAGCTCTATCCTTATATTCTTACTTTCTTTGAAAAAAGAGAGGTTGAGCAACTGAGTAACAAGCAGTTCTCGTAGAAACACATATGTTGAGATAAACTCAATCAGGAGTCAATATGCTACACATTAGGAGCGGAAATGGTAAAAAAATCACCAATACATTGATAACTAGTTGATTTTTTTTTTCATTTAAAAAACTATCGAATATATTTATTATCTTCTTTGACAAATGACTTTTAAATTAAATTATTAACGGCTACCTTTATGAGAAAATAACTAATTAAGTAATAAATCTTATTCAATACACAGGTCATTAAAAAATAAGGTCTTCTTCTCTGTAGGGTAATTATTTTTCGTGGCATATTATACGGTAGTTAATCAAGATTCGGCAATGAATTACAGTATTCAAAAGAAGCAATAACAATTTTCTTAATTTATTCCATTTACTTATAAATTAAATCTTTTTCACGCATGCGTGTATTGAGAGACATCGAACTGTACCTTCAGAACGAGATTTCAAAATCCATTCAATGGTTTAGCGATGGTAAATTAAATTTTTAGTTATTGTAATTGAATTATTACTCAATTATTAATTATTTGTTCAATTGCCAAATAAATTAATATGTAATACAACTATACTAATAATATTTTCGATTTGTACACTGTTTTGTTATAATAACTATGTGGAACGTATTTTCACCAAAATTTAAGAATAATTATAGTTTTAAATAAAGAATCTTTTCATGCTTTTTTTATATTAAATCCTTCTGATTTTTTTCCATATCGTTTATTATATTAATTCAACAATAATATGTGAACAAAAGTCTTGTTAGTAATTATTGAATTAAAAATCTTATTTGAAGATATTTTGATTCAAAAAGGAATAACGACGTAACCCACAGTTTTTTCAAAACAGATTTTTTCGATAATCATAATGTATACAAAGTGATACACGTTCTGTCAAAAGAACGTTAGCTAAAAATCCCGACTACGTATACAAATTTAGCTTTTAAGTTTGAAAAAATAAGGACATGTGAAAATTGCGATCAAGAAAAAATACTTAAAAATAGGTTATTATACTAAAAAAATATTAAAATAATATTAGATAAAGTCAATTAAAAACCAGTTTATCAGTCTCTATATACTTCTAGGTTGTGTTTATTTCATAATTTATCTTTGGACCAAAATCATCAAAAAACGTTTTCTGTGCCTCCTGTTAAATTTGTTAAATGTGGGTTACGTCTTTTTTTCCTTTCCACAGTCGATCTATAAGCATAATGTAAAATGTAATAGGTGACAAACGGTCGCGCACTTCATCAAATTTTAACGTTAACATAATTATAATAGTTTTCTGTCTAAATGAGACAATTAAATAACAACTAAAAGAACAAAAAAACTCATCGTTAAGGTAGCCGATATTTTAAACTTATATTATTTAACTGCGCTCATTACTGACGGTTTCTGGACGAAGACTAATCTCTTTAAGTCGTTAAACGTTTTTTATGTTAACTTTTCGTTTTTTTAACGCTATAACAAAAAAAAATAGTTTTAACGGATCGATTATTATGTGCTTATAGCGTTTAAGCATTTCTATAGGCCAATTGTTCAGAAGGTGATTAAAAGCAAATCAATCAGAAGATATCCGTCGACGTCATAGCTTTTGGTAAGATGTTTTTTTTGCCATTATCACTCTATATCTATTACACAACTTTTAAGAGCACACTTGTGTTTTTCTTTATATTTTTTACTGTTACTTTACTTTTAACTGTAATTGATAACTTAAAGAAATGTAATTATCTGCTAAAATAATAAAATGGTCTAAGTGCACGAAAGTGTTGTTGTATTATATAACTTATCTTTAGAAAATATTAGGCTGGAATCTCAAAACAAGCGAATAGTATTTAGGTATATATTTTTTTGGATCGCTATTTTTGTTTTAATAGTCACTAAATATTTTCAAAATATTATCAACTTTGTACATTAATTTATGTAAATAAATACAATAGTTAGTTTCAGGTTCATTTAACTTTTCAGGCGATCAGTAACGTTAGGTTACTAATAAATTTTTACCAAGTACCATATATAATGGGCCCATTAGAGGTGAAGTAAGCGAAGTGATATTTTAGAAAAAAATAAGTTAGGTAGAAATAACCTCAGTTAATACACATTGCAATATTCGTTAAATAAAAATATGAAATCCACCAAAACAGCAAATTAAGACGCGACTTTTGAGTCCGAGAAAAAAGTTTTATCGTTGTACTCGTTGGCTCACTTTACCTCTAGAGGGTCTATATGTACTAAATCAAAAGAATCACACCATGCTAGAATCTGGAGAGGTCAGTTGAAAATTGGTCACTTTTCAATTAGTATTCAGAATTTTTGTAAAATAACTTCTCAAATACTGAAAAATAAAATCTTTCTACAAACTTACGTTTAAATTTAATATATTGTCATTTACAAAAGGATGTAAATTAGTTGATTTTAAGAATAATGAAATGCTACAATGTCACTGAACCTATACAATTTTTAAGAGTTCTTTTTAAATGAATGAGTACAGTGATAATTGAATACCCGTTGATCAAGTATCTTAAAGCCAAAATTCTAAGATTATTAATCCCACCGGCGGCCAATTGTCAGTGCTTACAAAATTAATTATAAGAAGCCTTCCCAAAGAAAGTAAACTGTTCAACAATCACAAGGCATTAGCATCCAATACACAAAAATGGCAGGCGTGTTGATTGATGATAATTTTGTGAAGTGTGTTTGACTTTATGTAAAACACAAACAACAATTTGTCCATATTTTAATTTATGTTTTGATAAATATTTTTTTACATCTGATTAGATCACTTATATATAAAACGATACACAAAAATCATAAAAACGATAGGTTCATTTAAAATGAAAATACTAAAAGTGCACATTTAAAATATTATTAATTTTAAATGGCAATTTGAGCATTTTTGTTGTTTGTTGTTATACTAATATTTCATCTTAAAATTTACAAAACCATCATTTTAATACACAAATAGTATGTATTGATTATTTTAATGCGTTAAAAAATATAATAATGTTACGTTAATTAATGTTGATTTTATTTTATGGAGTTATTTGTCAAAGTAAAATGTATGATGATAGCAGAATGAAAGTATATTCACAAAATTATCAATTCAATGTCTTGCGTGAATTTCGTTTTTTAATATAAATACCAGAACCATTTTCGGATGAAAATCTTTTCGATTAATGAAACTGGTTCAATTCCTTCAATCAAATGAATCATTGAGTTGCAAAAACGATTCTGGACGTTTTTTTAATGAACTACGAACGCTATATTTTTCTTTAACTTAAATCTTATCTAAAAGGGCGGACGGGTGAGAGCTTCAAATTTTAGTCGATTGAGTCATTTTAAAAAAAGCACACTTTGAGAATTGAGTTTTGAAAAAATCGAACCTTTGATATCTGTATACAAAATAAATGGTTATATTACATTACACATATACAGACAATACCAAAAAAATACATTCAATGTTAGGTAAAAATTGGTAGTGTATTCTGCAACAATCTGATCAACTTTTCAGATCAATTTTTTGTTCAAAAATAGAAACTGACATTAAAATACAAATATGTTTGTCCGTGGATCATTTTATATTAATTTCAAATTTATTCAATCCAAGTTCAATTACAGTATGTTTAATGCATGGTAATTTAAAATGCAAAAGTTTTATAAGTTTCAAGCCTTTCTAAGCGCCCGCCAAAGAGAATTATCAATAAATCATTAAATTAATACTGGAGAGAAAAAAAACAAAGAATTAGAGCGGTACGCGCTTGGACTTCAGACGCAGAGAACGTCATATTTTTTATTTATTTATAATTTGATAACATCTAGCGGAACCAAGATAATCTTCCTAAATTTTCAAATGAATATTGATGTTCTTACAAAATAAAAAAATATGTTTATGAAATATTGTTTTAATTTATAAAAACAACAAAGTTTTAATTGCGACCACAGTTTTAGATTATAACAAGTCAAAAAAAAAATCTTTTGAGTTAATCAAGCAGAAAGGTTAAAAATATATTTATTGATAATATTGTCGAAAACTTTTAGAAGATTAATGAATTGCTTACGAAAAAAGGTTTTGATGAAAATGGTAGTTTTCTATACCATTTCTCGGAAAGGAAATTCTTAGTAAAAACGTGCATTTTTGGTCAGATAAGTGTGCTTTGCAAAGTAAGTATACACATTAACTTGTACCGAAGGTACTAAATTAGCATGACAGGCAATCAAAATAATACATTTCAAAAAAGAATCACGCTTAGTTAGCATAGTTTAAAACTAAGAGTGCAGAATATTATTTACTGAAGAGTAAGTAAAATACATGTTTATGATTATCGTTGTATCAGTGAAATCGAAATTACTAGACAATCGACCAAAAATCATAACTTTACACAAGGGAATTATTTGGTGAAATGACATTATAATATTTACTAGTAGTAAAGTTTACTGATATAAATTCCACATGCTTTATTTTGTTTGATACACTTTATATAAAACAGTGACCCACGTAAAAAACCTTTATCTTGCTAGGCTGCAGAAATATTAAAATCCATTTCTTATTTTTTTTGTTACTTATATGTACTAGTAAAACCCGTTATAATAATGACTATATGCCCTTAATTTGTTTCAATAATATTGATGGCGCGTTCTGGGCAGTTAAAAAAATAATTTACCTTAAGAATAATTTTTAAATAAATTATTTGCTTAATGTATTCACTGTGGCCACGTTAGTATTTAAATGTGGGCTTCTAACACAGTGTCACATTTTTTTGTTTGTTTCATCGTTCTGATTGTATTGTTCAACTACAAATATGCATAAAAAGGTTTATTGAGATTCAGTTATATTTTGAGTCGCCATAAAATCAACGGCCCCACATATGCGACGGGATTATTTTGACATCCAAATTGTATATATATATATAATTATCGACTGTGGAAAGGAAATAGGACGTAACCCACAGTTTTTTCAAAACAGCTTTTTTGATAATCACAATATATACAACATGGCACACGTTCTATCGAAAGGATGTCAGCTGAAAATGCCAAGTTTGAAAAAAGAAGGGCATGTGGAAATTGTTGCATGACTTTTTTTTAAAAGAATTATTAAATAAATATCCATGCACTTCATGGTAGTGTGTATTTCATAATTTGCCTTTAGCCCAAAATTACCTAAAAAAAAAAAACATTTTTTGCGTGTCTCCTGTAAAGTTTTTTTATGTATAGTTAACGTCTTTTTTCTTTTCTAAAGTTGAATACAAAAAGTTACTGAAATGTTTTTACGAATATTGATTTCTTCTTTAATGATTTTCACTTAAATGTCAGCTTGAAAAGTTCTGTCATCATTTAACTAACTTACATTTTTAATCTCTGTAATAATCGCACATTTAACTTACCGAGAGCTATGTCATTACAACTCGTAAAAGCCATGCCCAAGACGACAAAAACGCGATCAAGTTGTTTTTAATTATTATCGAGATGATTACGTAGGATGCTAAGTCGCAAACGAACCCAGCTCAGGAGAAAGGCCCTTTCATTATTATTCATTTACGTAAGCGATAAGAAGCGTAATTTAATGCGTAAAAACGTTTTTAAGACTACGATCATAACTAAATTATAATTGGATGTCATCGCTAATTTAATGACGACTTTATAACGGGCTTTTCATGCCGGAAGTTGTATGCAAAATAAAAGAAAACTAATATCTAGATTGCATGTCATTTTTTTGCATGTTTGATAATAGTGAGTGGCTCTGATAATATTTTTTATCAAAATCATGCTACAACAAATCAATGCAATAGTATTTATTGCGTAACATTGCATAAGTAAATGTTACAATATTGTTGTATTTGTTCAATCATAATACAGTAATTGTCTACGATATATTATATATCACATTAAATTTTACTTCCGTCACTAAACTTACGTTAGAAAAATAAAAACTATGTATGTTAGAAAACAGTTATCGCATTTTTTAATAACAAATTTTATGTTTTTTATGAACATTCAAAACTACATTATCTTATAATATGGTGTTTGTGTTTAAATTGTGTTTATTGAAGCGCATGTTTACTTTTTCCGCCTGTTTGACGTTTGCTGCCGATTTTCTATGATACGATACACGCACCACTTACTGCAAATTAATTTTATTATAACCTTCGTGCAACTGCAAGCACACTTTGTCAAAATGAGCTGTATGGCAGACATACAAACATTATTTTTTTATATTTAAGATTCTGTTTGATTGTCTATGAAATGACACATGCGCCACCTACTGTAAGTTAATTGTACTATAACTTCGCGCAAGTGCAAGCACATTTTGTCAAAATGAACTGTATGGCAGATATACAAACATTATTTTTTATATATAAGATTTGCGGTAAGTTTATTTTAATATGCTTTTAACCTTTCCGGAAGTGCAAGCAAAAAGTTTATCAAAGTTTTATTGCAATCGGATGAGCGTGTGACAACGCATAAAGTACGAACAAACAAACATTAATTTTTATATATCAGATTTTAAATCTGATAAAAAAGAAAGATATTTCATACAAGCATAATCAAACCCCTATTTTTGTGTGAAATAAAATATTAATTATAATTAAACGAAAGTTACTAACATTTTAGAATTATAAATTCTAGCAAATCACTAATACTCATATGAATTTTAATTACTCACTTTAAGAGGACGTACTTTCAAATGATAGAATACGTTTTTTTTAAATCAATGGAAACATCTTTTGATAAAAACTGTTTTTTTTATGTATAATATACTCTGACAAATCGGTTATTTTTAAAAATTACTATTTTTATGTGTTTTTAAATTTAATCCATTAACCAAAGGCTCATTTGGGAGTTTTGAGCTTTAAATTTTAAAAATAACCAGGTATTAAATATATCATCTGCGTGTATGTACGTATAATATATGAAGAGTGGGTGGTCTTTACGCATAAAAAAAATAAACGTCGATTTTAAGAGCCTGGAGGGCGTCGACATGAGAACACGTTAAACATCTCCATTTTTATTTATTTATGTTTATAAGATTATTCAGCTTAAGCGACATATGTTGCAACATAATATCAGTTAGGACAAACCATGGATTATCTGATTTTAACGTTGTATAGTAATAAATAATGAATCTGAATGTTATTTTAAAAAAATCGTTTGTTTATAAAATTCTTAACTAGCTTAATTTATTGTTCCGTTCGTGACAATGCAAATTTTATAATTAAATAATAAATCTACCTTGTCATGGACTACTAAGAAAGTAGTCAAAAACTGGTACCAATAAATCAAAGTCTAGATTGTGACGTCACATCAAAATTGGTTAGAATGTTGATCTAACTACCGACACATCACAAAAATACAGTGTTTGATTTCTAGCTGATAAATCATGCCCATTCACACTGCCGAAAAAAATACTTCCGTGCAATGTATTTTTTTTTTACACTGATGCGTAACGCGGTTCTTATACCCACTTACTGTCATTTTATTTTATTACAAGTGTAATTTACTTTTCTTTTTCCAACAATACTGATTATCGTAGTGCTTAATAGTCATTACAATCAACTCGCTAAAATAACACACACTATCCGCTGACAATAGTCATTATATTAAAAATTTACACCGAAGAAATGAGCGCTTCTGTCGAATACATAATAATTTTCCGCACATAATTGTGTAATTACTATAATTAAGAAGCATTGTGCAATTTATCCAGAATGTAATTTTTCATTTACGGTTGAAACGTTTGAATGTTTTTGAAAGGTTCGACTGTTTTCTTGTTGAAATGTATTTTTATCATCAAATACAAAAAATATGTCTGTCACAGGCATTGTGAATTTATGTAATTGTGATGGTGCGTGAATACATGTTACTTACTATCTTCTATAGCTTGCATTTTTGTAGTTTGACTTGATCAAATAGTTTGCAAAGTAAATGACTTGCTTCTCCCACAGAACTTCAAACTGGTGTACACTCAGAAAATAACTCTTTAAGTCTTAGAACGAGAGTAATATTTATATTATTAAGAATTTTAACGTGAAATATTATTGTATTAGAGGGATATGTTATTCGAAACTTAATTGATTTCTTAATCTAACCGATAAAATAGAACATTTTTTTTTTCGGTATCGAAAATATTTTTAATTTTAGTTCCCGAAAATAATAAAACATCGTAAGTTTTAGTTAAAATTTTGAATAATGAAGGAGTATTGTTAAAAATAACAATTCACTTACTAGTGTAAATTATGACTATATCTTCTATTTTTATACTTTTTACAGCCATCTTCCCTTTAGAATTTGGGTTTTATAAATTGTTTAAAAGATTATACCTAGTGAGTAAAATTCACATTTAAAATTTCAATCTGGTAAATAAAACAATTATTAAAAATGATTTTCACATTCTCAATATTTTGATTATTCTTAATAAAGAATAAAACGCCTATGATTTTGTACAAAAAAATAATTGACAGTTGAAATGAGTAAAAAAACATTTAAGGCATAAAAAATTATCAAGCATGCATGCACAGTAGACACATACATACCAATAGAGAAAGCAATACAGACAAAGAGAAGGACTTTGACTTGGAAATTTGATAAAATCTTGAATGAAATTAATACAGACAGAAATATATGTGCGTAATGTCGTCACAAGAAAAAAAATGATTCTGAATAATTCAACATAAACAGTGATTTCAGCATGAGAGATATTTTTACAAAGTGTATAATTTCAAACAATTTATTCCATCAAAACAATCCATACAATTTCGTGTAAAGATACTCTTGGTGAGTTATTTTTCATCGTGACAGCTTTATTTTAATAAAATATTTTCATATTATAATGACAAATGTATTACTGTTAATTACTTATAGACTAATGCCATCAAACTTGATTGAAGATTAATTATTTGAAAATATTTACTCGATATACAAAACCGGTACTGATTTATACAATATAAATAAAGTTACATGTGAATAACAATTGTAATCTATACTACTGAGTAAATATTTAAATCGGATTAATTAATATAAAAACAATTTCAAAACAATTTTTTACAAATGATTAAAAATTACGATCGTAGAATGTGACTTTTTCTATTGTTATTTTTGTTTAATCCAAGTTTTTAAAGTAATTTTACTTATATTAATCAAATAAACAAATCTAAACATACCTTTCTTGACAACATGGTAAATCTTTTATCCGTCTGCCACTGTTGAAAAGTAAATTCAAAACACTCAGATGAATAGAAAAATAAAAAAAATATTCAGCAATAAACCGCGAACTTATTATTTTTTTCGTTATCTAATATAAGTGAATACGATGTCAGTAAATGTCGGATACACCGCGAATGTTGGCCATACTTAATCGAAAGCTACCCGTAATAATTATGGTGTTAAAAAATCTAGTAAAAGAAGCTTTTGATTCGATTGTTTTGTTCGACGGTTTGTGGGAACGCGTGCTGGACAGCGGTCAGCGATTGAATGGTCGTTTTAGGGGGACGTTGCTATCATTAAATACGAGCTTCGCACTTAGTTGGCTCGACGTTGCTTTGTTGGGGAAGGTGGATCGTAGATCTTTACTATCTATTCAGAGTACGGTGCATTTTTTTATTATTGAGTAGTGGAGTAGTACGTAGGAGTTATAGGGACGTTACGAAATAATACTATAGCGTTGCTCTATAAATAACTGATATTATATGAGTGTTATATAACACGGCCGGCATTATTAATTTAGCTGCTTGCCTTTTTGAATTTGTTCAGAATAATAAAAACACAATTTGATTCGTTCAGAATGGCTTCTCTTTTAAACACTTTATATAACGGGAAAATTATCAAATACTATTCTAATAAAAGATTTATTCTATACAACTTTTAAAAGACATGTTTTACTTGTACTTATTTAGTATTTATTTTTCATCGTCGCTCGCTGTGGTCTAGTTAGTTAAAGATTGCTCTACCGACCAGGTGGGTCTGGGTTCGATTCCCGGCATGTTCAATGTCGAATTGGATTTTTTCAATTTAAATTTGAGATCTAAGACATGGGTGTTTGAGACGTTATCTTTCAACTTAAAAATATTTGCCGCATTGGCATAAGCTGTAATGTCAAATGTTTTTTTTTAAATTTTGAATTTAAAAAAAAATCTTAGTGTAAACTTTATTTCAATCATAGTTATTAAAAATAAACAATAATTTATACGACCAAATAATGTCATACAAATAATTACATACAAACAAGGTCTATGGGAAATTTTGTTTAAAATTAAGACTATTTTTTTTTTAGTTTTTATTGATATGGTCGAATGATCTAGCTATATCGTTTTTAATCGAAGCTATTTAAAATTCATAATTCAAATTCTGAATCTATGTTTATTATAGATCTCTTTGGTGTTATCCACATCTTCAAAATGACCATATTTAACAATCAAATAGTTCTCTTTTAAAAATATCTTTCTGCCCTTCATCTCCCTATAAAATTGAGGCTCAGTAAGTAATAGGAACTGAATATGAAACCATCAGTTCATCAATTTGTGTACTGTCATAAACTATTTGTGTTTTGTAGTTTTTCAGTTAATGAAATTTTCGTTTTTTATAAAATATTGGTGTAATAAAACCACATTAACATGGTATTAAAATAAGCAGCGCAAATAATTAATAATTCCTTTAAAAAAAATCTGTAAGACTATTTTCTCTTCTCTTAAGTCTAGTCAAGTTAACAACAGTATCTACATTTTAGGTAATTTTCAAAAGGATCTAGATATCACCTGACAACTATATTGTAATATTTTAGATGGATTTTACAGTCACAGTAGTAAAATTTACAACATAATAGCATTTTGATTAATTTTAGTTTGATATTCAATCATTAAATAGGCTACACTTACTCATTTCTGACGATGTTCGAAATACAAACTATTAAAACTGCTTTTGATGCATTCATTACGGCCAAATGAAAAGCTTGAATAAATCAGATAATTAATCTAATGGCGTTCTTTTTGAAATTGTGTGATATGAGAAATTAAAAAATATTTTTCACACTGGAATATTAGATATATAGCAATCATTTTTATCCTTAACAGAAACTTAACATCAAAGTTATCAGAAACAATTATTTTAATTAAAAGAAATACTCATTATTTATTATATGAATCGGCAAAAAAAAAACCTAAAATAGACATTGTCAAACTAGACCATAAAAAATCAATGGATTTCCATTATATTTTATAGGTCAGCCATACTCAACCTGCGGACCTAACGAAGATAGTTAAAATTTTGACTCAATATCAAAATTCGCATTCATTTTCAAGTAAACGATTTAAGATTTTGGATACGTTGGTATTTTTGTGTATTTTTTACGTATTTTTTATTTGTTGTTCATTGTTATTTTTTACTTTGAAAAATACATGAATACATAAATGTATACATATGTATATACTTACATAAAATTGACATCATAATACATATGTACATATGTATGCAGTATAGTATTTGTTATATTTACAGTTTACTATAAATACGTTGCGGCCCAGGTAGAGAAACTAAAATGGGAATGCGGCCCGGAAGAAAAAAAGATTGAGTATGGCTGGTATAGATCCATTTGAACTTATACATTTTAAAATGTATGATATTTAATGTGTCATGAAGTATATTTTTTATTCCACGTCCACTCCCAATGTAGAGCATGTAGACTTTATCTCAAGATAAGTGTTTCTACGATTTTACTCAGTTGCTCAACCTCTTTTTGTTTCAAAGAGAGTAGGGATAGAAGACTGTGACTAGGACAAGACTTGTGGCTAGTTAATTGCTCTTGTTAATTCCGTTGTGAAGATAGGATGAGTGTAAGCGAATTTAACATCACATAAATCTATGCACTTAGAAAGAAATCTATAAATCAATTGCAAATAAACTTATGAAAACTGTCCATACTGGGATTCAAACCCACGACCTCCGCAACCAAAGCCAAGAAGGTTGACCCCTGGTTATAAAGTTTGGTGGATAAAAATCTTTTTAATCACACCCAAATTTGTATACGAAATAAATACGAAATACGAAGGGCAACAAGTGTATAGAAAAACCGGTAACAACAAAAATAGTATCAAATAAACATTGTTTTTTTTGTTGAAATATCATTTAATATTCAACATTATTTTAGTGACTGTCTGCTTATCCAATTACATAATAGAAATGGACAGTTTAACTTCAAGCGCAGGAATTTAATTTGACACTTAATAACGGACGAACGATATCACTTACGAGAAGTGAGTATTATGTTTATAATATACAATTTTCATAAATTTATTATGTGTGTATAGATGATATTTTCCGAATGATTTCTTAATGACACCTATTCAATTGTAATTGCAATAAAAATTGTGATATAAAATGAACACCGCAAGGTTTATAAGAAGCTTCGTTTTTTGACTCTGGCAACATTAATTAATACACAGATTGCTACTTGTCATACTGGTGTTAAGTGTCATCACCATCGCAGTGACCGCTCGAACTCTGCAGCTGATCTTACATACTTGTTTTAGGACTCAGGACGAAGTATATTTTAAAAGCATATGTATTTTGGTACACACTCTTCTTCAGATTAGTTCTGTCGATGGCAAAAGCCGAAATAGCTATTATATATATATAACATATAAATAATTGTAGAACTGAAATACCTTGATATTTTTACCCTATTAAAATGGAGTTCTACCAAGTAAATGCCAAATCAATAAATATATTGCATTCTTGTTTATTTTCAAAAAGAAAACTTGTAAATATTGATTTTATGTAACACATATTTTTTAAATTAGAATGAAAATGAGAGTGGTAATTTTATGAAGCTGGCAGAAATAATTATTTTCCTATCTAATATCCAATAGCCTCGTAGATATTTCGACCGTAAAGAAATTATTATTTTATCATGATTTTGACGAAGGTTTAAAGGCAACAGTAGGCTATCAATAAAAAAGCAATAGTTTCGAAAGAGTTATGGTGATTTTTAAATATTTTTTTAAATTAATTTGAACACACAAATGCATAGAAAAAAATTATCACTAATTTCAGAGCATCAAGAAGCCAAGCCGATTTTTATATATTTCAAATAACGTATCTAATATTTATTTAATAAATAGCTCACCTTTATTGAACCCACTGAGCGCATAAAAATCATGCAACTTGATAATATTTAAACTTCCATAAAAGATTTGGTCTAGTAATTAAATCGCTTATATGAGCCACGATGAAACAGCTCGTATCTACAATATGACATAAAGACATATTTACTAATAACAAAATCCTTATCTGTAAAAAAATAGATATTTTAGAAGTCTTTTGAGTGATAGTTATAAAAAAATCTTTTTTTATTTTATTATTAATTAAAAAAAACATTTCTCGATTAAATTTAGAAATTTATTGCAAACATCAAAATTATTTTCCAAAATATGTTAGCTTTGACAAACTGAATATAAACTACATAATTTAAAACAAATATTACTACAATGTATACTCCAATATTTTAAAAAGCTCTCTCTAATAGTATATTGAAAATTCATTTTTATAATCAAAATCATCTGTGTTATAATTTAAGTATAAAATCAAGCGAACTTTTCCATAAACTTCTTGATGTAAAAATAAATAAATAAATAATAAGCTGGATTGAAGATTTTATAGTTTTGACATTTTATTACGAGATGTATAATTGTCAAAAACAAAAATTGCTTGATGAGTGTTGTTGTTAGTTAAAAGAGTTCTAAATCAGTCTGATATTATATCATACACGAAACACACTGTGTTTCTTTTATTAAATAATAGTTTATGTAATCAATTTAAAATCTAATTTACAACTGTTTCTTTTCACCAAAATAATTTGACAGAAAATTAAATAAATTTACTTATTTTAATATGATACTGCTTTATTTTATTTTTAATTAGCGATGGCGGACTTATTTTTTAATTGGTTTTTGAATTTAGTGAAAATTAGTCACGCTGCATGCATACCTTCAAATATATGATATGCGTTGAAAAAGCACATTTATTAAAATTGAAATATTTGGTTTGTAATTGTGGGGCTATAATGCAACACGTACTATTTCCAAAATGAGCGATATATACAGATAGGATAATTCAAGCCTAATGAATCGACTGATCATATAAGTTTTAATATAAAATGTCAACAACACTGTCGTTTTCAAATTGGAAATCATATTTTGAGGCAAATGTTATTTCGTTTGTGTTATTCGTTAAAGTGTTTGACTCTACTAAAAAGTTCGAGTTTTGGAAATAGTACGTTTTGCATTATAATTCCACAATTGTTATTGTCTGAAGAAAATTATAAAATACTATTATTCAGAGTTTCTTTCGAAATTCGAGGCTCTGGGTGTGTAGTCAGATAAGTCACAAAACATATCAAAATTAGATATAAAAGCCAACTGCATGGACATCATTGTTGGCTTGAGTTACATAAGTCATGGGTTCGAATCCCACTACGGACAATTTTTATAAATTTATTTATGGATTTCTGTCCAAAGACATAGATGTATGTGATGTTAAATTCTCTCACGCCCTTCTTATCTTCAAAACGGAATAATCGAGAGTAATTAGGTAACCACTAGTCTTGTCTTAGTCACATTATTCTTTAAAAAAGGGAGGTTGAGCAACTGAGTATCAAACAGTTCTATTAAAAACACCTATGTTGATATAAAATTCATAAATATTCCATAGTATGGTCTACATTTGGAGTGGAAAAGGTGGAAAACAAATAATATGATGCGGCCCACGTAACGTAGTAAAAACTGGCATGCGGCCTAGACGAAAAAAATGTTGAGTATCACTGGAATAGATAACTAATTTTCAGTATAATTTTTATATTGATCTCTGTCAAAAGTGTTTACGATAAAGAAAATTAACAAATTTCTAGATTACCTACTGATAATAATTTATGTTCAATGTACTGGCCTATTGCCATTAAGAAAAAAAAAACATTGATTTACATATGGGTTCATTAGAGGTGAAGTGAGCCAAGTGGTTTTTTAGAGAAAATAAAGTTATATGCGTTGTAATATTCTACATTTAAAAGTGAAGTAACCTCAGTTAATACACGTTGCAATTGTATTATATCCGTAAAATAAAAATATGCAATCCACCAAAGCACCAAGTAACGACGTGATAGTATCTACTTAAAAGTCCATGAAAAAAGTTTTATCATTTTACTAATTGGCTCACTTTACCTCAAATGGGCCCAACTATTATAAAGCAAAATCCATGATTGTCTATCAAACGTAGCAATGAATTTTTTTGAATTGCGGAATTAATTTAAAACAAACATAGCGGCCATTGACAGTGAAAGCTGCATTGTTCTACGTTACACATTTCATACAATACAATTCGTAACTAATATTAATTGCCAAAAGATCTTTTCTTTTCCAAAGCTGACATCATAAACATGTCTGACAATCTTTACTAAAACCTGATATGTGTTAAAATCGACTTACATAATAGACAAATAAACCATTACGCGAAACATCAAAACCAAAAAAAAAACGTGGAGAATTTTTACGGTCCGATCGGTATATCTCTCACCATTGCAACTTTATTAGCACATTACAAAAACTGAATTAGATTTCGATTCTTCTAACAAATTGTTACACCGTTTTCCGCGTTTCGCCTCACTGTAGCTCTCACATCAACCTCAGACAGATTTTTGCATTGGGAAATATTGCATGTCAATCATTGATACATCTTCACATCATACCTTGAAAGTTGACGCGAAAACAGTTTACCACCTGCAAAACGTTTTTCGTGTTTTATATTTCCTAATGGTAAATCGTTCGATACATGACTGGAATATTTATATAATAACTTTTTAAAAACATGTGTTCATAATCATCTTCCGATCCTGAAGCCGGTCAAGGATCTGAAACTGCGAACGGAAACTTTTGTACATTGATATTTCAATCAATGCGCAAGGATTTATTGATGTTTTATTTATTCCAACTTAAGAAAATACTGTATTACCGATGTATGCATCGCCAAAATAGGACATACTCTATCATTTGCTTCGTTCTTTGTTTTCCTGCGAGTTTTAAAAACACATTTTACTTAATTTATTTTGATTGAATAAATATATCTATTATATCAAAATTATGTTATTTACATTGCAGTACAATCCGTTTTGTCATATTGTATATTATATATAACATTAAACAAATAAATGTGGATAGTAGATTTTAAGTCCCCCTTCACTGGGGATGTGTAGGGCATTTTCAGTATACCAAATGTTATTATAGTCTCATATAGGGCTGGTCCGTTTTCATAAAATTGGTTTTTAAAAACCGGTTTATTTAATTAAATTTTCGACATCAGGAAGTCAAGTTGTTTCAATTTGGTAATACGGCTTCAAATGTATGAATAAATATTGTTTTTTATATTTAATTAAAAACTACAACATTTTGGACTGAAACCACCATGGCTGGATACAAATAAAACAAACTGTAATACATAAAATAGCTTAGATTATTCCACGTATTGTGCTACAAACTGTGACACGTGTTTCGCCTCTTTCAGAGGCATGCAAAGTTACCGCCGAATCCAATGAAAGAACTGTAATATGTTTAATTAGTGAGTATACATAAATTGCGTTGAAAAAAATAGAAAAAAAAGTTAATATGAACATATTTTTCATGTGCATTTTATTTCTAAAAACATATTTTGTTCCAAGGTATTCGTTAATTTCTCAAGCAAGACACAATTTTAGTTATTTAAGAATATTAATATATAATAAAATATAATAATATAAGTAATAATATATAATAAAATAAGTATATTTTTAATTATTTTTAATTCATCTATCCAATAATAAGATGTATCTATATTTTTTTTTCATTCACATACTTAAATTTTGATTGAATTAAATTTGTAAGCATAGCACATAATATTTTAAAATAATTAAGCATAAATCGTTGTACAAACTGATATCTTTGTATAATACATTTGTAAAATTGAGACACTATATTTGCAAAACGTACTTAATGTTATGGTTTATTTGAGAAATCGTATAAGCATATTAAAATAAATGAAATATTCTTTAATAGCATTATTATTTTTTATTACATTTCGTAGTAAAGTGGCTCTCTTTAAAGTTACGTATATTAAAGTAAATAGTCAATTTATAACAATGGCGCCGTTAGATTTATAGCACATTTCTCTTATCTCGATGCAAATTTAGTTTGAATTAACAATATTTTTTTATCTTAGCAATATTGTAAATTTAATACACAAAAGTCAATGTCTTAGCCAGGAGTTGAAAACTTGTGGCATTCTAGACCTACAAGTTCAGTATGAATCCAAATGTTTTATTGTATATTTGTTCTTTTATATAGAATAATTATCATACATTTTGAAGTAAATTCAGTTAAAGTTATTGAACATAAATCTAAATTAATGTTTCTGGCGGTTAATTTATTCAATTAAATAAACACATTTAATTGTTTAATTCTACAAGACTTAACGGATACAAATGAATCTGTTTCACGCTAACGTCAAAAAACTTTATTCGTTTAAATATATATTTTAACGTGCGCTTCAGCAATAAACAAGAGATCATCGTATTGACTGTTACTTCTTCAATTTTATTTAAAAATAAATTATTATCACATCCGATTACTTAGATTTGATTTATTTCAATAAAAAAACATACACTACTGAGTAAATACCAATCCAATCAATATATATAGGTATATACCAATATTTATAGGTGCTACAACAACAGCGAAATTATTAAATCAGACTATATTCTCACTAGTGTAAATATATTTTCGCCAAATCAGACAGTGAAAATGTATCATACGCAGAATTTACAGTTTCACTACTCAGTATCAGTAAAATTTTATTTGGCTGGTATATGTATACAGTACTTAACCTAATCTAACCCAGCACTAAAAGGCTATGCCTGAAAACACTGAACTTAAATAACAAGAATTAAACTGCTTATCAGATTATAATAAGGTTTTACTAGTCATTTCATTTATTATTTTTAATTTTAATTTATTTCATTAGTGACTGTCAGTGAAAATATTTTTTCAGTAGTAGAATCATAGATATTAGTAAAAATATGCTTCAATGTAGTTTTACAAAAAAAGCCAGTGAAAATGTAGTATCATATAAAATACACTTACGTTGAAACGTTTAATATATATAATACAATTTCTAGTACGATCGTTGCATTATATATTCAATTCATCTATGCTAATATTGGCATCACTTAATAAGACCAGTGACTATCGTTTAGCTTGCAAGTATCAATGCAATGAAATAGAGCGAATTAAAATAGTGAAAGTGCGTCAAAACGGACATCCCACAGTTGTCAGACTATTTTACTTCCTAAAGGCAATTCGATCCCAGAAAGAGTTAATAAGTGATACTTAAATGGTTGGTTTGTTGTTAATAATGTTTAAAGCTTAACACGTTGAATACCGCAGCCGTGTTTATACGTGATAAGCTAGCCATGCGTTGAGTACCAGAACCATGTGTTTACGTAATATTTAAACTTTTCAAATAAAGCAATAATTGTCGTATTAAGCAACATTTTTTAAATTTGAATCGTTCAAATTATGTACACTCACACAGATTTTGTCACTAACAACCCGGGTTTCGCCTTTCGGCATCTTCAGTCGTTCAAGTGCACGGTTGAGCATGAACTGACCTATCTGTGAATATACATAATTTAGTATTTAAATTCAACCTAGCACCTTCAGTCGAAATCTTAAAAAACATTTTTTAGTTAAAAGCCATCATAGCAGATAATTAAATCATTATAAAGTATTCGTTGAGTAACTATTTTTATCAAAACGCATTTGGTGCGTCTATTACTTCTTTTGAAAACTTAGTGATGTTTTAACTGTGACGTTTTTATTATGATTATTTACATATTAAGACATCAGAAAACATTTTTAAAATCATCTTGGTACTCATAGCAGCTCTGTAGGACCTGTCAGGAGTGCATCAAGTAAAAAAAGGAGCAAGTCTCGGTACATGTGCAAACATTTTAATATGGACCATAGCAGAAAACACTGATAAAGTTTGCATACAAAATTGAATAATTATATTTGTTTAAGCAACCATAAAAGGTTTCGTTTGAATTGACTACGTGGTTTCACAGTTGTACCGCTTTCAAAAAGTCATTCAAAAAAGCAATTATTCAAAAATATTCTGGGTCCGCTGGATAGTTTCACCTGTTTTGGAATGGGGCCGAAAGAGTTAAAACACAATTGAAGGAAATCGAACAGTACTAAAAAGAGGGTTTTATTATTCTATTTCATGGATAAAACGAATGATTAAATAACATATGCTTACTTTGTAAAGCGTTGTTGATCATTTAGAATATTTATTGTTATATTCATTTTATATTTCAAAATAATTTTAGCTCCCTGGAGCAGTTTGGTAATGCAGATCGTCCAGCTCATTAGTCAAAAATCTAAAAATAACATATTTTGATGTAATGGGTAAGTAATATTCAATTGGTCACAATAAATCAAGTATAATTTGTTATTCTGAGCTGAATTTTTCTACATAAACGTATTGTTTTATTTTTTAGTCAAAACTTTTGTTATTTTTTTTGTAATTATCTGAATGCTTAACGTAAAATTTTTCGTATAGCTGTATATTTAACTCTAAATTCAATTTGTGTCTTACTGGACTGGACGACCGATGTTATCGATGTAACAGATAAATTTGTATAATTAGTAAACTTGCTAAGACCGTGATATACCAAAGACCACGCACCCGCCTACGCCCAGGTAAATCCAGGACGCTACGCGGGAAAAGCAACATCAAAATACACCAGATGAAAGGGAAATTTGAGCTCGGCTCCACCAGCCACAGAATTTGATGTATAGATATCAATCAAATCAAAAAAAATCACCGTGATATTTATTTTATTAATACTGTAATCACTTTTTGCCAACAATTTTAAGTTAACACGATACCAGTAATTAAATATTTAAATCAATATTTTCTTTTTACATTTCAAAAACATATATCGTTGGTAATTTTCTATAACCTCGTATCTCAAAAATGACAAGCTTTCAGGAGATACATAAATGTACTTTATTTTACTGCTATCGCTATTGCTTCGTATTGCTATAAAATACCACCGGAAAGGTTTTGCCCTCAATATCTCTAAAGAAGTTAATAAGGAAGGAAACAAAGACATTTTCATCCATGCTACTTTCTTCTTTATGCCAAATAAAGCTTATGAACATATAATATTAGCCAACACTTTTTTATTAGGTTAAATAATGCATGAAACATATTTTTTGGTGATACAAATTAAAGGAATACGTGCGTATTAAAATTCTGAATTCATTACATTAAAAAACGCAACACAAAAAAAGTTGAGATACGTGCTTAAATAAAATAAATGACGATGTTTCAAAACTACATGTAAGAACAATGGGTTGTAATAATATGTTTACTGGAAATTCCGCTTGCCAAATTTATCTAAAAGTGTTGATATTTTATAAATGTATCAAATACTGTTTTTCATATTTCTTACTTAGTTATTTATTGAAACAACTTACAAACTGACGTTTAATTAAATATTTCATATAAATTGAACAACAATAAATAATACAGATTAGTAATAACAGGAAGTTAACCTTGTTAAATTAACTGGTTATTACTCTAAGTGTCGCTGATCATATAAAACTTAATGTTTTATGGATATGAAACTTTCTTCCAAGTTCATCGGCAGCCATGTTAAGTTTGTCTTCTTTTTGTTCAGTAAATTATCAATAATCTTGCTCGCAAGGAAATCTCTATCGCTTCCTGCAATCTTACCTGCTAGTGCAATAATTTCTCCGTCATTTCGTAAGTAAACGAGCAATGCCATGTATTATCATTACAGATGCATTTTAGCAAAGTAATCTACATATACATTGCTACTACCTTGCGAAATATTTTCCACGCCTGATTCAGATATTATTTCATAATAAAAGCTTCCGTATATATTTCAAAAATAACCATTAAACATTACAAATCTAATGATCTATTTATATTCACACACGGAAGCTATTTTGTTATAGTCTATAATCATTTGAAAAAATTCTCTATTAAAATCTCGTCTGCTCTCAATTAAGAACATATATGAAGAATATTTACAATTGAATTTTTAATTTTTCAACTACCCAAAAACTCTTCATATTTCTGGATTATCAGTGGCGGTTCTAGGTACTGGGCTAGGTGGGCTAAGCCCGACCTGCATTTTTCACCCAAAACTTTAGATGGCTGAATAAAAATGAACAGCAATTCGGCTGCTGAACAAAATAAATACATTTATAAGCATAACTAACCTTTCCCAAATGAATATAATAGCTTTGTTTTAGAGTTCAGCCAATCTTGCTGTACTAGCAATATTGATATAATTTAAGATTTCGACTGAAGGTGCTTGGTGGAATTTCAATATTAAATTTGAATCATTCAAATTATGTACACTCCCACAGATTTTGTCACTAACGACTCGGGTTTCGCCTTTCGGCATCTTCAGGCGTTCAAGCGCACGGATGAACTTGAACTGACCCGGGTCGTTAGTGACAAAATCTGTGGGAGTGTACATAATTTGAATGATTCAAATTTAATATTGAAATTCCACCAAGCACCTTCAGTCGAAATCTTAAATTATATAATATCTTTGTTTTAATTTTCCTCTGATATAAGACAATGTTACGTCTACCTACAATCATATTCTCGATTGTGTTTTGTATTACAATTTTAAACTGAGCCGGCATAAAAAAAAACAATAACCCTATAAATACTTCACAGGGAACAGGCAACGTCACGTCACTCTGGCAACACCACTCAAGGGCTAGCGATGTTTAGCCCGTAACCACAGACAATATTTCTTTACACTGGGGCGCAATCAAGCATGATTAGATTTTTTTTGTATTTGTATGTACGGAAACGTCATCAAACACAAACGATTGTGTTTCAATCTGTCAAGCTTCTGTTGATCGTTGGGGGCTAAACAGAATCTGTCCATTATGCATGCTTATGCATTGAAACACAAAACAAATATCGTTGTATTGTATGAAAGTGACAGGTATTGACTTTCAGTGACAGCAAGTGACAGCTCTGTATTGCTTTTAGTAGGTACTTGTTATTTAACTATGAAAGAGACGAATTTAAGGATTCCGTATTCTATTATTTCTTAGTTACATTAGCATTCATTTTATTATATAATAATTCATGCATTGCAGTAGTGTCGTAGTATTTGTTAATTTGCTTGTAGATTAATGTATAAGGTGAAGTAGAAATATGCTTTTCTCTAGCCCACCTAAGATTTTAGGTCAGGAACCGCCACTGTGGATTATATAGGTAACCGTTTAGCTTGTCTATGAATCGCTTTTCTAAAAACATTATTATTTATAAATATCGCCCTTGGCAACGCGTTAATATTGATATTTTATTATTTTTGTTCAATGATTCTTTCCGAAAATTTCTAGTGTTTCAATTCATTATTAAAATAGGACCAACATATTAAAGTGTGACATTTCCAGTGTTCCAACAGCAGTTTTATTAGTTTTCCAATTCATATCGTTTTATAATCAAAAATATTTTTTAAATGTTACGATATGTAAAATTACGAATTGTTTTAATACATTTTTATTAAATAACACAAATCTTGTTAAACCCAATTTTAAGCACCAGCAGATGGTAGTGATTTGATGATTTTATTACGTTTTATAAGCCCAACCCATACAAACTTTTGATAGACATGAGGATAATATAATAGTCACCTTTTATTCATGATATTACAGATAAATTTCATACTTTTTTTGTGTTAAAGGTATGATTATTTAATAGGATTAAGATTGAGCTTACTCAGCGAATGACCATTTTCAACTAAGCTTTTTCTTATTAACGCCTTTGCTGATTCTTTCTATTTTTTAAAATAAAATAGATTATTTCTTTCCAATAATAACAGTTTGCAATTAACACCATTCAATTGATTTAATTTTATATGTACAATACACGTTATTTTTTAAATTATGAACCAGTTATATTCTTGATTATTAATTATAATCATACATAGATCAATACAGCTACCTACATACATAATTCAATGCTCTTATTATACACGCAACGATTTTTCAAACTCATCTTTACTATTATATAAAAAATAATATATCAACAAACCTAATTTAAATATCTGTTATTAACAAAGCGCAATTTATTTTTTAATCACGAAACAGCGGCACGAATTTTCACTCCTTTTTTTATTGTGTGTATAACCTTATTTAAACTTTTATGAATAAATTATAAATTATTTTGAACGTATTGCATTATGTATGTTGTATCCATTTATAACAAGTTTTTATGACTACTTTCTTGTTTAATTGTGTGAATTTCCTTTATATACATTTTTTGTAGGTGAATTTTAAATAGGTGTTAAAATTACTTTCGATCAATTGATTTATTTACCAATCGTTACAACTATTTTCGAATACTTCTGGATCCATGGTCTAGCGGTATACCCAGTTGCTTAATTAATTGCAGTTTAATAAATTGTTTTTTTAATCGATTCATGATTTTTTTCTGACAGTATGAATTTCATTGATCACAATAAATTACTCTCACCCAAATGAGGCGTAACGAGTGTGATTAACTAATCACTAGTCATGTGTCTACCCCTATCAATCTTTTCTTTCTTCAAAAAAAAGAAAGATTGAACAACTAGGTAAGAAAAGGTAACCGTTGCAAAAAAATATATCAAAATAAACTCCATCAGGTAATTAAATATAAAGCCAAATAAAAATTCCCTCTGAGAGTTTGTTCGCTGGGTGAAGTTTCAGGACCCAAAACAACGTTTTTGGCTTTCTAATAGAGGTATTTCAACAGAAGTTTTTATACGAGAACTGATTGTTTTTAATTTCTCAACATCTTCTTTTTTAGAAGAGAGTAGAATAATAAATTATTTTTACCCGTTATTGAAAAGGATAATTTAAAAACAACGAGAAGAAAGATTCTTTTCTCCATATTTCTACGTAAATGGAACTTTGCTTAAGCTCTGACAAACTTCTTTTTTATGTTACTTTTAGGGTGTTCATTGTCAATACTTGGTGGAAAGGCATTATATTAGTAAAAACACAATATTCCTTTGTACTTCATTCCACTTTATTTAATATATCAGGACCGGTTGAATGTCGTAATGAGCGAAACCGGTCCTGACATATTAAAAAAAGTGGAATGAAGTACAAAGGAATATTGTCTTTTTTATGTATTAATAAAAAATGTACAGATTATTTACTAATTATTATTTGTAGCATTTTTTTGGTATACGCAAAAAATTCTGTTAAGTGTATGCTACGAAGCATTCATAAAAATCATATTTTTTTTAGATTTTCATAAATTAGGCTATATGACAGTTGATAGTGATTTTCTCACCACGCTGTATGTATCAAAAGTTGTAAGGTTAATACCTTATCAATCAATATAACATCATGTATTTATTTATTATACTTACAACCAGAAACATACAACGCTAACATTGCAAAAAAACATCAATTCAGAAGAACAATAATTCAGTTTGTTAAGTTTAGTTTCTTAAATATTTTTAACACGGTCTATCTGTTGTGAAGACTGGCTGATTTAACTACGCCTAGTTATTGAAGTATCGGAATGGTGGGAGGGATTTCGTATACATCACAAACACATTATTTAAAAAATGCTGTTACTGGGAGTTGGACCCGTGAGATCCTGGACGGAAACCAACAATTTTTACCGCTGCTATTTAGGAATAAATGAAATGGTAAAACACTATTTTATAAGTGTTGAAATTTTTACGAAATGTCTGATTTGAGTTTAACTATTATTTAAAATTTTGACTTAAGGTGCTTGGTGGAATTTCAATACTAAATTTGAATCGTTCAAATTATTACATTCTCACAGATTTTGTCGCTAACGACCCGGGTTTTGCCTTTTGGCATCTTCAGGCGTTCAAGTGCACGGATGAACTTGAACTGTCGCATAGTAAATGAATGTTTCGTGTTTATATAAGAAATAAATGCATCATTGAGTTTAAAGCCATTGCTGGCGAAAAGGATAAGTTCATGGGAATGCCCACAGATTTGAGTAGTGAGTTGTTTTAAGAATTACTTATATGTATTTGTTTGTCGGAAAAGGTTTTATTTTTATATTTATATAGGGTATAGGAGTGGAGATCCCGGCATGTTTAATATTTCACTTAAAATCGGAAAGCTGTTCAATTGCGCAAATAAAAAACAAAAGTGAAACGCTTCCACATAATAGTTTAAATAAATCATTTTTCCGCTGTACTAATAAATTAAACGAAATTTAAAACCGTCATCCTCACTTTTTTTACGTCATAAAAGTGCCCGGATGACGGATGGGTCATCAGTGTATCATACTACTTCTCATCTGATAGTTTCAGATTTAAATATTATATTATTACACAATGAAGTAACAGATCTGAATTATATTCCTTGACATCGTAATTTATTTGCCTGGTAGGTATATTGGAAAAAAAACTCCGATGCCTACTTTGTCCGAAACAACTTTCTAATGCACCCTGTCCGATGATTTATTAAACGGTATCAGTAGTATCAGCACAATGTGGAGAATGCAATCTTTCACTTCGATTGCCTACTGCCTACCATAAAAGAGAAAGATCTATTTAAGGTACGAATCTGGAGCAGCGCTATTCAATGTATGGAATTATTATACGTCATAATTTTCAGTACTTTAAACTTTTATTGGTGATTGATAGATAATATAACAATTTTTTAAGCAATCGTATTGTATTTTGTGAGAATTTACCCAAGATTGTTTCCGAAACCATTAACAATACAAAAATGATTTAATATAAACAGCATTAATGCAAAATAGGCTCTTTTATGCACGGTGGATGCGTTCCACGGAATACTGTCAAAAAGTGTATTTAAATAAAACAAATTATGGTTGATAAGTTTCCTTGTATGAATATGGAAAAATAAAATATTGTATCTTAATTATAATCAATATGAAAACTTACTTTTAAAATCGTTATGAATATCAGCGACGTTCCGTGGGCATAAGCAAGTAGGCAGTTGCTCCGGGCGGCAAGTTCTATGGAGCGGCAAAATTGTACAGAATATTTTTTTAAATTATTAAAAATTCTTAACTTACGAATTTAATTTAGTATAAACATGATATATTAAGTTTAAAAATACTGAAGTGTAATAATATATATTATGTTGACTGATGGGTAAACAGTATGTACTTTACAAAAATCTTCTTTAATTAAAAAATACATTTATCAATGGCTTTACTATAGGTCGCATATTTGGTGTAAATTAATAAGAACGAGCGGAAATGTCCTGGGTCATACCTATATCTACTCTTATGGCTTTACGCGATTCATATATATAATGTTATTTCAACAATTTCAATTCTAAAAACAGTAAAGGTGCTATTTTAAACATTGCCTTGGGCGGCCATTGGCCTAAGAACAGCGATGGCTGGAGGGGGCACGCGGGGGCTCACGCGATCCCCTTGTTAAATTTCGGCGCGGCCGGCGAGCCCCTTGTTAAGATAAGAAAATCATTCTTCTTAGATCAAATCATCACATAACTGCAATTTCTGTAGATGGTTAAATTTGAAAATTAGTTGTCCCTTCATTTTTTCATTCAGCGTTGTGGGCTTCCGCGTCGGACCTCACGGGCTCGAGTCCCAGTACGAAACAGCATTTTTTCGATCGATTTATCTATTTTCTGTTCGAAGGCATAGGTGTTTGTGATGTCTAAATATTGCCTCACACTCTTCCGATCCTTCAATTCAACTGGGCGCTACTATTAATTAATCACTAGTCCTGTCTTATCCTTATCATTTAATTCTTACTACTCTCTTTGTAAAAGAGAAAAATATTTTTTGTTGAGATACCTTCATTAGGAAGCCATATGCTCGACATTGGGAGCGGACATGGATAAAAAAAATGAATACAATTTACCGAGCCCCTTGTAAAGATATTGGCAGCCCACCGCTGCCTAAGAACGTCACTGACAAAGATTATTCACTATCGCTATCAGACGATTGACGAAACAGTTTACGCATATTTGATTCGACAGCGCTTTCATCAATTGAGATATTCATATCCTGTGTAATATTTATTTTTCAAATTATCAGGTTAACTGGAATAAGCCTTTCTGTGCATTTTTATGAGTAGTAAGTAGATGCTTGGGATGTAGCACCATTTTATTTTGAAACTGTGTAAAAGAGAGTCTAGTGTATTTGGTTTGGTAGTTCTTCCGTGCATGAATTATTTTGATATTGATTGTCTCTGTTTATATTTAACAATAATAATTAAATACATAACTTTCGATCGTGTTTTATTATTAAAATATAATTATTTTCATGGTAGTAAATACTGTTAGTAAAAAAAGGAATAATCAGAGTCCGAAGTTTTCATGTCCAGAGAAGTCGTGTACGGAAGAATTCTTAAACCATGTTTTTTTTTAAATATATCTGTCTAATTAATGACCTCAATTAAAATGCACTAGATATAAGAGAAATTATTTCATGACTAATAAGACTTACCTAATTGTTGCATGATAATTAAGAATATTTTTAATACTTAGTCATTTTTTATTTGAACAACATTATTATTTATTTAAGAGTAAGGAAGTTCAAATATTTTCTACTTCGTATTTTTTGATAGATTCGACGGAAACTTTGTGGAAAATTATTTTTTATACAAATTAAATTTGATATCTTTGTTACACGTGTTACGCCTCTTTAGGAAGCATCATCAGACAGAACATCGCAAGGTTTACGAATAAACTAAAAATTGATTAAAATTCTTAGGTTATAAATTTTAAAATAAAATGCGGGTTTTTTTTTCCTTTTCTATTTGTCGCAGGAAATGGGTAAAATACAAACGTTGACAGTACTAATGACAAAATAGTATTACATACATTTGGGTATGGTAAATAAACAACAATACAAATAAATTCAATAAAGGTGATACGCATATTGTATTAAAAAAATGTTTCATTTCAATTGATGACTATATTAATTTTCAAAAACTCTAAGCTATTCATTTTTAATCCTTAATTATTTACTAGATAAAGCATTCTCAAATCTTGGTCTTTTCAAGTTTCTCAATTTTTCATACATTTTTCATTTTGTTATTGGTAAAATACAATTAAAAAATTTATTACTAAATTTGTGATAATTTTTTTGAATTTTTTGCCTGGGTGTTATATTCCGTCGCCTGACATTCATTTGTAGGAACGCAAATTTTTAAAGACCCAAAAATAGGCATGGGTTTTTGTGATGTCTAAAAAATCCCTCCCACTCTTACGGTTCTTTATATTCAGCTGTCACTAATATTATATGTATACAGACCATCAAAAAATATACTGATTAATACACGAATGATGCAGCGAAATACCATCGTTTTAATTATTTTCCCGCCTGTGTGGTCAAGTGGTCAACGTCGTTGACTTTGGTTACGGAGGTCACGGGTTCGAATCCCAGTACGGTTTACAGTTTTATAAATTGATTTTTAATCAATTTATGAATTTCTGTTCGAAGGCGTGGGCGTACGTGATGTCTTAAATTACCCCTTCCCACCCATTCTATCCTATGAACGGAGCGCATTGAGAGCGATTAGCTAACCACTAGTCCTGTCCTAGCCCTATCCTTCTATTCCTACTTTCATTAGAAAAAGAGAGGTTAAGCAACTGAGTAACAAGAATTTCTCGTAGAAACACTTCTGTTGAGATAAACTTCATAACGAGTACGTATTCTCCACATCGAGAGCGTACATGGTAAAAAAAAATAATATTCCAGTCAAATTGGAAAAAATACATGTTACCGTCAATGTATTAACCATTTTCTAAAAATTTACATAAAGATAGCAATTTAGATTCCCTAGAGAGAAAATCATAAATCAATACGCAAGCCTCGTAAGTGATTGAAGTTGACTTTATGGTGCATTGTGTTTATATGGAAACGCAATAAAAACACAATTGTATCAATCTAAGTGATTGCGAATTGAATGTTTCTCGTTGTCTTACACGAAACCAGTCGAGCTGTAACAGCAAACTCTAAACTACATCTTTGAATTTTTATTAGAAACAAGTATTATTCACGTTTTGTATGTTTTTTCTATTTTTACATCCAATTATTCACGCGTTTATAAGCAATGGACTAAGTTACCGTAAAGAAAGTCATAAGAGTGATTTTATTACTTCCTAAACGCAAAGTTCAAAATTTTTATCTGTGACTAACTATGTAGTAGTGCAGAAATTATATTTGATTATCCGTTTGTTTTTACATTGACGGATATTTTTTTTATATTGTATTTTTTGTTTTTTGCCTGTTACTTAATGGTGAATACAAAGTATCCTCAAAAAATAATTTCACAGTTATGTTGTAATAAAACTATCAATACTCTATCAGCTCAAATTACATGTGTTTTATAAAAATAATCACCTTTGTTGATTTTCATTCCTTTCCTATATGTATGTTTTTTTTTTTATAAACGAATTTATCTTTATTATTTTATCTCTAAGATAGAAATATAAATTCTTCAGCGGTAAAGTTATTTTTTAAGATAAAGTATTACGTTTATTTTATTCTTTGTAATTTTATCGATCTTGTTGAAATGTCACTATTTTAAGTGATATCACATACATTAAATAAATAAATACTATAAAGCCATTAATGGGTGGATGTTTGAAAAGACAGATGAATTAGATAGATGAGATAGACGTGAGAATTTCAATAATTGAGAATAATTGACACAAATATTATAAATCATAGATGCTTACAACGGCGCTTAGGTGTGAATAAATGAATTCAAATACAAGTTTTCAGCGCAAGTAAAAGTATACAAAATCAATAAAAAAAGGTTCCTTGTGATTATGCGTAACCTGTCCGCAACTTGTTTTATGTAAAGTAATATTTAGTAAAAGTACAGCTAATCGATCAGATTCATAGTTCATCCAAAGCATGATTTGACCTTCTTGATATCTTATAAAAAACACTAACTGAAAACATCTAAATGCTTTGAACGTTCATTTGACCCGCAACTATCCACTGAAACGCGGGTTAACTAGTATTACGAGAGCACGCTTGTAAACAAAATTCTTTTAAAAACGTATAATCATGCACAAACATAAGATTTATTAAGCTTAAAACCATCTAAAATAGATGATATAATGACTATGTTATCTTTTTCAAATGCAAAATTACTTTTGATTTTATCGGTTTTTGTAATAACCTCTTAATAGTTTGTGAAATCAACAATCTTAATTTAATGGAGATAACTAAAACTGAAACATTTAGGTTACTTTATCACTTGTTTTTTAAGCTATAAAAAAACTTAACTTTTACTAGAAATGTATGCATGGACAAGACAAAAACTTTGTATATAAAAGTATCATCACTAGCGTACAGGCTAGCAGTAAAAAATTGAAATATCTTAAATCACTTAAAACTTTTATTTACATAATTTTATTACGAAATTTCATGTAAAGCCTGCATGAAAAAACGATTTCTTTTTAATGTTTGCTCCTTACTTTAAACCTGAGTGATGAAACTTCACCGAAGTCATTCTATCATACATTTGTATTCGAGACCCAAATATAAGTCGACCACTTGCTTAGTATATTTTTTTGTGCATTAACAGTTTGCTTTATTTTGCCATATTGCTTACATATATGAGACACAACCTAAAAATCTATTTTTTTCTAATATATCGAAGTTTGCCTTGCCTATCTTCAATATTAAGGTCAATTTGATACTACACAAAACATTTTACACTTAAATAAAAAGTTTCCTAAATATATTCCGAAACAATTTATATAACAGCCTGTTAAATTCATTTACTAGCTAGAACAATTTTTAATACATTACGTGACTTAAATGGTAGTCAACTATTAATCCATCAAAAAGATTTATTTCTTTCGATAGTTTAATTGAATATAATCGTGAAAAATTATCGCGCATGTAACATTATATATTATATATATAGTTAGTTTGATATTAATTGTTAATAGAACATCATTTATCGTAACAAATCATGATTTTATATGAAACAAAACTTAACAGGGAAATAATAATATAGCATTATAGTTAATTTAAGCCAATTCTAACACGAACTGATCCATCAACAATAAGTATTATAATAATAAATTTATTATACTATTAATCCTCTAATTCAGTATTTCCCAAAGTGTGGTACGCGTAACTTTAGGGTGAACGGGAAGAGTTTAGTGGGGGTGCGCTATGTAATTTTTTTACATAAAAACATAGAAAAATAATTTTAAAAAACCTGATAAAACTCAAAATATTCTGGTTGAAAATGTAACATGTCATGTGTATACAGTTTTAACAGATATATTGCTGATGTACATCTTGTCTTTTCTAAATTCATATATATGTGAAGTTGCTTTTTCAGCATTTGTAGACATTAAAAAAGAACAGGCTTTTGGATGTGGAACCGCACCTCAGGTCAAAATTAACAATAAGGAAACCAAATTATGATGATCTGATCTATCAGCATAAAAAAAAACATCCTTATCATTGATTATAATTTATAATAAAGCTTTTACTTATATTTTAAATTTATGAATTTTACTTTTCGTTTTTTAGTTTACGTACTAAAAAAGTTAAAACAAAATATATACATATATATATTCTGAAAAATATTAAAGTATACTTTTTTTTAACGATGTGTACTCGGTCTTACGAAAATTATAAAAGAGGTACATAGATGTCGAAATTTTGGGAAACATTGCTCTAATTTGTTACACGTGTTCATTTTACCATCGGGCCAATAATGTGTACAAGTTGTAAAAATTGGTTGTACTCATAAACATATTAATAGATATCTTAAAGAATATAATACAACGTAATTTATTTCTTCCTAATAATTATGTCACATCTCAAGTCAAGTCCTGCTCTCCTCCGCCGCTTTCCATTTGCAATCCAGCTGACATCTTTCTGCTTCTTCAGGTATGTCTAGCGTTCTGGCTACAACAATAATGCTCTGTATTTTGCCTTATTCTAAACCAAAAATGCTCAACCTATTTTTTCTAATGGGCCGCATAAAAAAATCATCATGTATTGTGCCACAATGAAAAAAATAAATTAAAGTACACTTAATTCTCTTTTATACAGAGGATACGTTCCATGTGAAACAATCGTGCAAAAAACTGTATAAAAAAGGTGAAGTGTACATAGATATATGAATGATTCCATTACATTTGACTATGTACATATTTTCGAAATAATGTAAAAAATAAACCGTTCAAAAAAAAGGATTATGTGTTCGTGTTTACAAAAAATGATTTATTTATATATTATTCAAAAAATTATGTGTTCTTTGCCCTTGTTAATTTTAAGCTAATTCTTTAAAATTAGATTTGATATTTATATTATACTAGCTGTAAGCCCGTTGACCTCAACGGGGGGATTTTTGTTGCATTTTTAAGTAGTCAGAAAATTACAAACCTATTTATTGAATAAGCCAGAGATTCTTAAAATAAAATAAATATATCGGGGCGTATATCGACAGCCCTGCCCTGTAGTATTTAAATTGTAAATTATTTAATTTTTGGAATAATGTTAAGTTTGCTAACAATTATTTTTCCTATTAGCAGAAATAGACCTCGTAAATTACCTAATTTTTGGAATAATGTTTATGTTTGCTAACAACTATTTTTCGAAGTAGCAGAAATTTCGTAAATTATTATATCTTTGGAATAATGTTCAAGTTTGCTAACAATCATTTTTCATAGTAGCATAAATCGATCTCGGCGCATATATCGACAGCCCTGCAGTTTTTAAATTGTAAATTATTAAATTTTTGGAATAATGTTCAAGGTTGCTAACAATCATTTTTCGTAGTATATATATTTTATTCAACTAATTTTCAAGTATGCTAACAAAAATATTTCGTAGAAAAAGAATAAGACCCGAGGACATCAGTACGCACACATTTGTGACTTGTGAATTGTTAATTGTGATTTGTGAAAAGTGATTATTTTATCGACTATTAATATATAGATTTTGGAATTTTTAGAATAATCTAATATTCTAATTTTTAGAATAATTTAATATCTATTGAACTTTTTTTTCACTTCAATGGAATGTGAGAAAAAAGTCGGAAAATAAATGGGCAAAGAATTAAATTATATTTATATAAAAAATGCAATTTTCACATGCAAAATATTATAAATTAATTGGACATTTTATCAAAACAAAATTATCAAAATTTTGACTTATTCTCCAAATAGAACTTGTTTTTTAGAATATATATAATGATTTTTACTGATGTTATTTTACTAATCATACTGAAACTATGCTTTCGCCAACAACTAACTATACCACGTATGTATCTAGATTAAAAACAAATCTTGAAATAATTGCGTCTTATATTTATTTTTTGAAAAACTTACTTGGCTAGTCAATCGGATTTTGTTATTTTGATAGCATTTATTTTCATACGATCAAGATGTAATGTGATTTAAAAAGAAAGTTTTCAAAAAAAAAAAATGTTATAAACCAAAAAAAAACGCTCAGGACATCCTCAGACAGACTTACTTTCAGTAAGTAAAAGTAAGTCTGTCTGAGGATGCCTCTGAAAGAGGCGAAACACGTGTCACAGTTTGTAGCACAATACGTGGAATAATCTAAGTTATTTTTTATTTTATATTCAAATGAACTTCCAAAAAGTTACCGACGAATCCATCGAAAGCATAAACAATGTATTTTAGAGAAAAAATGATTGAAATTATGCAATAAAAAGGGTGGGTTCAGTTCACTTTTTCCCATCATCCTAACTTGGCTCACTTTGCCGTATTTTAATCTCGTTGACCCCAATCTATCAAACTATTTCGCTTACTTTATTTATATTACTATTTGAGCATAAATTTACCTTGTCATTCATTATTTGACAATATTCCATTTTTGAATCTTTTATACAAACAATCGAAGTCAGTAGGAATCGCAAATATCGTTCCATTTTCAAATTTTTATTTTAAATACACTATTTTTATCGCCTTAATATTTATGACGTTAGCTCAGTTGATAGAGAGCTCGACTGGTAATCCAGAGTTCTGTGTTCGATCCACGGTCGCGGCGTTTTTTTGTATGAAATTTTTTCAGCTATTTGATTTGTTTCGTCAAATAATAAACAGTGTATTTGGAAAATATGTCTTTAGTATGAATAAAAAAAATAATTAATGGCGACAGCGGAGCAGGATTGGGGGGGGGGGGAGGGGGACCGTCTTTCTTGACGTCATCGAAAAGGCGAAATCGCGACCATAATATACAAACGAAAAAAGTATGTATTTGGTAGGAATAAAAAAATGGTGACAGCGGGGCTGGGGCGGAGGAGGGGGAGGGAAAATCGCGGACAATCATTCAGACGGACGGACATTAACGAGTATTAATATATAGATTAATAAGCCGCACAATTGAATCAAAATTTTCGATAGCTAGCCTATTTCTATGAAACGATTTATTCTCCTTCAACATCGAAAAAGCTTGCTCACATTTAATAAATTCAATGATTTACTCGAAAAAAATACGTATTTATTTTGAGAAAAAAAAAACGAGAGAAAGGTTTATGTTTTACGTGCTTTTTCATTTATTTTCTCTTACTCCCTCTTTATCCTTTATATCCTTTGCATGCTTAAAGGATATTACACATACAAAATGTCTTTAAAATTTCATTAACTTTGAATAAAACGTTTTTGACTGTAATATTTTATTTGACACGATATACGACGCGAAAAAATGGTTTCAAAGTATGGTTTATTAATTATACAGGTTTTTATCTTTTCCTAGCGTTGAGTACGTGTTGTATATAGATAATCAAAATAATAATATCATAATCGAAATAATAAAATTATTTACATACTACATGGATTCAACGCATAGACAATATAAAAACCTGTTCTTTCACGAGTGAAAATTCATATATTATAACATTTACTCTAACTGATGAATAGTTTTATAAACTAACATTTTAATCAGTGCCAGGACGAGGTTATTTTGCGTCCCCCTTTTTAACAAATCGTTCAATTTTTTTCGAAATAATGAAAAAAAAACAATTTGGAATCATTAGAAGAAAAAAATATATATTCATGCCCACTTCCAATGTAAAGCATATGGTCTCTTAATGGAGGTATTTCAAAAGGAGTTTTTTTACGAGAACTGTTTGTTACTCGGTAGCTCAAACTCTCATTTTCAAAGCGAGTCGTAGAAATAGAAGAATAATACTAGGACAGGAATAGTGGGTAGCTAATCGCTCTCGCTACGCCTAGTTAATAAAAAATCGGAAAGTGTGGGAGGAAATTATCGGACATCTCAAACACCCATGCCTTCGAACAGAAAAAATGCTGTATGCACTGGGACTCGAACCCATGAGATCCGGCACGAAAGCCTACAACGCTAACCGCTGCACCATAGAACACGACCGATAGTTGATTTAGATACAACAACAAAAAAATCTATGATCGATAATAACAAAAGGTTAGCGTCGAAAACATTTCCGAACCAAACATAGCGATTTAAATTTTTCTGAATATGAGAATACAAAATATGACATTCATTCATGTCTTGCAAGTATAATATATAATTAAAAGATCATTAATAATTTTCAATTACGTGTATTTATAAAAACTTGACGAGTTCGTTAATATAACTGACATAATAATTGGCTTGCGCGATGCGGAAAAAATACTCATCAATTCGTGAATGTGCATTTTTATTTTCACCAAAACTAATTGATTACACTATATTTATTTTTTGATAAAAAAATGATTTTAAATATATCATGATTGATTTAGAGCTGAAAACATTCATAATAATGCAGTTTGAATTTTTAAAACAGTTACTTTTAAACTATACATAATAAATACGTCTTTATTAAAAAATAAAATTTTGACGATCAGTACAATAACGCAATAAGTATTTGTTTTAAACCTCAAAGGATGAGCGTGACCATATGGTCACAGTAAATACCGTTGTCTATTGATCCCACTATTCATCCTTTTTCTACCTTAATATCGTTGCTTTTACTCATATTTGGTTAAGATGGGTACAGACTACAGTTAGTCATCAGCCGTGGGGACAGAAACGGCCTCCAAAAGCACATGCGATTTTCGAATTTCGTTTTTTTTTTAATTCACTTTTTGAAACTGTTAAGTTATTTTTTTATCAAAAATTCAAATTATTTACAGTTATCTTGGTTATATATTTGTATTGAAATTATGTTGATCTAAAGAGGTCAAATTGTAAATATTTAAAAAAAATCATCTTTAGCTATATTTCAACCCCGAATGTTTGCGAGCCCATACGGTCACTTTTGTCCTTACTACTGTCCGTACTCAATATTACACGGTAATAAAAGAATGAGCATGACCATATAGTTATGCGGGGTTTCTATACAACGACTTGGCTTTTTTTTTTAAATTTTTGATAGGAATAAAAGTTATTCGTGACTTCAATATGGCTTAAAAAATATTTTTTTAATCGGAAAAAAGCTCTCGTCTCTGGGGGTTAAGAGCTGCTCGAATATAATATTTTAACTACGCACATACACAACTTGCTCAGAAACAAATATATGATCAAAATAACTGTCTTGTATATCTGTTATCAGTGATTTTCACAAATAACTAACGGTTTCTTTAAATATTTTTTTATTATTAAAAGACCCATTAATTCTGAAAGTTAGGATTATTGACGACGATTCTTATCAAATTGAAAATACTTTAATTTATCTCGAACAATACAATTTTAATGAAATATAATGATAATTTCTACACATTTTCGATTCGATCTTATATTTATATGTGTTTTTACATTCTCGAAACCGGTACTTTGGTATTGATAAAAACCATGCATACCGGGATACCGGTATTCCAATCCCTGGTTGTGATTAAGTCTGTGTGATGTTTATTATAGATTGTCTCAATTGAGGATGTATATTATAGATTAATATAGTTTTATTTTTATTTTTATATGAACTTCTGCTCTTAAAATTATGCAAAGTCCTAATCATGCACTACAGAAAAATTCCCAAAAGATTAAATGTGAGAAAATGGAGATATGACTAGTATTGTAGAGAATATAAGCCGTAACCATTTGTTGTACATATTCCTAAAAATAGCGTTTATCTTCTAGTTTATTCAAAGTCATCTGCCATTAGACATTTTTGTTTTGTAAACAATATTTTAAGCACGTTTTCAATTTTTATTACAGTAAATTTCCTTTTTTTTAATTCTAGATACGGTAAGATACAGTAGACAAATACTTAATATAGTATACGATATCGTTCAAAATTGTATACCCTCTGCATGACTTACAACCTGATACATTGCAAGTTATATCATCATCAATTTTGTTATCTCTTCAATGGATTATGTCAGAAAATTTGGGTAATTTGTACATCAAATGATTTCAAATCATATATCGCAAATATGCTGATCTGCATTCCTTTGCATCTCACTTGTCTAAAGATCACCGACTTAAAAATGTATGCTTTCTAACATCACTTGTTACTAATATCCTATAGTAAGTTTTGGTTACGAGTTGTTTTGGCTCACTAATAGATTACGCCAATAATGATCGGAATAAATCTCTTGTCAAAGTCTCCGCCTCTCGATTTTTTATCTCTAATACGTGCGACTAAGACGTTTTTTAGTTAATGCGTTTAGTTCACATTAAGCTTGATACCATTTTTTATTTTAAACGCTTTCTGTAAACTTTTTGAGAAATATTATTTTCTTTTAATTAGTTTTTTTAAATCACTTACTTACGTAAATAACTTGTTATCTGATTCAAAGGTTAACATTTTCTGGTTTATTTCGTCGTAAAATTATTATTTCACTAACATGCCGGAAAAAATAATTACCCTAACTTAACTAGAATTTAGGTGATATCAAAAATTATGTTCATAATCCATTACTTTTACTGGCATAAAGTGTTAATTTAAGAATAATAAAACAGGATGTGCAATACGTTTTTCTCGTATGATATATCGAATTTTAAAAAAATCATATATTGGCATTAATTAACATAGAACAGTCAAAAATTTCTAAATATGAATTATAATTATCATTTTAGGGTGTTCACTGTCAATTATATCGGTGGAAAGGCAATATGTTAAAAAAATAAAATACTCATTTGTACTTATTTCACTTTCATTTAATACGATCAGGACCGGTTTTGCTCATGACGAGTATTATCAACTAATGATAAAGCTCGCCATGATTCCGTTGAAATAAGTTCTGATCATTTAAATAAAAGAGGAGTTATAACAAATGAGTATTTTATTCATTTAAGCTATAACTATGTATACATAGTTCTGACGATGGTGGGATAGTGAAAAAACTTACTTGTGAAGCTTTATACTTTGCTTTTCCAACTTTACAATGAATAACAACAACTAACTTGAAGTATTCTGATTGTTGAATAATTCGGAAGCTCTGCATACAAAATTTACTTGATCTATAATAATGAAGTATTTGCACCGAATCAATTCACTTCCTAAGTGCAACAGATCGAATCAATCACCCGAATCGTTTTCATAGTCATATTGCATTAGTCAGTTACATGCACCTGTCGAAAGATAGTTCAGCTTGCTGACCCCTGCTGGTTGTTAAGCGTAATATAATCGTGAGCTGAAACGAGTGAGTGATTCGAAAATGATATCATTTTTAAGTGAAAGGACGATTGGAACATTATATACAGACAAAAGTCTTTTGATGTCAGTATAAGGACTGTCTGAAAACGTGATCATATTACGTTAGATTTGTTTATATATATTATTAAAATACAGAACTAAATTAATAGAGATTCTTTATTCATTTTGTTTCGGTTTGTCGATTTTTTTAATAACACATGTCATTATTTGCATTGCTGTTTTGAAAGTTTGGTATATATGTTTTCATATAACATAAAACATTTTTGGACTAGTAGTAACATCATAGACTTTCAATTGATTTTTCAAAATCTGCAGAAACTGCGCTTTGTTCCAACAGAAAAGATATTTTTAACCAATTTTTATTGACTTGAAAGTATATATACTGCAAACAAAATTTAAATATATTTCTCAAAGCACTGTTGTACCAAACTCGTTGTCATATGTGTCTATTTTCTAATATAAGTAAAAACGAAATAAATTTAACTTTATTTTGACATAACACTGTTTGTGAAGAAGTAATATAATATAATTTATAAATATCTATCCGACAATAATCTTCCAATGAATGTCGTCAATAAATTATATGTGGAACATAAATATTTATTTTTTCTCTGACATAATACAATATTTTGTTTAATTTTGGTTTCTATAAATAGCACTGTTAAATTGTATCTCTTTTCAGTTGATAATAATCGTTATTAGCTAAACCAGTCCAGACCTTGCTAAATAAAAGTGGAAATAGTACAAAGAAATATTTTGTTTTTTTTTAGTATTATACATTTCCACCAAGTATTAACAGTGGACACCCTAAAATTGATAAATAAATATGAAATTACTAGCAAAGAGTACTTTATTTTTTTAATCTATCTAGATTCTTACTTCTTAGATACGGCACCAAATCGTTACATATTATATTAAACATTAAAAGCACTTAGTTAACAAAACTGTACGTTTGTTTATAAATCATTGATTTTTTAGTTTTAAGTACACGTATTTTGATTGAACTTTATCGTCTTTTGATTCACCTTTAGACATATCTGTGATCGTAAATTTTGTAGAACATTACCAATTAAGAGTCTCGGGTAAATTCCCATGCATAAAGCAGCTGATAACTTTTGCCCTGCGTACGTTTTAAAAGATATAGTACTTAGTCACGTAAAATTGGAATCAATAACTATCAATAATTAAGATAACACGGTAATGATTTCGCCTGCCTATCTCCAGTACAACTTTTTCTTTTAATAATATTTATTATATATTTCAAGAGCCCTCTATTACTTTTATTAGGTAACTAATTGAATTGGATTCGGATCGTAAGGTTTTGCATACGTAAGCAAGATTAATGTTTTACAAAAAAACGTAGCAAACAAATCATTTTTTACAATTTCGAAATATTTTTAACCATAACCTAAAATTGTTTTAGATTACATAACGCTTTACTAAAAGAAAAAATATTATTATTATTTTCATGGTTTAAATAGATGATGGAAATTTTTCCTGTAATAGATAGTTCAAATAAAATTAGCTTTTCGATTCCTTAATTAATTAATTAATTATATAAAGCGCCTAAAAAAATACATAAAATATATTTTTTTGTGAAACCGTGATAAATCATTGTTTTTATTTCGGGATACCTTTTTTCAGACATGGTCTGTAATCCTACCGGTTCCCAAACTTTTTAGGTTTCCAGCGCTCATTTTTAGGCAGTGCTCTATATTAAAACATTGCCCCAAGTAATATTTTATAAAGGAATAATATTAAAAATACTTTTAAAGGAAAGTTTACGCGGCACACAGTTTAGGGATCACTGAATTAACCCCTAAGTTAACTGCATTTTTATTGCAGCCCCGCATGCACACTTGTTATTGTTAGTTGTAAAATTTATCATTTCATTAATTCATTTATCGTCTTCTGATTCACAGGTCCCATAAATGGACCGACCATCATTTTTTAACTTAAGTAATTCGTGGACAAACATATATATATATTTAGTCAACCGTTCCTTTAAACATGTGTATTAATTGAAAAGCATATCATAGCTCGTTCGGTTGTTTCATTTTCAAACAGGTTTCAAGAATAATTTTATATTTATCTTATATCTTTATTATATTTTCTTACAGCAAATATGACGAAAACTTTAACGTAATAATTTCATTAGATCTTCTTCAAACAAATGTGATCAAATTTTGCTTCATTTTTCATGAAAAAATACTTGTCAAACCTTTTGATAATATTGCGCATTTTAAAAGATATTATTCTCATTTTACTAGCATTTCATAGTTAACCTGATCCGTGCCGTGCGGTATTAATATGGACGTGCATGGAAGGCCGTGAATTTTTTTCAAAAAATAAAACCTAATAAATATGTACTTTTTGGACATATAATAATAGTACATCACAAACACTTACCATATAAATACACGATGGGTCATTTCCAAAATCATTTATCAAAAAACGTTTCAAAAACGGAAATTACCGCCAATGAATTATAGCCCTGCTAGCAACAAATTTGAACACAACAAAAAAGCTTTTCTTTAAATCGTTGTATTATAGATTACAAAACAATATCTTTAATGTTAAAGTATCAAACTATGATTCCAAGAGATGTCACTATATGCATGATATTTTAAAATTATTAAATACTTTTCTTGTGGCCTCGCGTCTCAAGTACTGCGTGTAAACACACACATTTTGTATGGCCGGCCCTACGAGCACGAAATTGTTTGGCGTGTTAACACGTCGCTGGCAGAGAACCGGTTAAATGTAGGAAAATTTCATATCGTGCGACTATTATTCGAGTACTTTATTAGTTTAAATGGGTGAAAATCAATAGAGAAGAGCTGCCCATCGCATTTAAATTGTTAACTTTATCTTAATGAAGATGTTTTGATGTTGGAAGTGTCTCGACTAAAATAGTTGCAAACTATTTTCTTATTTTAAAATTTGCCACTTTGTTTTCCGTTGAGCTGTACGCCTCAACAGTTATTGTGTTCACTCGTCGGGTAAAATTACTAACTAGACTGCAATACAGTTCAACTACAGGTCACTGAATTGATTGAGAATCAATAACAATCTGAATAGCGACTCTCTATAAGTCTAATGCCTTGTTAATAAAACGCCTTATCTAAACAACATAATAATCGATCTTAATTTCGTATTGTTATTTTGAGGAAGCTGGCGCTTGTAGCATAATAACATCGATAACTTACTTACCATAGGTCAAATTCTGTAGAAGTTGAACAAAAACACCTTTCTAACAAATTAAATTGTCAATTATAATATTATATCAGTATATCGATTATGCACGTATTGTTTATTTTATTTAACTAATATTAAACAGTTATTTATGTTTGTTTCTGAACTTTAGAGTCATATTAGGATAACTTTAGGATATAATTAATATTGTTCCGTTACGTGAAGCCCTGACTTGAGTTTTTCTCGTATGATCTTTCAACATTTAAAAAATTTGACGCATTGGCGTAATACCAATTCTTTTTTTTCATATTAAATCAAATAAAATCACGTAAAATGAGAATGTCGAAACGTACTGTGGACGCCTCAAGAAAACCAGAATTATGCATCTCTTTTACCAACTAAATGGATTCCATCGTCGTAGAAGGCCACTTATGACCATCTATAGCAGTGTTTTTCAAACTTTTGTGTATCTTTATTTTTCTGTGGCTCTCTGATACCATTGTTTTGTCTTCTCATAAAAATTCGAATTTAAAATACCCAGGAAATTACAGAGTTCCCAAAATGAACACTGTGGGACCTTTTTTATTTTATTTTTTAGTTCTTTCAAGAATTTCGAATTCAAAATCACAGAAATTCGCCCGTAGCCCGCCTAAACTGTACTGTGGTTCCCCAAAACAAAAATAAATCTCTGGGGTTCCCTTGAAACACGCTGTGGCCCCTTGTGGGGACACAGGGCCCGTCGTTAAGAAACTTGAATCTACAGGATGTATTTGGTGGATTTACGAGACGCTGGGATGACATGGTAGGAAGCAAAAAGATTAGCAGTGGACAGAAAATCTTGGAGTAATCATGTGGTAGTCATATGCACCAGCTAAAGAGCGTTTATGGTATAAATAAAATTAAAAGATCATATCTTTAAATATAAATATTCTGTTCATAACTGAATTAGTCTCAATCGTTATGAAATACAAATACAACTCGATACAATTTAGCAATATTTTAAACATCTTATAACACATTAAATTCGATTTCTAGACCGTGAGAATATATTTAAATTATCATTTGCATAAATTTTGATTTAATTATAATAGAAAGAAAACAAATTATTACTTAACGCATGGACTGCCTTAATATTATTGATAATTTATCGTTTTATAAGTTGGTCTACTAAATTAACACTTGGAATGATACGAATTTCTTCCTTACATAATGTTTAATATTTGAATGTATAATATGGTGCTGTGATAATTTATTTAATGTTTGACTTTTATTAGAAACATCCAAAAACAACATCGAAATTTCTAATGCGTGGTACTGGTACCATAATCGATATATTTACTTTACACATGTTTCTTGCATGATACTTAATAAATTAGAATATTATTGTATTACTTAACTTTATGTTTAAGGAAATTAATTATTAGAATAGGAATTATCTGTGTTCATTTGTTTTTGCAATCAAATTTACATTTTTTTATTTTTTTTATCCATGTCCGTTCTGCATATGGCCTCCTAATAGAGGTATCAAAACAGAAGTTTTTTCTACGAGTACTGTTTGTTACTCAGTCGCTCAACCTAACTTTTTTCAAATTGAGTAGTAGGGAAAGAAGGACAAAGCTAGAACAGGACTAGTGGTTGACTAATCACTATTGCTACACCCAGTTATTAAAGAATCAGAAGTATGGGAGGAGAGGAAAATAGTGTGAATTGACATCACCAACACCCAGTCTTCGATCACAACTTTGAATTGAAAAATTCTCATATTCACTGTGATCTGACCGGGAATCGAACCCAGACCTGCGTGGTCGGTAGAGCAAGCTCTAACCAACTGGGCCACGGCGGGCGACAATCATTTTAAAAAGATGAATTTAAAAGTGGTAAAATTATACTTCAATTATATTACATTGTTAAATAATTAAAATTGTGCTTGAGGGATTGAGGAATACCGTGTCACAAAACATGTTTTTAGAAACAAAATGCATAGCAAAAATATTTTAAATAAAACATTTTTTTAATGTTTTCAGCGCATATTTCAGTTGGTTTTATTTGTAAAAATAAAAAAAATACGCATCGAGCGAGAAAATCAAAGTCAGAATTTCAATATTTCATAAAAAAAAATCTATTCTACCCTGCCTGCGTTGCCTATACCATACATACGCTCAGCTTCAATTTTGCAAGTTCTTTCTTTACCTCTACCCCAAATCTTAAGGCAACAAAGACACTGACCTAAAAAAGTATATATAAATTGGTATTTTAGTGCATATGGCAATGTGTAAAAGCTTTTATATTTTTTTTACATAATGTTTTACATTTTTTTATTTCTATAATATAACAAACGTTTTGTCTAGGCTTTCTTTCGATTTATTTTTAATCAGACTGCTTAACTTTAACAGCGGCTTAAAGTTACAAAAAAAAAACATACGAAAAACAAAATTACAACGCGGTTTCAGATATATGGATAAAATGATTTATGACTTCGATCATATATGATTCGACGCTTAATAAAAATGCCCGGTTACGTTATAAAAAACGTATACTTAACACATACCGAGGGCAAATAGCACGATTAGTCGGATACTTAAAATTGGATAAACACACATAAATTATACCGCCGTAACGTAAACTTACGGTGAAAACGTACACCTGCCTTAGCCATACAGAAATATAATACGTCCGAAATGTAACATTCACTTTCAGTCCCATATTAAATCGCTTTTACATCACATTGTTGTTCCTTCTTTGCAATCTTTCATTTTTGTTTTTTAGCCAGTATAATGGTGGTCAGTAGCGTACAATCTCTCGTATCAAAATATATACGTGTATAGTTTTTCAGGTAATAAATAAAAATTGTGTAATTTTATTAAAATCTTTCATTAGTCATCAATATTTATTAGGGCTCCTTTTAATTTTGAATCTATCACACCTAATGCAACACATTTGAACAGAATGTCAAAATGTAGACCACACGATTTGACAGATTTGAAATATTCCATTTTTTAAATTTTTAATACAAACAATCGAACATCTGTTTGAAAATAAAATATCTTTCGGAAAAAGAAGATGAAGACCTCGAGACATAACTACGGACCCATATAGATACCTACGGACATTATCCGCTACTATATATAGATTATATAATTTTATTAAAGACATTCATTAGTCATTAATATTAAATAGGGCTCCTTTCGACTACACAAAATGCTTATAAAAAATAACCCGAATCAATAATTTAAAATCGTAATATGTAATTAATTTACATATTATAAAAAAACGGAAATAAACTATTATAATCGTTTAATAAGTTTCACACACAGGTCGATCGAGTAATTAAATATGATTTTTTTCAATGGGTACCAACTTAGATCGTTAACATAAGTTCATCATAGTCTCTATCAGCTTCAATTTTATTAAATTAAATTTACTTCAATTTTTTCGCTGTTATATTGAATAAAATAGTGTTCATACAAAACTTAATGAAGTTTACACGACCAATTTAGACATTTTAGTGTCACGAATTTAACGTTTTTACTGCGAGAGTAGGCGTCTTACTGTTTCCCAGTAATTTTTATTTCCACACATTTTAAGCAAGCTAAACTCAGATCCGAATAAGTAAATAAACTCTCAGCTAAAGCCATTGAAGGTGAAAACCAGTTTAAAAAAGCTCCTTTCCTTACGAATACTTATTGTGGGTGTCCAGCTATCAAAAGTGTTTAAGACTTTCAGAGCTTACTACGACCCAGTCCATAACTGACTTTCGGGAGTAACTCAAATGCGACCATACGGACCCTCTACCAGAAGACTTAGTGCACATGTTTTTCTTTATTTTTCATGGGGTATTTAAAGCAACGATTTTCTTTTACCGATATTGCAGCTGGTCATATAGGTCATGAAATACATATCATAGTCGGTTGCTTAGATCAGTGTTTCTCAACCTTTTTGGGAGCGTGGCCCCTTTGGAATGTCTTTATTTTTCTGTGCCCCCCATACCATTGTTTTGTCTTCCCATGAAAATTATAATTTCAAAAACCCACCTTTTTTTACAGCTCTTCCGAGATTTTCGAATCTAGAATGCCAGTAATTTATTTTATTTACGGATTTACAAAAAATAGCTGCGCGACGTCCGCCATTATGCTCTTCCCTGTATCGTTTTATCAATACCCGTGGCCCCCCTAAGCTGTGTTGTGGCTCCCAACAACAAAATAAAATCTCTGTGGTCCCCTGAGAACACGCTGTGGCCCCCTGGGAGGCCACATGGCCTACCGTTGAGAAACCTTGGCTTAGATCACTTCAGCGATTCTCTCGAAGAGCTGTACTCAGCAGAATTAATCACTAAACAAACTCACAGTTAAATATTTTAATAAAAAAGTCTATGTACGCCACTGTTTATTTTTAAGCCTTCCAATACTATTGAGACGTATAAATGGTTAACGCTGTGTTATCATTAGCGCAACACAGCTTTCGTTTTGTGTACCTTTATTTTATCAAAGCCTTAAATCTTTTTTTGATGTCGTTACCTATTAAAAACTAATTGTATTGCATTATACAATATTAAATAGCTGTATGAATGCACACACGTCCATGAGTAAACTTAAATAATTATTTAATCTTAAAATGTACCAAATAAGGAGTGAATGGTATCTCAGCTCTAATGACGTTCCATTAATATGTTTATTATTACCAAAAAGATTAGTCTTAATTATTTAGTTAATATTTTATATCATGCGTACTGAAAAAAGTCTAGAACTTAAAAGCTTAAATCTCATTAATCCATGTATTATATTTGGGAGAAAGAAGCAATTAATTCGTAAAATAAATTATGAATGAATCAGATTAAAACAGACAGCTCTAGATTAAACATTTTTTAAATATTATTATATAACATATTTAAAAATGAGTTTTTACTTTATAGTTTTATATGGCCATGCAATTGCTCGCTTTTTAGTTCTTTCACTAAATGTATTGCCAAGTTCCAAAATCCGCTCTGGCTGGTTTTTTATGAAAATGAGTTATAAATGCAGTCAGCGTTCCATCAAAAAATCTATCATTGTTTTAAATTTATATTTGCAAATTGTATTATGTTTCAAATTTGAATCATTCAAATTATGTAGACTCCCACAGATTTTGTCACTAACGACCCGGGTTTCGCCTTTCGGCATCTTCAGGCGTTCAAGCGCACGTGTGGGAGTGTACATAATTTGAATGATTCAAATTTAATATTGAAATTCCACCAAGCACCTTCAGTCGAAATCTTAAATTGTATTATGTTTCGTCAAAAATTCAAAATGAATATTAACGCGATTAGTAAAACGCCGAAATACGCTCTCGGGATAAATCAAACAAGTTGTACATCAAACAAACTGTACGGTATATTAGTTGAATTAGAGGCTTTATTTTGAAATAATTTATAAAAAGTACTTAGAATTCGTCACATAAACGTTATTTGATTAACTTTTCCGGTTCTAAGCTCAAGAAATGCGACCCCAATACCCACATTTTCTTAAATATCTATTTTAATACGGGTGATACAATGTTTATAATTAAGGTATTTTTATATCATAGATTTGGACCTTTTGTAGAAGAAAAAATAAATATTCGATAGCTAGTTCCATCTCTATTAAATAAAACAGAAAAGAAAAAATTCAACTAAATAAAAAAGATCCTCAAAGTAGAACAAAAACGGTTTAATATGTACGAAATTAAAGATAATAATTTATGTATCCTCGAATACTATTCTCAAAAAAAACACAATATCTTACTTACATCGATGCCTCATTTTATATAAGCTCTGGCAACATGAGAACTCGCGATAAACATTACTGATAACAGAGCGATAAGCGGTCGCTCGTGAAATAGCATTTGCTAAATCTCGTAAGTTGCGATTTCATATGTGTGCTGGGATGACGTCTTTTTTACGCACAACTTAAAATGTGATTATTTATTAAAAAACCACAGATTTTTATAAAAAAAATGTACGAGAAATGATGCAGAGAGATATTTTAAAGCCCTTAGACTATTTTTTTTTTTGAAATTCATAAGAATAAGGCCAATAATGAGGAAACCACTGGGGTCCCTAATCAATCCCCATCGGAAGAGAGGTATTTTTCTTGTCTCCGAGCCGCGAGTGTTAAATGACTTGTATACAATGTATGGCTGTGGAAAAAACTTACGGCTCAGACCCAGTCTTAAAAAACACATTTAATGATGTTTATTCAAACCACAATAGTCCATAGTACTGCCACTGCATAGTAGACCGACTATAGATGATCATGTGGTACACATATATATAAGTTAAAATGAGATGATTGAAAAAATTCTTTGGAGTCGGAGTCGTCATTTTTTTCCACGACTCCACAGCTCAGATATAATATACTTCCTTAATTACATTTTCGTTGTTATGGGAAAGAATATAAACATAAACAAAACGAAAAGAGATCTTTTAATCGTAAGTAAGGGTCGCATTGAAAAAAAAAGCATTCCAGTAGTTGGCGTTTATTTTGAAAAAGTCAATTAAATTGAATGCAGTTATTTAAGTATACTGATTGGATTGAAATTTGCTTTATCAGAGCTCTAATGTGTCCTGAAACTTACTTCAAATATATATTTTGTTTGAATTTTTTAAATACAGTAGGTATACTTTTTTTACTATTGGGAGCATATTAACTCATAGGGATGTATCTCGACAAAAGTTGTTATTGCAAAAACTATTGTAATTGAGTTTTGAGTTTCTAGAGAAAGTAATCAAATGATAAAGGATGAATTTTGGAATTAACTTCTTGTTATATCACTTGCTTTTATATTCGTTTAAGCTTATCGACATATTTGAAAGCAAAAATATTACTTTTTTGCGTTATCTATAATAGGAAATGGTTCAATAAAAGAGATTGCTTAGCGTACCTGTCATTTACAAAACTATTGATAACAAAAGGTGCATTGATTACATACTAAAAATGCAACGTCACTAATTATATCGTATTATTTATTTATGAAAAAACCAAGCAATATAAAAATACGCCTCTTATCTCAAACAAATTTCGTTAATGTTAAATTAATGTTACTTTAATACCGTCTATAATAAATAAAGAATATTTTTTAGATATTGTAGTGATTAATGCTTAAAAATCAAATGCGACTTTTTTATATCGACTTTGGAAAGGGAAAAAGATGTAACCTACACTTTTTCAAAACAGGTTTTTTTCAATAATCACAATGAATACAACTTGATACATGTTCTATCAAAATTTTGTCATCTGAAAATTCTTAATAAGTACCTTAATTAAGCTTTTCAGCCAGTTTATCAGTCCCCTTACACTTCAAGGTTGTGTATATTTCATAATTTGCTTTTGGGCTAAAATCATCAAAAAATGTTTTTTGTGTCTCCTGTAAAATATGTGGGTTACGTTCTTTTTTTCTTTCCACAGTCGATATGTAGCCTGCAGCTGTGGCGAATATTGATTACAGCCTTTTTATTGTATCCTAACTGTTTCAATGATTTTTGTCATCTGTTTTCAAAATACCAACAAAAAAAAAAAAACTTTTGAATATTGTTTAAATCAGTGGTTCCCAAAGTGGTTCCTGTAGACCCCCAGGGGTCCGTGAGACCGCTGAGGGGGTCCGTGACAAATTAAAAATCATTTGGGGGTGCGTGGACAACGTCAGGGGGTCTGCGGACTCTACTACTATTTGGAAAAGAGAGTTTGAGCGACTGAGTAACATACAGTTCTCGTAGAAAAATATCTGTTTAGATACCTCCATTAGGAGGCCATTTGCTCCACATTGGAAACACGCATGGAAAAAAATACCTTTCAAGTCATTAACTTTATTTTTTCACTTGGGGGTCCACTGTCAGGTTTTTGCTATGAAAGGGGTCTACGAGCATTAGCAGTTTGAGAATCACTGGTTTAAATAAATTGGTTGATTTTTTTTTTACGAAATAATTTATATTTTAAAATGAGTTCGGTTAATTTTATTTTAAATGCGTCAAATAAAAGCTATTATTTTCTTTTGTTTACCAATTAAAAGTTTTATCAGAAATATTATGGATTAACAGCTACAGTTAATAATCATGATATCTTTATCTATAAAAGCGATCGTGATCTATTTTTTTTTATTTTTAAATTATCTTTCTAACCAAAAAGAATTGACTGTGAACACATTAAAATTGATAAACTTTAATGTTTTAAAATGTGTACATAATTTAGAATTTCAACTGAAGGAGCTTGATGGAAATTTATGTTTATATTAGAACTATTTTCATAATGTACGTTTCCATTATATTTTTTATAATACATAATGCGTCAGTTCGAGTGCATTCGCGCACTGGATAGCACCGCAAGATGCCAAGCGGCGAAACCCGGGTCGTGTTCGGCCAAAATTATAAAAATTATAATGGAAAGGTACATTATGAAAATAGTTCTAATATGTATACATAATTACTTACATGTTAATCTAAGCAACTATAATTTTAATTCGCATTGATTTAGATGCTTTTTATCGTTACCATTTAGTAATTTTGGTTGGAAAAATCTTTAATTGGTACACATACAGTCTTCCGTAATGAAAATGTTAGTAATTGCGTAACAACTTGTTAAAAATTATGAATAAAAGGGAGAATGCTTGAAAATATTTACATCGTTAAAATGAGAGGAATTGTTCCACGATATAAAAACTTCACTGGATCTTGACCAGTTAAGTCACATTTTATTCGTTTCATTCCTTTGACCTTTTAATCCCGTTTCAAAGAATAAGAGTTCATTTTACTTTCTTTTTCGGTCACTTGTTTTTTATTATGAAAACGTTCTCCTCGCACAGCCTAAGGGATTGCAAAAGAGATAAAACTGGACAAGTGACATAATTTATTCGCGCTGTAAATCCAACTGCTAAAAAAACAATGAGAGATAAACCTTTAATTGGATATTATATTATAATTTATTTTGAATTAAATTATTTCATATTACCAGTAAAACAGCTGCATTTTTTTTACAAAACGTATCCGTTAAAAAACATGCAGTATTTTCTTCTGTAGTAAAAGTATTTTGACTGAAACTAGTTATATTGTATGTTAGCGAGCGTAGAAGGAAGATACTATTTGTTGGCGTATGACTTCATATATACATTGTTATTTAAAATTTATTTTGGATAATACATATTTACTTTATTTGATTTATTAGAACCGTTACTATTTGGTTATAGTAATTATTAATGCATTAAAATCTAGAGACCTTCTATGGCTTATAATTCTTTGAAATATTACGTTGCCATTATGTTTTTATAGCCGATCGCTGTTTGAAATAGTTATATTAACTTTATACAAATTCGAATAGATGTTTTGTACCGCCGTATCCAACTCACTATTAGTATAACAAAGTGTGATTAATTAGCCACTGGGCAATTAGAAACCTCACTGATAAACGTTTAATACTTACCATATCCGAATAGGGAATTTGAGTGAGCGACTTAGATTAATTACTCTTCATGTTAAAATTACTACTATTAATGTAATATAAGTTCATCTGCCCTGCGTGGTAAATGTTTACGGTTAATCAACAATTAACGTCACAGTCTTTGAACACATCGATAAATTGGTTGAAAAATCAATTTATAAAACTGTTCGTGGTAGGCTCTAAAGGTGGTCGTAGCTACCACATTTGAAACATTTGACACTGTCTCTAATACGTAATATTTATTTGTTATTCATATTTCTTTAAGCATTATCCGTAATCAAATATACATTTTTTTTGTGTTTAACATAATACTATTCCATCTGTAAAAATCTTTTTTGTACGCATTCGAGGGTTAAGTGTTTCATTCAACGAAAATGCAACAGCTTCGCTGTTTTAAATATAAAATTACATTCAGAATACAGTTATGAATAATACGCGTTTTTGTATGTTTTTATTTTTATAATAATAGTTAAAATACGAGTATACACGATATAACAATATTTAAATATATCAACAGTGTCATAAAATCTATAACAATAACGATAAATAACAATACTTTTCAGTCGTTCATAACAAATTTATAACAATTTTAAAGCTTTTCAGTGGATTTTTGTTAGATTTTTCTAAGAAATACTTCCAATCATTGCATTATTTTGATTATAATAGTATAATTAATTTAACAGCTTCTTTAAAATATATAATAGTATATCACTCAATAAATTGTATTAAAAATAATTTTAGTTAAGCACCAGTAAATATATTTTTTATTTTGTTTTAGTTTTTATAACTATTAGTGGCAGATGATCCTCTTGATCCGTATGATGGAATTGGTCTAAAATGAGTATCAGGCGGTGAAATAAATTCGTTCGTATTGAGTGCCAACGAATCGCTTTTTTGCGCAGATAAACTTTGCTGAATTGGTCCTGCGACCGTTTTTTCATACTCAGGACTTGAAACGGGCGGTGATTGATAAGTGGTTTGGCTGGGACTTTGCTGCGAATTTCCATACAGCAACTGATATTTAGCTTGAGGGTTGGTTTGGTAATAGTTCAACAATTGTTGACCAGTGTGTGAGTATAAGCCATTGTTTGACGGTTGGTTAACGTAATTATTATAAAGTTGTGGAGCGGGTTGATTATAAAGGAACATCGTGGATGGCTGAGCGATAGCAGGATGTTGATTGTATCCTAAGGATGCTTGGGGTTGGCTATAATAGTTTGTCTGTGGTTGACTGTGACTTGCAGGTTGTGTAGTATATGACAAAGGTTGCGGGGTAACATAATTATTTTGACTTGGTACTGATAAATGAGATGCTGTAGGTGTTTGTCCTGTCAAACTTAATTGGGGATGATTGGCTAATAATGTTTGCTGTGGTTGTAAAAATGACGGCTGAGCAAATGATTGTGCATTGAAGAAAAGCCCTTGAGGTATTAGCATCAGTTGTGTATGACCATTCGCTTGTTTGGCTGATATCAGTTGAAATTTAGGCGCCATGGTCATTTGAGGGTACAACTGCAGAGGCAAAAGCTGAGGTTGTTGTGGTGGTAAAAAGCTGAACGCTTGTTGATGACTTTGCTGCGGCGGCTGTGATTGTTCGACTTGATGATAGTTCTGCGGTGCCAAAGGATACAGCGGTTGATGGGCTGCTGTATTTGACGGCTGATAGCTGACGTAGTTTAAGGAGTCTGGTTTCTGGTGACCGTTGCTTGATAGTGAATTTATAGCAGGTGATTTAGGCGCTCCTCTTTTCTTATGTTCTGCTGAGTTTTCGATCTCAGCGGCTAAAGAAACCATCGCCAGCGTTGACATCACGAGCTATAAATACAAAAATAATATATTCCACAATAGTAACAATAAATTTCCGCCATCACTCTTAAAATATATTTTTTCCAATCGATTAAATTTGAAAAAATCGACAAGTTTTGTATCACAACGTATGTCTTAAAATACTTAATATTTATTATAAAAAATGAACAATATAAACTTGACGGTCAACATTACATATATATATTAACATGTAAATATTGTATCGTGAATCAACTGAAAATATTGTAAGCAATATGGCGGCGTGTATTTAGATAAAAAAAAATATCATTTGATTATCATTTGAATATTGCCCCTAGGTACAAGAGATAGTTTGTTTACTTATGTTAAATTATTTAAATATATTTTTATTTCTAAGAACTGTTTAATCAAGTATACTAAAGAATCACCCATGAAAATGACAGTTTGCGAAAAAAGTTACGTTTCGTAAGTATGTAAGCAAAAAGGTTAAACAATGATATTTAATATGTTCAATCCCTAGTATTAGTATTAATAATATAAAATTAAATTCAATAATTTTATTATTCCATTTATTGTGCTACGACTAGGCTATCGCTACGTTAACAAATCTATTTTTTCTTCTTTTTTTCGTTATTTTTCTGATGTTTCTCAAAGAGGCAAACCACGTGTCATAAATTGCAGCACAACAAATGGAATAACAAAGTTATCAAATTTAATTTTATATTCAAAACAAACCTCCGCAAAGTTACCGCCGGATCTATCAAAGATTAATATTAGTGGGAATTAACTACAAATTTTTCATCATTCGTTAATGTCTTTCAATCAAATCAACTTATTGAAATAACATACAATATTTTATTTATTGTCATTAGCTGTCTACAATTAATATTTACTTTTCTCTCAAATAAATTTCAAACTGCAATCGCTTTTTTGTGTACTCAATTCATATTGTTATGTTTAGCTTACTATACATAAGTTACTGCAAAGTAAATACCATTTAAATCAATTTATATTATAACTTACTAGAACCCTCATCTTGTGGCTGCTTATGTTCACCCTTAGCCTTATAAACGACTTACAAGACGATGTGAGTGTTTTCCAAAACGGTAAATGTAATCAACACTGCACTTGAGACACTTTCTTGGCTTCTGTTAGGAAATCTCTCGACGGATGTTCAAGCTAGAGTCAAATGTCTTGCGTATCAAGTATCGGAGCCTTTATATAGAAGAACTTTCTTGCCAATAAACATTCTCGCCATCTCAATACAAGTTGCAATCCACTCCACGATGTACTCAAATTGTAGGTACACGGGTATGTACATTGTATATGCACTACCTTCTATTGACGAAGTCCAGCAAGAAAACACCTGCCAGGGTTGCCATCAACAGTCAAAACAGTAATAATATTTTTTCACTATAAATTATTTGGACAATTACCGCCAGTGTGGTCGAGTGGTAATCGTTGTTGGCTTCAGTTACGGAGGTCACGGGTTCGAATCCCAGTACGGACAGTTTTATAAATTGATTTTTCAATCGATTTAGGATTTTCTGTTCAAAGGCATGGATGTATGTGATGTTTTGAATTCCCTTCTCCCACCCATCCTATTCTATGAACGAGGCATATTGAGAGCGATTAGATAACCACTAGTCCTGTCTAAGCCTTATCCTTCTATCCCTAATCTCTTTGGAAAAAGAGAGGTTGGGCAACTGAGTAAAAAGCAGTTCTCGTAGAAACACTTCTGTTGAGATATACTCCATTAGGAGTCCATATGCTCTACATTGGTAGCGGACATGACAAAAAATAAATATATATTTTGTTGTTATAAATAGAAAATTGTGTAATCCAAAAGCTTTCTTACGTGAAAAAAAAACATTTTTTATTTTGTAAAATAAATTAAAACATCACAAACACCCATGCTTTCGAACGGAAATATAAAAAAATGCTGTTCGTAATGGGATTCAAGCCCGTGAGATTCGGCACGGAAAACCCACAAGGCTAACCGCTGCGCCATATGACCCGTAGATATGTGATGCCAAAAATTTCCTCTCTTACTTTCAATAACTGGGCGTAGCGATAGCGATTAGTTAACCACTAGCCCTGTCCTAGCCTTAGCCGTCTATCCCTACTACACTCTTTGGAAATAGAGGTTGAGCGACTGACTAACAAACAGTTCTCGCCGAAAAAATCTGTTGAGGTACATCCATTAGGAGGCCATGTGCTCTACATTAGGAGCGGACATGGATAAAAAATCAAAGCTAAACTAACATCATATGTTGCATTCTATTAGCAAATTTTCGGTTGAAATACAAAAAAAATTTCACCAATTTCAATCAGTTTCCTTCATAAACCGCGAACGAGATATATTCAACAAGTAACATAGAATAAATTAATTGTTATTATTTATATGTATAATTTTTCCAGCCCTAGATTTTCTTTCACGCTCACCGCGTGCTGCAGTACCTGTGAATGGAGAAAGATAATCACCTCAACTTGCCCACCAGAGAACACTTATTAAAAGAGATTAGTTTAATGAACGCGATAAAAAATGCATTTTGTGAATAATTAACCATTTGCTTTCAGCTTTATATCAAATTGTTAATAGATTAAAAAAACATACTGAGACTCTAATTATTTGATTAAACAAAATATCTAAAGCTTAACAATCTACGGAGATTGTTTATTAATTAATTTTAAGAATTACGGAATTATCGATTCAATTGGTATTTGCATAAATCTATTACAGTCAACGCGGGTAACTTTGACCCAGGTTTTTTGTATTTTTATAAATCGCCGTTACTATTATGTGTTATGTTATTTGATAAAGACGAGTATTAGTGTTTTAACTCGATGGCTGCCACAAACAAGATATCTCGTATTTTTTTTTAAATACGATTAAAGAAACAAAAATCCTTGAAATATTAGTGTCAACAAGCGAAATGGTCCATCATTGTTTATCCCGTGTTTAAAAACATACAAACGCACTTCAATTTTGGCAGTTATGATATATCACAGCTTTGTACATCTTTAGGGACAAGGATTGTTCTTTCAATATATTCAATATGTTTTGACAACCCTTGTGAAGACTGTAAATCTTTGAGAAAGATTGCCTAAAAGATTGAAATCTTTCAGTTAAATTATGATATCTTATGACTGCAAAAATATAAATACGGACATCTGTTACTAAGCATCTGATAACAACATCTACATGCAAGCATTAAAACAAGAATTAATAACAAACATACATAGTACTAAGAAACATAGTGAATAGAAATCGTAGGACTGTTCGTCAGCAAAGCTTTATTTTTAAAATATTGTTAATTTTAGAATAATTTTATTACTTGGACTACATTTCTAATCACATAAGTTGAAGTATATTATCATGAAACCCATTCACTTTATTACCACACTCTCGTTTAAAAACAAATCTCAACAATGGAAGAAAATCAAACAACAAAACAGTCCGAGAATGCCTTCCGAAGTGAAGGGCTGCTATTTTCTTTGACTAAAGCGATCTGTTACTTTCTTTCTTTTATAAGACATACTCATTGACAAAAGTACCTCACAGAATTAGTAAAGATAGTATCATAAAATAGAATTGTATGAAGGAAACATCTTACGTCAGTGATTGTTTCTTCCAGCTTGAATTCAATTCAATATTTTTAAGCGTAATACAAAAGTCTAATGGTTATCGCTGACATTCAAAAGTGAGAACGCTTAGCAGGAAAACGGTTGAATAAAACCAAGGGTGGAATCGCGTGAGTCCACCCTTGAGCTCACGCTACGGCTCGTTTTTAAGGTCAAATAAGATGTAGGGATTTTTGTGAATGACCATTTCACTACATTTCGGCTTTAACAATATTTTTTTACTAATTATATCTCCACTCCCAACTCAAGAAACTTATTCAGTAACTAAGTCACTCAACGTCCGTTGGAAAAATGGTGTTCGTACTGGGATTTTAACCCGTAAGATCCAGCACTGAAGCATATGACGTTGACCACTGTGCTATGTACCCGACCGAAGTAAGGTACATTTATCATTTGTTATCATATGGACTATTGCGCCAAAAAACTTCACAAACTAAGCTAAAAACAACGCCACGATTTAAAAATATTTTTTGAGGACTTGATAATCGCGTTAAAATCACACATTAATAAGAAGAACACTTTTAAGGTGTTCACTGTCAATTCTTGGTGGAATGGCATTATAATAAAAATAATAAAAGATTTTTAGTACTTTTTCCACTATATTATACAAGTTAAATTGAAATAAAAAGGTGTAAGCAATTACTAACAATTTAAAGGATTTACAAATTACATTATAATTACACAAAATTACAATGCTTAACACCTGTTTTTATATTTCAATTTAACTTGTATATATAGCACTGTTTAATTTATTTTCCTTATCGGTTGATAATGCTCGTGAGGAGCAAAACCGGTCCCGATCAAATAAATTTTAAGTGAAAAAGGTACAAAAATCTTTTATTATTTTTATTAATAAGAAGAACATTGATAAATTATGCGAAGTACGAAACATTTTTCACTAGCCGCAGTAGTCCATGTGATAACAAATGACAAATTTACCCGAAGTAATTATACATATTATATTACGCATTAGTATCACAATTTTTGGTTGGCAAGAGATTCGTAGTAAATATTTTAATATTATATTGAAAAACTATTAATGGCCGTAACTAAATGCAACGTTATTCTAAAAATTCTCATATTTTTAATTAAATAGAAAAGGTCTTTTTAAAATAATACAAAATATTTCATGTACGTCATGATTTTTTAATACTGTATACTCTCTAATGTAATAAAGATTTGCTGGGATACTAAAAGTTGTGCGTACAGATTAATATTACATTGAAACATTGTAACACTTTATATTAAGTATATAAAGTAACATCTTCTTTCTAAACCACGGCGGCGAGAATATTTTTTACGTTAGTTATATTAAATTAATTAATATATTATGTTTCATTCACATTTAATGCCTTGTAATGATATCTCACCCATTAGTTATTCTGTGTATAGAGTACTAGTACCATAATTTATAGCAAATTATCACAATACTTACTTTAATTAAAATAATTTCTTTCAATTACGTTCATCAAATTAAGCGCCTCAAACATAATCTAAAAGATTCATTAAAATAAACAATAGTACTTATGGTTTTTTTGATGACTTACAGTAGATATCTACTTTAATAAAGAAAATAATATATATACACTTCGCATTATCATTAAAGTTGGTAAAAAATATAACTCTAATGAGAGAAAGAATTATTAATGAAATAATTGTTTAGACGTTCTAATATTTCGGTCCATTAAATGGTTCAAACGAAACTACTATGATTAGTTTGGCAGTTTTATTCACAAATTAATAAAATACTTTTCCAATTTTAAATTACATAACCACATGATTTTTCTTGTTTTTTTCATATTAAATATCTGATCACTGAACTGGACTGGACAAGGTTATAAGTTCACAGGTTGGCGCAAAGATTCTGCATTAACGAGTTCTCATCTAATTCATGGTGTAATTTGTAATTAATAATTGAAACATCTCCATGGAGACGGCTGCAGAGCATTGCAAAACAAGACTGGGAAGTTGATGAATGTTCCGAGCGATTGATAAATGGAAAGACATTATGTTAACACAATATTATTTTGTACTTTATTCCACTTTATTCAAAAGGTCAGGACCGGTTTCGCTCATTGCGAGCATTTTCAACTGATAAGAAATATATATAAACAGTGCTATTTATACAAAAATAAATAGAAATGAAAAGGTGTAAACAACAATTGACATTGAAAAGAGATATGTAAATTCTTTTCAATGTCAATGTCAATTAAGTAATGTTAAATATAAATATTAACTTATTTATTGACTTGGCATTTACTTGGTAGAACTCCATTATAATAGAGTAAAAATAGCAACGTATTTAGTTCTATAGTTGAATTAACCAATATATTACCTAAGTTGTACCTTTGGATATATGCTTTTTTACAATTTTATGTATACTTCAATATTTTGAATAAATGATTTTGTTATACACAAAGACTTTGTCATTGGGGAAATCGTAATCAAAGATTTTATTAATATGTACCTATTTAATGTAATAAAGCTAGAAAATTTGACATTGTGCTGTAGAAGACTGCATTGTAGTGAATATATTATTAGTGCTATATGAAACCGTATTATATAAGAGTATTAAATATATACATACGACGACTGTCTTTTTTGTACACCAAATTGTCGTTAGACGCCATTAAATTAATATTATAATAATTTCAATATCACTTTTGTGATAGCATCTTGATACCACATTTATAGCACCGTAATCCTGAAAATGAAGTCACTATTATTATGAGATTTAAATTGGTGTAAAACTTTAAAGAAAAACAAATAACTGAGAAAAACAAATCGTTGAGTAATAAATTGTATGCGAATCCAAAACAAAAACTATGACTTGAAAATTTTAAAGAACATTTTAAAGTAAAATAACGTAAACAACTGTATTCTTATTAAACATGCCTATAAATTACATTTAAACGTGAGAAAAGGTAGAAAAAGAAATCTTTAATTTTTTTTTAAGCTGTAATCGCCTCTATATAATACAAAGTATTAAATGTTTACAGTGTTTATATAAAATGGATACTTTTATTTGTTTTATCGAATGAACTTTAAGTCACAGTAATTTACGATGTGATGGTTAAAAGTGTGAAAATGTCTTGTCGAGTAAAGCACATTAAAATCTATGTCTTCACCACATGAGCTTTACGTTTATTATTTTAACAATTTATTTTTTCTAAGCTGCTGCTTAAATGATTAGTATTGCTTTTTAATTTCTCATGAATAATACAATTATTAATATTTATTGTAAGTACCAATAATTCTTTTTTTTTTAATTTTCATTTGTTGTCTATAATATTTTTGTTTATCTAAGATAATAACTGTTGTATTTACCTCGATCCACAACGAATTAAAATACTGTTTTTGTGGACGCAAAGAGCTAATAAACGATTATCTGAAAGCTGTTGCATTTGCAGGCATTGCATTTAAAGCGTGAATTCCTGGCACGTTAAATATGAAAATTCTGTCAGGCGACATCGTTAAAAATTTTGACCATAGATGACTCGGTATGAATCTTGGTTATCCAAAAAATTGCTCAAATTTAAACTAACAGTTTATAAATCACAGAAATATTTTTATATTATATCAGCGGTGGGCTGCCTATATCTTAACAAGGGGCTCGGTAAATCTTATCCATTTATTTGTATCCATTTTCGCTTCATAGCATATGGCTTCCTTATGAAGGTATCTCAACAAAAGTCTTTTTTCTACGAGAACTGTTTGCTACTTAGTCGCTCAACCATTCTTTTCTAAAGAGATAAGGAATGATAAGGCTAAGACAGGACTAGTGATTAACTCAAACCCATGAGGTCTGGCACGAAAGCCCACAACGCTGAATGAAAAAATTAAGGGGCTACTAAGTCTTGTTTTATAATAAAAATTTAACCATCTACAGAAATTGCAGTTAGGTGCTGATTTGATCTAAGACGAATGATTTTCTTATCTTAACAAGGGGCTCGCCGGCCGCACTAAAAATTTAACAAGGGGCTCGCGCGAGCCCCCTCGAGCCCCCTCCACCCCACCCCTGTATTACATGTCATACATAAATTACTGAGTCTTTATAGTTTTTGGAATGAAAATATTAAGTATTTTTTTATCGAATTATTTGAATAATTATTATACAAATCAAATTGATTAATAATAATTCCTTCACTCAAAAAATCTACAAATGTCTAGATATTCTCCGGTAACCTTTAAGCTTCTCTATGAATTGCCTATAAAACTGCATAACTATAAATGTTTTCGCCCTTGACAACGCAACGCGTTTATTGGTGACTGTTGTTATTTTTTTTTAGATTTCGCTTCTCAATTTTTCACAACAGTAAATACTCTCCAACTAACGTTTTATTTAGTTATTTTTCGACATACATTGCAACTTATCGAGTACCACATTTAAAGCCATCAAATTTAGTCAAAAAATTACTATTAAGTATTACAGTTAACTGTTTTACCATGAATCTAAGCATATGTTATGTATTAGATGTCTACGCCAAATTATTATAATAACATTGGTCGTATTTTCGTTTGATTCAACGTCGGACGAAAAGAGTATATCCTTTTACCATCTTTGTTGGTTCAAGGAGAGCATTTTTTTAAACTAAAAAACTTTATTTTATTTTCTTTTTATTTGATGTAATTCAATCGAATAAGGAAAGAATATAGTATGTATATATATATATATAACCATGTCCACTCTCAATGTAGAGCATATGGACTCCTAATGAAGTTTATCTCAACAGAAGTGTTTCAACGAAAACTGCTTGTTACTCAGTTGCTCAACCTCTCTTTTTCCAAAGAGAGTAGGAATAGAAGTATAGGGCTAGAACAAGACTAGTGATTAGCTAATCGCTCTCGTACATAGGATAGGATGTGTGGAAGGGGGGAATTCAAGACATCACATACATCCATACCTTCGAACAGAAATTCATAAATCGATTGAAAAATCAATTTATAAAACTTTCTATGGGATTCGAACTCGTGAAATCCGTAACCGAATCCAACATCGTTGACCACTCGACCACACAGGCGGCAATTATTTAAATAAGGCGGTAATTGATTAAATACTTATTATTAATCATAAGACAGATTATTTCTATCAAAGTTGCATTATTTATCACCTGTAATTTACATGAAACAGATATTTTATAAGTGAAAACACAACCGGACAATCTAGTTCAGTGCAAGAACTCTTGGGAAAAGGTGACATTCAAACGTGCGTAAGGTTGAGCTCGGTCTAGCAAACACGACATTGCGGATGTCAAGTAAGATGGATGCATTCTCCGCAAAGAAATAATATTTAGCTGCTCGTGCGTATAGTCCCACGAGACATTCATGGACAGGGGCAGACTTTAGTAAATTATATCAGAAACCTGAACTTAATTATTTGCCTATTTATGGAGACAAATGATAAAATCTTCCAAGAAAGTTCAACTAGTAACCACGAGAGGCAACACTGAAAAAAACAACAATAAAACTTGATTGAACAAACTTCATTAGGAATTTATAAATGCTTTTTGGAAAAATATGATGACATTAATGTCTGTGATGCAGTGGTCAAGTTTGTTGGCTTCCGTGACGAACCTAAAGAGTTTAAGTACAACAAGTTCTACTTTTAACCATTAGAGGCAACACTGAAAAAAACAACAATAAAACTTGATTGAACAAACTCCACTAGGCATAAATTCTGTCTGGAAAAATATGATGACATCGATGTTTGTGGTGCAGTGGTCAAGTTCGTTGGCTTCCGTGACGAACCCCAAGAGTTCAAGTTACAGTTTATCGATTTCTGTTCGAAGGCAAGGGTGTTTGCCATGTCTGGTAGTTTCCTTCCACCTTTCCCATTCTCACATAACGGGACGTAGCAAAAGCGATTAGTTAACCACAAGTCCTGCCGCAGCCCTATTCTTTATATCCCTACTCCATTTTTTCTCAAAAACGGTGAGAGCATTTAGCTACCCAATAGCCCTGTTCCAAATCTATCCTTCTATTCATAATCTCTTTGAAAAAAAGAGAGATTTAGCAACTGAGTAATCAGCAGTTTTTGCAGAAAAACTTCTGTTGAAATACTTTCATATGCTCCACAAATGGAGCGGACATGAATAAAGAACATTAAAATTTTATTTTACTTAAAATATAATAAATAATATATATTTGAATCATGTAATAATACATATACTGTTATTAAAAATTTAGCACCTTATAAAAAAGAAAAAACGTTCTTAATAAACAAATCTAACGGGTAATTAAATTCATTTTTGGAACAACTTTACATATACACAAATAACATTTAAATCAAACTTATAACAATTTTACTAATAAAATTGTACAAATTTATATTTTTAGTTAGATTAAACAATAATATCGTATACGTTGCTAACGCATCGATCAATAAAAAAACCGTGAACAGATGTAATTTTAATAACAATGTTTATGATTTGAATGATTTTGAATTCACTTTTTTTGTTTTATGTCAATATAGTGTCGAGCCTTTGCCACCACGTGCTAAGTACAGCCCTGGTTTTATTACATTACTTTCAATTTTTTAAATGTCAATCAAGTTCCCAGAGTTACGACTTCCATCATTATATCAAAAAATGTAATCTTTTTTATTTTGTCATACTTAACGTATGTTTTTAGATTTCTCTTTACTTTAGACAGAACAATAAACATTCATGGTTAAGTATAACAATACCGATGTCATATGTATTGATTTGAGATATATTTTAACACGAAAAAGGCTTTAACACACAACTTATACACAAAAAGTGACGAAGTGGAAATACGATATTATTAATTGACAGTGATTTGGTTTATTCCGTCATTAACAAATTTTACTGAAATACATTAATCGTGTTTATACCATTCGTGACCGTATTTCATTAATTTGAGAAGATTTAATTAATTTGAACAAAGTAATCAAATTAAAGAGAAACGAAGCGAAGAAGTCACCGCTTGCATTTTAATTATTATTTGTGTTTTCTTTCTCAAGACTCATCTTGGTTTTAAAGAAATCTAGACTGCTAATAATCGATTTTTTAATAATGATTATTTACACGCCAAAATATTTCAACATAAATCAATATTCATTTATTATATTTCAGATATACAGTATTTTTTTGCGGCTGTTAAAATTGTTTTCGATAGCAGTGTAATTGATATTGTCAGATTAAAATTCTAAATTCTAAGCGAATCTTCTATCTTATATAATTGTAGATGAATTTAAATGTATAGATAATTAGAAAAAGTACAAACTTTTGTTTTGGCTTTTTCGCAAAACAGAAATCAATTTTACCTTTTATTCTCATACCCAATGGTAAAATACACATTTACTCTTTATATTATGTCAATTAATGTCTTGTCTACACGTAATAAACCATTACAATCTTCATTCGAATAGAGCAAGCTAAAGTTTTGGCGGTCATTGATTTTCGATCGTTTTCTAATACAATTTTCACAATAAACAACATGGTTCATCATAATAGCATTAAGTAGTTTAATTGTGTATCCTAAGTGTTGCTTTTTTATAAACTGTATGAAAATCATGATTTATAACTCTAATATAACGGTGTTTTTTTAAAGAATACTAAGTGTTTTTGAAAATATATATATATAATATAAAAAAACTATCGAATTTTTTTAAATTATTTTTCCTGCAACCATACTCACCCGTTGTATATGACAATATGTATTTTTTAAGTAGAAAATCATGCATTTCAGGGCTTAAAAATACAAATAAATATTTTAACAATAGGAATCCTAACTTTTAATCGGCTATTAAGGTTGAGTGTGAACATTTTAAAATTGAAAATATATTGTATTTGCTTTAACTTCTACAAAAGTATAATATAAAGTAAAAAAAATACTTATTTTATTTATATATATTAAAACCTAGCTTAACCTTATACTCAGCATTGATGAATAATATTAAAAATCGGGAGAAGAAAATATTCATACTTTAATGTTAGACAATAATAGTAATAAAACATATGTATTAAATGACACTTTGGGGACATTAATTCAAGTGGATAACAATTTATTAATACTAGAATGTCACTTGTCTGACTATAGATATCAAAAACTCGTTACAATATTTTCAACGACATCTTCCTTGTCATATTATATATTCTTGAAATGTATTCATAATAAGAAAGTCTTTTAAGCTGTTTATCGGAAGTAGATTAACATTCAAGAATTAAAAACAAATCTATTTCAATTTATATGTATGGACTCGCATTAAAACACGTTTCTAATGCATTTCAGCATTCTTCGATACACCCAAAGACATGCAGAATACTCGCCTAGTTAATTTTATGCAAGCAATATTTCCTAGCAATTCGAATAAAAAATGGTATTTTGTGTTGGTTTGCAACAATCAAATCCACATTTGTCACCACTGGCATCAAACAAAACCAGAATAAAAAATAATATAGAAAAATTAAAATTCAGATTTATTAAAATTTTAAATGAACCTTTAAATAATCGCTGGATTAAAAAGATTACTTCGTACATTAATTAAATCGCTAAAGTCAGTTTTTTGTGAAAGTGTTTCTGTAGTATGTTGGTATCCATGTTTTAATTTTTTAATACATTTCCGCTTCCATTGTGAAGAATATGTTCTCCAATTGGAGAAATATAAACATACTTTTGATACGAGGACTGATTGTTACTCCGTTGCTCAACAAGCTGCTTTTTTCCAAAGAGATTTGGAATAGAAGGATAGGGTTGGAACAGGATTAGTGGTTAGCTAAATGGTCTCACCATTTTTGGGAAAAGATAGATGGTAAGGAGAATTCAAGGCATCACATACATCCATGCCTTCGAACAGAAATCAATAAGTTCTGTTCTTACTGAGATTCAAATCCTTGAGGGCTGGCATGGAAGCCAACGACGATTACCACTACGCCATGGATCCGACATATATTAATAAGGATTGTCAATTTATTGATTACGACACAATACATGTGCATCATGTAGTCAATCTTCGAGGTTGTTAACTGGGTACCGAATTTCGTTCAAAATATCAGCGTCTTGGTTATTTTTAACACAGATTGAATTCGTATACATCATTCTTAGAATTTCCTAATGAATTATATTTACGAACTGTTTTGAAATTTCTACTAGTCAATAAGAAGCAGGATTACTGCTTCAAATAACCTTAAAATTTTTGGTGTAACTCCGCCAAATTCAACATGCGTCGTTAAATTAACAATGTGTAATGTTGTTGTTACTGAAAAGTCTTTATTCAACCATGTAGTTTGCACTTTTAAATATAAGAATCGTTTACCACGTCTCAATACTATGATAATTATAATGGATGTTGTTATGACGTTTACTTAACACCACCATTCAAACTATAAACACGTTTGTATTGTATTAATTTCAACAATAGAGAAACTACAATTACTAATAAATTGATAATATAAAGAGGTATTGATTGAATTAATTATAATTCTATAAGGTAAATTGTAAAGAAATTACTTCTCTAATCTGCGACTTTATTTGTACTCCCACTCAGAAATTAAACAGTCATGCCATACTAGAACCACGATTGATTTTATGTCTTGGCAATAATTTAAACGATGTGAAAACTTCAAACTAAATTTTATTGAAATATAATGATAGCAATCACATAAAATGTTGTATTTTTTTAACTGAAATTAATTGTTATTTTGAAGTATGAACGTTTTTAAATATAAAATTAATTTAATAATTACATAAGATAAACGCGTAGCAAACCGTTTGATGTATGTACCGCGCAAAATTTTTAATAATACTAAACAACATCAAATAAAGTACAGCCTTCCCCGATTTACGCAGTATGTTTTTTTACGCAAATTTTCTTTCACGAGGTAACTGTACGTCTTTCGTGGACGAAATCAACGCGAATGCAAAGCGAAATGGTCTTCATCGCTATAGTAACCACATGACAAAACGCACGCCGATTTCGGTTTGTTTGATATTTTGATTCGCTTTAAGCCGTGTTCCATTCGCGTTCGCTGTGACTGTCCAAGCAAGACGTAAAGTAAAGGAAAATGCATTTTGAAAATATTGTTTATATCTATCCAAATATGGAACGTATTCTCAAATTTCAAAGAGACCTGCGAAATTCTTGAGTGTGTGTACGAATAGTTTACAACAAAAAAATACTCAAGATAATTTTGAGCATTCTACTAATTGTGGAATTGAACTGACAAGTTATTTTAATGGTAATGACACTTACAGCGATTTCAACTCAGTTATAAAGTAAATGGTTACAATGTTAGAAGGATCAGCAAAAATTAATATGAATAAATTGAAGTTTTATCTAGTGTATTTTGATGTTGCTTTTCTCGCGTAGCGAACTGAATTTACCTGGACGTAGGCGGGTGCGTAGTCTTTGGTTTTTGTGGTGGTATTAGTTCTCATTCTTAGGCATTACAGGCGTGACACTGGTGGTTGATTCAGTAACCTCGAGCTGCAATTAATTGGGGTTATGTTTATCTGACCAGTTAACATTTTTTTTATAATTATTATATTAAAATTGGAGCTCGGCTTCACTAGCCCCAGAATTTGATGTATAGATAGATATCAATCAATTCCAAGTTTTAAAAGTTAAATGTTTTTTTGCACTATAAATAAAAATATTATGTTGAAAAATATTCATATATATACTAAATGTTAAAAATTACTGTATTGTACCATTTTTAAGCGAATTTTCCTGATCTCATTTTCAAATATAATAAAAAATAAATGTCTTCATTCACGCGGATTTTTACATAATAGAACAAATCTTTTTTACGCGATTTTTATTTACATGGTTTTGTGAAAACCCTATTGACCATGTTAATGATCATAAATGTTTATGATTATAAAAACACCGTTAGAAATACGCACAAATAACAACAGTACAACAAACTCTAGCAGGCCAATATCAACATAACAGCCAATTTGTTAACTTTGTTAAAACGATGTTTGTGGCAGATTTTCCGGAACACATGTTAAAATTTAATATAAAATCAATCTCTTAATTTGCTTAGTTTTTGGTATAATGAAACCGTTGTCTTTTTTATGAGATTTTTTGAAAAACGTAGCTGCTGCGTTAATCGGGGGTATGGGTGTAAAATGATTATAGAAACACCGTCAGAAGTGCGCACATAACAACAGTGCAACGAACTCTAGCTGACCATTATCAACATTACAGACAATTTGAAAGCATCGTTAAAATGACGTTACTGCTTTTTTATTCGTAAAAAGTGTTTTTCTGTAGATTTGTACAAAAAAATAAATGTCATTTGTTTGGCATTCAACTTGATTTTTTGTCATAAATATTATTATTTCATAAAAATTCTTAAGGCATCACGAAATGGTTACACGATTTCTTTTCATCTATTCATGTTTAAATGTGCATTTTTGACAAAAATATTCTACAAAAAGAACTACATTTTATGTATTATATTTTAGGTATTGTAATTGTTTTTTTTTATTATTTTAAACACAAACAATTTCAATAATTTATAAATTATTTCAGAGAGTTAGCAAATGTAGCAATTTTGAAAGAAAAAAAAAATCTATGGATGCAAAATCATGTCAAAAAAATTCGAGTTACGAGTTGACACTTCAGTAGTAAAACCCATTTTCACTCCATAGAAAATCATTTTTAAGGAATTCGCTTTACAAACGAATTCATCTTCTTCACTCTAAGCGTTTCGTTGAATACAAAAAGTCACATTTGTTTGCACTGTAAATCACAATATTCTACAGTAAGGTTCAGCACACATAAAAAAATAGTAATGTATTTTTTACGTTTTTGTCAAATTGGATTCCGTGGTAGAATGATAGCTTTGCTTTATTTTTGCTTTTTGGCCGCTTCATTTTATATTAAAAATATTTAACACATTTTATATTAATTGTACATTTTTATTAGGATCGGGACTAATTTTATTCTAATATTTGTTTTTTAATATAACCCCATTTCACCAAAAATTAACAGTGAACACTTTGAAAAATGATCTATAAAATATTGTAAAAAAAAATCCGTTCGATTGAAACGAAATTTCCATTGGCTGTATTTTAACTTGTAACGGGCAGCGACTTGTTTTTTTTTTCGTCGAAACGTATATTATTATCTGCTATGTATTAAAAATATAATATTCAAAGCTTAAAAAATTTACTTGAGTATCTTGAAGTAGTTAACCAATACAAAAAAAATACTATAGTATCATTAGTTAATGATAAATAAAATTATGCTTACAAATAATATCAAAAGAGATGCATTTAATGTCTATTAGTAAATAAATACGCGCAATAAAATTACTTGCAACAAAAAATGCAGCTGAAATCTCACTTCGATGTAATTAACATTCTTACATTTCCCGTTAAAGTTCAACCCAAGGCCGGTCGTTAAACACTTTCAGTACCAAACCCTTCAGATGAATTATTTTATAAATATGTATTTTTTAAATATAAATTCAAATCAAATTTTTGCTTTCATATCAGTCGTCTACTATAGGAGTTTTATTCGCCCAATTCCACCTTTTACCATTGTTTACAATAAAATTTTCTCCCTACCCAAGATATTCCAACTCAAAAAATATATTTTAAATAATACGTAGTATTAAAAATCTTATTATGAAATTGTTATAAATTTACTGAGAAGATTTTTTAAGAACTAATTACTAAAATTACTGAAGCACATTTCAATGAAAAAAGACGTCAGTTGAAGTATTGGGTATTCAAACGTGTCATTCATCTGCATGTGAAGTGGTTTTATAAATAATGATTAATGAACATGTTTATATACATACTTCTCTCATATTTTAAAATAGATTTTAAAAAAGTATATTGAAACTTAAAGGGTTATACAAAAACTATTTCAGGTGTTGTAAACATTACAATTGATTACACTGTTAAGAACAAACAATTATTTATAATTGAATTTTAATAGATGTGTTGTCTTAAGCAAACATAATTTGTTTTATCACAAAAAAAGGATAGTTAAATGTTTTGTTACAAGCAGCTCTATTCTAATGACAAGAGTAAGTGATAATTAATTTGGCATCAATCATTCGTGGTATACTTTTTTTATAACATGTAAACTATATATTATTTATTTTGCATAACCGATATTTTTAAAACAGCGATAAGTAATTGATGATGTTTACTGTAAAGGAACTTAGACATTTAAATAACATTTGGTTACAAATATTCATATTTCATGACTTTGATATATGTAGAAGAAGTAACGAGAAGATTCTAATATGATGAAATTCGTCTACAAAAAATATAGTTATTTAATATTACTAAACAATATTGTGTACATTAGAAATTTAATTATTGTAAGCGAACCGGTAACATTAAATATTTTTCCTCTGTAGTTCAATATTTTTTAACTACATCCACTTACATCGTCTGTACACTGCCAGATATCGTGATGTCAAAAAATCTTGTTTTGAGATATTCGAGTTTGTCGAATATCTTGAAACGAACTGTCAATGTGGTTTGGCCGTAGACAATATGACAAACAACACTTTACCAATAATTTACAGTTAAAAGACGTTTAGTCGCTTAGTCGCCTTTAGATAGTTACTGTACAATTATTAAGTTGACAGTAATAACTGCCAACGAAATTCACTATGTTCGTATTACTTATTGAAATATCGAAATAAAAAATGTAATATAAGTAAGTTTGTTTCTTCAGATGATTAATCATGTTTTAATTTATCGATCTGCATTAACTTTTCCGGTTCTCAGCTCAAGAAATGCGACCCCATTACCCACATTTTCTTAAATATCTATTTTTATATGGGTGATACAATGTTTATCATTAAGATATATCATAGTTTTTTGGACTTTTTGTGGTTTATAAAAATACGATAAGATAAGAGATAAGCGCCCGCTTATCAGCGATCGTTCGTAAGATAACTAGGCTGAACGCCGCTGAACGCGTCAGTAGCAAATTAATATTTGCACTGAAATGACGTATTTTTACGCGCAACTTAAAATATGATTATTTATTAAAAAAACACGGATTTTTATAAAAAAAATGTATGAGGAATGATGCAGAGAGATATTTTAAAGCTCTTAGACTATTTATTTTTTTTGAAATTCATAAGAATAAGGCCAAAATGAGGAAACCACTGGGGTCCCTAAACGACCCCCATCGGCAGAGAAGTATTTTTCTAGTCTCCGAGCCGCGAGAGTTATTAATTCATAACAGCCTACTTTTTACACAGTGTTTTCTGACTCTCTACCAACATAAATTATTATGTATTTCGAATAATGTATAATATTTCAACAGAGGGTTAATTATTATATAAGAATTGATTTTATTTTCTCTTTTTGAGAGAAAGTAGGGATACAAGTTTGGAATTGTGGAAGGACTTATAAGTTTGCTTATTGCAATCGTGTTAAATTAATTTAAAAAAAAAAACCCAACGCTGATGTAAAATTGTCATTTCTAGTAGAGGGACGCTTGACTACGCAACCGAATACAAATCGAGGCCAATATCGTTTACCACTTGGCTATAGACCGACTTTTACTTGTAATCAAAAATTCAATCGTCGTTAAACACAATTATTATAATATCATTTCCAATTACCAACAGTCAAAGTGAAATAAATATATATTCATAAAATAATACTGAAAACGCCGCTGCAGCGTGACTTTCATATTGCTTTTCAAGATCCAATTAGCTTCTCTTTCGAGATAAATTTGTTTGCAGCTTTAAAAGCTTTAACTTTGCATTGATACATATATCATAAATTGCTAGAGCGTGCTTTTAATATTGGCAGTCTGGACAATCATAAAATTCTAAGAATAATCATAAAATTTCTTCACGTCATGATCACGTGTGAAAATAACTACCGGAAAGGTACCATGGTTGTATGCACAAGATGTATTAATAATAATAATATGAAATTAATTTTCTTTCCAATTATAATGATTAATTTTTAAGTTAATCAATAAAAAGTATTTTTAATGTATACACAATAACACAACGACAAAATTATTTTTCATTAGAATAAGCTTTTAATTCAAGCCATTCATTAAAATAAGCCAGCAATGAAGTGCGATTGCAGTATGAATTTAAATTAGTTTCATTTAAGAATGTTTGTCAAATAGTTCATTGATCCATTCGGAACTGAAAAATTTCAGACATTGATTCAAATATATTTCAATCATTGATACGTTTGTTTTTGCAATACTGATCGATAAAATATATTGTATAATGTATTATACAAACAACGAATGAATAAGTAAAACATTTGGCATTACACATAAAACTCAAGAGGCCATATGTTTTGTTTATTTTTTCTACTATAGTAGAATATATATATTTATGCATCTTACTGGGAACTTTACTCAGATCAACCTGATCGCTAGTAGGACCTCTAATTCCGGGATACTGTCCGATTTCGGGAATGAGAAAGTTGTTTGAGGGCTAAAAAAAGGTCCCATTTTTTTATTTATTTTGGCAGTTCCGTAAATTTTTGGGTTTTTCAAATTGCAAATCTTGAAAGAACTAAAAAAAATTGTCTCGCGTCTTTTTATTTTGTAAATTTCGCAAATTTTTAGGATTTTGAAATTGATAAAAAAATTGTTTAAAAAATCCCCAAGCAATAAATTTTTAATCCTGAATTTCTACATGATTTCATGTTGGATGTTCAATCCCGGGATCACAAAAAGGGTCCCGGATTCGATGCCCTAATTGCTGAGTTAATGTTGTTTTCTACAGAGTCATTATATCATAATATGCTAGAATTTAGTTTACATGTAAATTTTTCTGAAGGAATATTTAGATTAATATCGTTTGTGACTTAAATGCAATGTCGTATTGGTTTAGTTAGACAAATTAAAATGAGGCCATACTTTTTAAACGGGTGCTTATTTTATTATTATGAAAGTGTATACTTACCTTGTACGAAATCAATGATTTAATCAAGGAAAAAACTGAACATATCTCGTTTTTAATTTACAAAAAAAATGCTCTTATTTCAAAATCTTTGTCAATCATTTATGCTTAATTTAAGCATCATGATAAAAACACATTTTCGTTGTGTTTACCAGGGCCATGGAGTCAGAGTCAACGTTGGGAGTCGTGGAGTCGAAGATTTCGTCCGGAGTCGGAGTCTTCTTTTTTTTTACACTACTCCACAGCCCTGGTGTTTACCACGGCTGTGGGATTGGAGTTGTGAGTAATGGTGTCGAGTGGGAAAAATCGGAGAGAAAAAAAATAAGTCAAAGGTATTAAGAAATTATTAGTAGTTTATCATATTGAGTGATGAAATTTATTTTACTTTTTTTTTTTATTCGATAAACTTGTTTTCCTTTCTGCATCACACCGAAGACGATATCTCCTCAATGATACAGTTAAGATACATGTTTTTAGATCAATAATAATAATTAAAAATATAAAGATATTAATAAAGGTTAATTAAATACATTGAATTGGTATAACTACACGTAAAAAAAATAATTAAATAATAATAAGCAAGAATGATAGTTAATGGCACTAATGAGACAACTTTTAATTTTGAAACAGATATGAATCAGGGTAACAGGATTAAGGATTGAATTGTGAGGGGCAGGGAAGGTAAACTTTTTCTCCAAAAGAAGTAGCAAATTTCTTGAAGTGACAGAAATTTTCTAGAGACGAAACTATATCTGGATGCCCGATAGGACCATCACGGTTATTTCTACATAACGAAAACAATATACCTCTTTCTACGGACATAATCGGACAATTCCAGAGAATATACTCTTATTAAATTTATTTTACTAGAATTACTCTAGTTACAAGAATGGTATTATGGTATACATCAGCGGTGGCCAAAACGTCAACCGCGTAGCCTTTTCTAGTAACCCGCCTGATACTTAGAAACAAAAATTGAGTGTTTCTTTTATTATGTATTCTTTTCGTAAAAACACTTCATTTGACAACTTAGCATGTACGGAATAAGTAGACCGCTACAAAATTTTGTCCACCCATGTACATAGTATGTAAGTTCAACGGAAATGATTGAAAAAATCAATTCTGAGTCGGATTTGACTACTAATTTGAAGCCGGAGTCGTATTTTTTTTACCTGACTTCACAACCCTGTTATTTACGTCTGACTGCATATAAAACTAAGTCAAGGAAAATACGAATGTGTGTCAAAATTGCATTCTTGCTAATTCATAGAATAACAGTATAATAATACTAAAACGATTTCTTCACACATTTTTTAATTAAATACTTTTATTGACATTATAAAGCTAAAATGTATCTTAAAGTAATACTTTATAAGTAAATTGTTTTACTTAACACATCTTAACTATGATGCGAGAATTTTTAACTCATTCTCGGTTAGTGACTTATTATAATTTTAAAAAAACTTTTCAAATTAATATTTTTACATTCGACTCTTGAATTGTTCATAAACATATTTTTTTACTTCTTCTTGGAATACGTCACGTAAATAACTTAATATCCATTTGAAAAATTAAAATTACTAATATTATTAAGTACGCTTTTAGAGTGTTAACTGTCAATACTCGGTGTAAAGGCATTATATGAATAAAAACACAATATTCCTTTGTACTTTATTTCCAATTTATTTTTAAAAGTCAGGACCGGTCCACTCATTGTGAGGCATTTGACAATGCTCGTTATTAGCAAAACCGGTTCTGACCTTTTTAAATAAATTAGAAATAAAGTAAAAATGAATATTTTGTTTTTATTAGTATTCAGTACAGTTTGGAATCCATCTATTTTTGCTTACAAACCTACAAATAACGAGCTTAAAACTATATATAATACATACATACATCAAATTATTTCCTCTTCATTTTATTTTCGGTCCATTATTTTGTATAAAACCAAGGTTTTTGAATATTTTATAATGCCTTATGAAATGTCTGATAATATGTATGCAACAGTATACCTAATATTTTTTAATGCCACTTAACCTTTTCTTAATACATTTTTATTAATGTTGAACAAACATAATTGACTAAACGCTGGCTTCCGCAAGAGGATTGACAGCAAGAAAAAAATATTGAATTTATTGTTTTAGAAAGTTTGAAACTATTCCATTTGAGTTCAATAATACTAGTATGATAGTTTTACAAAAAATACTCCAAATAAAATATTGTATATTTATTATGAAAATATTGTTAATGTATAATAAATAATAACTAGCCATCCTTTTGAACAAAATTTTATAACGATTGCAATTACTCAAAAATATGTTAATAATTGATTAAACTAATAAATCTTTTTTTTAAAACAAAGCCATAAAAATAAAAATAACTCTTGCACGACCGAAGTTACGTTAATATCAACTATCATCTCTTATATCTATACGCCATTAATCAAAAGTAACTTAATTCAATAATTATTTTCAATCGATGAATCCGTACGTACTATAGTAACATAATTAACTGCGGTATACAAACAAGGTGGCGCAATACTCTTTCTCATTAACCGACTCAAGCAAAAAACAAAAACAATTGTCAAATTTAACTTTTATTCGTTTGCAATATGACGTATACATGGATAAGTAATCAGTGTTGTAGATTTATGTTCTGGCAAGTTGAAATTAAAAAATGGATTTTACATTATTATCTACATTAATGAGTCCTCGAGAGAAGCCCTCAAAGGAGCGATAGCTTGGATTATAAAATAAAACACTGTTTTTTTATTTCATATTTATTTCATATGATCAGGACCGGTTTCACTCATCACAAATATTTTCAACTGATAAGAATATACATTCAAACATGGCTATTTATACCAAAACAAGGAAAATTGTTGTAGCAATCAAGTATCAATTGAAATATGAAAGGAATCTACAGATAAAAGTACAGAATATGAATATGAATAAATGACATTAAATTGACTTTAATTTTAAAAAATTATACCTTTTACAAATAAATGATTTTAATATGCAACCTCATCAAAGAATAGTTAAGTTAAAATGGTTATTAAAGATAAATTCGAAGGTTTTTCTAAATCAAGACATTTTTACATATATTATTATTGTTTTTTTATCAAGTGTGATGTGAAGCATATTGACTCTTAGTGTAGTTTATCTAAACAGAAGTGTTTCTACAAGAACTTTTTGTTACTCAGTTGCTCAACCTATCTTTTTTCCAAAGACAGTAGGAATAGAAGGATAAGGCTAGAGTAGGACTAGTGGTTATCTAATTGCTTTCGCTACTCTGCGTTTTCAGGAAAGGATGAGTGGCAAGGGGAAATCCAAAACATCACATACGTCCATGCCTTCAAACAGAAATTCATAAAGCAATTGAAAAATCAATTTCTAAAAATTTCCGTACTGGGATTCAAACCAGTTACCTCCGTAATCAAAGCCAACGACGATGACTACGCAGGTGACTTACAATCACATTTGTAAAATTATAAACAATAAGTGACAAATTTTTCAGTGTGTGATACCTTAAATATGATTATATCGGAATTAACATGTAAAAAATGATAAAATCTCTTTACATTTAAACGACGTCATTTCTAGATTAGCAAGATTTTCTTTCTAAATGATAAAAATTACAATTAATTAGGGCAAATGAGCTACGCGTTATTAATTCGTTGAATTTGCGGCAACTGGTTTACCCGTGTTAGGTGAAAGTGAAACTGTATCAAAACATCGCTAGAGAAGTGTTTGTGAAACATCTGATGCCCACCTGGGACCGGTCGAATGAGATTACACCTTGCTCTGAATTGACCACTTTCAATCTTTCTACGTACCCTACAGTTACTTTTTAACGGTTGCTAAAAGAGTTACCTTCCACATCAAAAAATTCATCAGCATTTGAAATACTGCGGAAAGTTTTGCGGCAAGTCATATATTATATTTTATTGGAACAATATAATTGACGGAATAATACAATTTGATTAATATCGACTGTGGAAAGGAAAAAGGACTTTTTTTTCAATAATCACAATGTATCAAACTTAATCCAAGTTCTAAAGGATGTAAGCTACGAATACCTAATTATTATCCAAATTTAGCTTTTAAGTTTGAAAAAAGATAAGCTTGTGAAAATCGAAACCTAGAAAAAAGTCTAAAAAAAGGGTTTTTCCTAGAAAATTTCTTTAATTAAATTAATTTAATTAATTTAAGATTTCCACTGAAGGTGCTTGGTGGAATTTCAATATTAAATTTGAATCGTTCAAATTATGTACAACGTCTGAAGATGCCGAAAGGCGAAACCCGGGTCGTTAGTGACAAAATCTGTGGGAGTGTACATAATTTGAACGATTCAAATTTAATTTAATTAAGATTATGTCAATTAAACACCAGTTTAGATGTCTCCGTGCACTTCAAGGTTGTGTTTATTTCATAATTTGCATATGGCCCAAAATCATCAAAACACGTTTTTTGTGCCTCTTGTAAAATTTACTATGTTTGGGTTACGTCCTTTTTCCTTTCCGTTAACCTATGAGAATACTGCAAAAGTTTTTTATCAGAACTACAAATAAAATAATTTAAGCAGTCGTATTATAACAAAGACTAAATGCAGAATTTGTGATACATTTGTATTGTATATTGTAGTATAAACAGTACAATTTTGATGTAAGCAAAGATACATAAGAAAAATTGGGTAGTATTTTAGAAAAATGAGTATAGTTTGACTTAATCATCTTGATTGTTTTTTTTAATTAATGTCCACTACCAATGCGGAGCATAATATAGCCTTCTAATAAATGTATCTTAACAAAAGTTTTTCTACAAGAACATCTTTGATACTCAGTTGCCCAACCTTTCTTTTTTTCGAAGATAGTAGGAATAGAAAGTACGGGGTTAAACCCAGTTACTTTATAATACAAACAGTGATGAAACACTCATGCTTTCAAACAGAAACTGATAAATCCATTGAAAAAATGCTGTTCGTACTGGGACTTGAATTATAAGTCCGTTACGGAAGCCAACGACAGTTTCCACTGCACCACAGATCAGACATTGAAAATTATACGATACGGTTATTTAAAAAAGTGTCAATAGACCTTCATTTTTTAATTTAATAGTGTTAATTTTACAACTGATGAATTTATTATATTCAATATCTATTCATAATTTTCTTGATTTGCAATGATCGTCTGATTACGAAATATTTTTCTGGCACATACTGCATACAAAAATATATCCTAAGGTCTTTAAAAAAAGTGGTTTTCTGTTTCATCGAAAATTGTCTTCATGTTCATATTATCAACATGAATAAATTATGTATATGATTTGTTATTGCAATCTTAAAATAGTTCACCTTCAAAGGATTACGAGATGAAGATTTCTTGTATCAACTAACATTAAACTACTTAATCATTTGATAATCAATAATTTTGCAATAACATACTCATCTTCTTATGATAAAGCTATTTAAAATTCATTGCGTGTCCCATATAATGAAATAATGTGTAACGTTACATATATTATCTAGAATACATCAGTTGATAATTAATTGTTAAAATAAATTCTTATCACGTAATCTTCAAATAATATTACCCTTCTGTATAACAGATTTAAATTTCAAAATAATTAATCGATATTTTCAATTTCAAAACTAAATAAGACAAAACTGCTTTTTATAATAATATAAAAAAATACGTAAACTTATTTTTTTCTTGGAGTGGTACAATCGTTATTTTTTTTATTAATTGAAGTAACTTTTACAAATTTATACCTTAACATACAAGAATATATTAAATTTTGAAAGTAAAATATTAGACTAATTATAACACTACATTTTCAACACTACATTTATTATAATATCATGTATTTTCAGTTCTCTATATTTCGCTACAAATAACTGCTATATTATATTCATTTTATTTTATAATAATAATTGGAATCTGCCATGCAATATATTATCAGTAAATCGTGAATATTTAAAATAATATTTTGCTATTACGATTGGTACATTTTCTCACAAAAATTTTAGTTTAAACAGATTGTTAATGGTTTTAATTCATGCTTTCTCTGAAAACTAAACCGCTGGTTTTCAGGTATATTATATAATATATATTTTTACTCACATATCCAGAGAATCAATCACACCCACTTAACAATATTCCTGAGAATAGTCTCTATCAATCTTCTACTTTGATAACCCAGTGGGCAAGAACGTATTGAGATCTTTTCAAATACATAGTTTGCTGAGAACATTATTCCTCGTTTCGAACTATAGAATCTGCTTACCATACTCTTTTTTCTCTAAGTAATATAGCCTATATTTAATTTACAATATTGCCTAAGCTACTCAAATATTCAAACATTACTACGAACGCAATTCCTTGTTCTCTGCCAAAAAAACTGTTGAAATAGACCTGATTATTTTATAAAATAAGTGGAATTATTACAAAAGAGTTGTGATTTGTATTTAAGAATTAGAAAAAAGAATAAAACCTTGAATTTGATATACATTGCAATTGTTTTGGCGATCTCGCTATTGACCCAGGTTTTTTTCTTGACTCAGTTTTACGTAAACGTAATCTCTGAACTTTTTCCTAATATTTCATGCAGACATTTTTCTTTTGAAAAATAGAGCATTTTTATGCTCATATTATTTACTTTTAACATAAGATATGTCTAAATTAACCTAACTTATACCGCTGACAATTTTGTTTCAATTCTATTAGGTGATTTTCAGCAATATTTCTTGACATTTGTTTGTTTTAAAATTTTATATTGCTTTAATAAAAATATATTTGAACATTTGTTAATACAGCGATGTATAATAAAGCTATTCAAAATAATTCAGCGAAATTGATCTAGTAATCTAACACCAGTCTGAAGTTGTTTACAGTTAAAATTAAAACTCAATTAACTATCAATCTCCCAGCTGTTTTAATTTCCAAAATGGTAAGAGGTGGCTAATAAATTACACCTAATGTCCATATTTACAGCAACTAACCACAATCATTAAAATATGAATTTATTTGAGGTGGCCGACTCGGTAAATTTATTCAACTCTCACTGTCGGTTGGTTGTACTGTTGATATTAAATTTGCAAGTAAACCAGCCAGAAACTGGCGCGGTTGCGATCGCCTTTTTCTTCTAGACAAGATATTGAAACCTCACGTCTGCAGACCTTGCCGATGTAATAAATACATGTTACTTGCATTCGTATTGCAAGACACGACTCGGCAAGGCTGTGCCTAATTCTTGTCGGATTCAAATACTGAATCCGACATCATATTTATATTTTTATCTGTTTTTTTGTGTTATGATGTTTGCCGTGCGGCTGTTTTATTTAACACTTTATGCTTCGAAAACAAGAGCAGGATAACCTATTATCTTATTCTAAAGGTTGTCAATTGAATGCTATTTTTTTAAGATGTAAAACATGAAAGATTATTACACATAAAATTAATCAGTAAACATAAAATATATAAAGATAAAATAAAAGTTTAATTTGTGTAATAAAGTATTATTTAATTTTTTAAATTTATATTTAGAGAACAAAGCCCTTCACTATAAAACGCAACAGTTAAGATAGCAGAAAAGTTTAAATATTGTTTTACTTTATTTATAGACAACACACAATAATTTAAGCTGCACAGTATTTTACAATATATTACTTTATGGCATAAAATAAATTATGTCTATGAAAAAATAACATTTTTATAATATTAACTGGTGAAAACAACAAATTCGTACCACAGTGGTCAACCTCATTGACTTACGTGACAGATCTCACAAGGATGAGCATGATTTATCACGCAGTTATCGTTGAGATACCTCCGATAAGAGGTAATATGCTCTAAATTGGGAGCGGGCATGAATTAAATAAAATATTACCAATTTTGTGAACAAAAATGAAACAAATAGACTTGTGAATCACTAATAAAGCAAGATATCATTTATAAAAGAAAATCATGGCAGAGGCACGATATATTAGTGATTAAATAATGAATTGAAAAGTCGTAAGGCTTTCGTTATAGGTTTCTTGTGTGCTTGACGGGAAGAATTAATGGACAAAGAAAAGATGATGTGAGATTTTCCATGAAGATAACTGATAGAGGATAAAGTTTAATATTATTCTGAATTTTAGGAACTCAGATTTGCAAATTAGTACTTTTAGAAGAGAATTTTTGACTAATAAAAGCAATATATTGTACAATGACTAAAAAAAATACTTGAGAAATTTAATCACTTATTTTTTTCTAATTATTATTTATAAAGTTAACTGAAAACACTTTCCATGACATGACTTTACTTTTTTTAAGATAATTTTTATTTTGCTGCGCATTGGTAGAAGACTTGATTTAAAAAATTTAATGGTATATTGAACCAATTCCTAGGAAAGAATATATTTTTTAATCTGTTTGCGATTTATTTTCTCCTATAGTTGATTTGAGATGATTTTCTCAGTTTTAATTTTGTTTATGTCAGGTTATGTATATGTATTTACATTGGAAATATACTTTAAATACTTGCAAAATAATAGTATTTAAGAATGTATGATTCGATTTATCTACGACTCGATAAAATTGTGGATATTTTATTTTTCTAGTTCTATTGAAGTTGTTATAAACATAATTGAAATATTTATTAAGTTGAGTATAATATTATATTTTTTTTTCGTGTAGAATAACAAACATGTCGATTACGACAAGTGACAACCCTGCATGTTAAACTTGATTTGTTATCATAGCCTTCAATCTCATACACGTGACATTTAAATCTTCAAATGCAGAGCCGAATAATTGAAAGTATATTGGATAAGATCCGGAATATGATAAGTATGTATAAACTCATTGTTATGTCAATATGATGTATTAATCTCACTTAACTGTCAACTTTAGCCATACTGATGTTTCACTCATGGTATTAAAATTGAGAAAGTTTACACACGAAAACTTATTATTCATACCTTATTTAACGAATCGAATCTACTTATCACAAACAAAAAAAAGAAATTTTAACTGATCGATTAAATCATAAAAAAAAAATCTTTAGCCTCAATAAAATATTATAAACGAGTAATTTTATGATGAATGACTCGTCGTATTGTGTTTCAAAATAACAACTCATCACAGGTACAATTTCGGGTTTTAGTCATACTGGAGTGGAGTTTTATGGCTATTAAATACACAACCAAAATCACCAAACTTTATCTTAGAATTACAATCTCAGTTTCGTTAAAAAAATAAAAAATAAAAGAATGGAAAATGAACTTTTTAATACACAATATTAGTATAAAATTAGTAAAATGTATTTCTTTGTGTTTAAGATAATAATGCAAAATATATTTTTTTTTTACCATGTCCGCTCCCAATATGGAGCATATGGACTCCTCATGGAGTTTATCTCAACAGAAATGTTTCTACGAGAACTGCTTGTTACTCAGTTGCTCAACCTCTCTTTTTCCAAAGAGAGTAGGAATAGAAGGAAAGGGCTAAGACAGGACTAGTGGTTAACTAATCGCTCTTGATACGCCCCGTTCATAGGATAGGATGGGTGGGAGGGGGGAATTCAATCAAGGAAAATTATATCATTTTGTGTTTTTTTTACAGTTGAATGAATTTCCAATAAGATTTACTATATCTAATCAAGGTTATTAATTTTTAATTTGTGCTATGAATATGTTTTTATCCCCTCTTTGCGTCCAGTAGAAAAAAACAAAATACCGAATTTTATATTTTAATTTATAACTTTAGAATTACAATAAATATTTTTTTTTCGTAACCCTTGCGATATTTTTATGTGATGATAATTGTCAAACAAGTCTGGTAACAACGTTATTAATATTAAAAAAATAATTTCCACAAAGTTACCGCCGAAAATATTATCGCAATCTAAAATCCCATAAATATATACATATTTTGTCACGGAACCCCCCCCCCTCCTTCCTGCATCAAAAGGTAATTAAATGATAAAAAAATATTTTTCGTCTACATACATTACAATACTATTTTTTTTAAATAAAACACCTCTATTGTACTAATACCACATTTTTTAATGAAAGCATTTTTTATAATATTATGGCCTTACTACCGAGAATTGACAGTTAACACCTTAGAAGTGATTTAAAATATTATAATATGATATAATATAACTATAAAAACAATTGTAACTTACAACAAACATTTTTTATTGCATTATGTATAATATGAATGGATGCATTCTCGTAAAAACAGATGTCGCCAAACCGACATAGAGAGTAAGTGTTAAAGTGCAGAGATATTGTACATACATTTTTAATTTAAATCACCATTAATTAAGTGTACAGTTATATATTAACAATGAATTTCCATAAAGTTAACACCAAATCTATCAAAGATGTTATCAATTTAGATAAATTTTAACATATTTTGTATACTAAAATAATATTGATTAATAAAATTCAAATTTAACAAAACAATATGGAGACAATTTTTTTTTTATGAATAAATATATTTTCCGATTTTTGTTAAAAACTTGCATATATTATTCTTAAAATAAGAAATTTTACTTAGTTTACATATGAGTCGTCTGGTATCAAAAGCAGAACTGTTCCATAAATCATGTATGGAACAGTTCTGCTTTTGATACCAGACGAATCTTATAACGTATGTATGCATTATATATATACTTTATAAAAATATTGATCATCCAAATAAATAATAAGTTAATACGCTTAAAAATATCCTAATTTTAATACAATATAAAGGACAAATTGGCAAATATTAGTTCATAAAAACAAAAAACTGAAGTAATTGACATATTACAACTGAAATTTTGATTAGCTCAAAACATTTAAAAACCATATTTATATTTGTTAAAAAAACAAGGATGAATGCTACGTTCACTGTCTCTAAATAGTCTTTATATTTAGAGATTCAATCTTTGCTAAATACGTGATGCAAAATATTTCTTTTCAAATTTAGTGTTGCTAGATAGATAAATAGAATGTATTATAACAAAAAACCAGATGGCTTTGATGTCATTCCAATTTCAAAAGATTGCTTGTCTTTTGTTTTTGTTTTTTGCAGTAATCTATATTGAACTGTCAGGTGGTTGCGTAAACGTTTTTTTGACACAATAAATTCAAATCATTATAAAAAGTGCACCGGTTTATTTTCATGGCCTTGTAACTGATTAATTCAATCAAGTTTGTGATCTAATTAATTGTATTTAAATTATAAAAATGTCGTCCGTGAGATTGTTTTCAGCGTACCCAGCACGCTATACTTATAATGATGTAATACATCGACAGCCACATCGATGCATCAAATAGTATAAACACCATAATACTATGGTTTTTGTTTATTAACATTGTTACGCGTATAATGAATTGCTGTTAATCACTTCATCTGAATTAAATCGCTCAGTAAAGTGATTAAGTTTTTATTGAACTACACTACACTACATGTGACAAGATACTGAATATTTTATTTTAAAAAAAACCTGTTGCAGGTAATTGCTAATGTGAAAGATATTTTAAAAACCTCTAAATCACTCAATGAAAAAATAATATTAATAAATCTTTTGACATTTTCAGGACTTCGACCCAGAACCTTCCGATAGACTAAGAAGAACTTTTACCGATGAGGTAGACATGGAAAAATGCTTAACAGCATTACTATATAAATTGACATACTTCGTTAAATAAACCATCTCAATAACGATTTGTTTTGTTTTTACAATCCCAATAAGAAGCATATGAACTTTAAATGAATTTAATGTGGACATACATTTTTCTACAATCTATGAAAACTGCTCGTTACTCAGACTCTTTTTTTAAGATAGAAAAGATGAGTTGTGTTAGTGGTCGGCAAACTGCGGCTCGCAAGCCACACCTTTTAGTGTGGCTCTTCTACAAAATACTACATACGGTGCGATTGATATTTCGTCTCCTAGTTTGCTGGTTTTTAATAATAAAAACTTAAAGAGTTGAAAGTAGCGATCTCAACGAATGAATCTCAATCAAACATAAAACCTTTTAAGCGAAATCTTGCATAGGAATAACCTTATCAAGTTAATAACAATGTACCTCCCTATAAAGCTTACGTTAAAAAAAATGACTTTCAAAATAATTTTCAAATTTCAATTTAGTTTAGTATAGTTGATATTTATTTGGCTCAGTTGACTAATGAGTTTTCCGACCACTGTGTTAAGGGAATTTCAGACATTACAAAAGCCATTTCATCAAGCAGGGCTTTATCTATATATATATATATATATATATATATAAAAAAAATCTATGCGTTCTAGGCTTTGATTTTGAGAGCGCTGCACCTCAAGTAGTTTGAAACTAATGACGTTAACTACTCGACCAAGCACACGGCTTTTTATAAATAATTTTGGAAAAAAAATAACTGATTGAGCTTTGCTCGTTCAACTTTGATAAAAAAAATAATTCAACATGTATTTATATAAACTATTTATAATAATGTGACGTATTAACAAATTATATACAGATAAGACGATAATAAACGAATCCGGTCATATTTCTTAAATATTTTTTTGAAATATACACGATGCATATTTTTTCTTTATTATTTCTCAATAAAAAGTAGACTATATTAAATGTTTTATCATTCGTTTTATTTTTTAAAAAATACCTCAGTAGTTTCTAGACAATAACGAAATTTGTTTCACTCGTACATCTGTTGTAAGTTGTGACCAACCCATAGATAGTTAATAAGAAAAATTACCAAAATTATAGTTCGTAGGATAATTGCATTAAACTTACACTACTTGAACCTAGCCTACCAAATTATACATATATATTGTAAACAAATCGAAACAACTTTCTCGTAAAATTAGTTCCCATTAAATTCATATTGGAATTGAAAACAACAAATTCACGTCGTGTTCAATATTTGTATATTTATTTATTTGTTGTTAGGCGTGGAAATCGTATTTCAAAATGAGCTTCGTGGTACGTTTTTTAATATTAAATTTAGGTGTGTCTGTCAGAAGAAAGATCATTTTTTGTAATTAATGTTGATGCTAATATAATACTATGCCTAAAATTTAACCTCTGATACCAATTAAAAAATGTTTGTTTAGTTCCCTTCCTGAATCTTGTCTATGTTCAAAACATGGCGGCTCCTGGAATATATGTATGTAGATTTTTCACTCCATTCAAAAAGATGATAGCATTTTGTAGGTTCTTGAATATACTATTTTTTATAAGCCTTTAAAGATACTAGAATCAATTGACTTATAGGAAATGTAGGTTAGGTTTTGACTCTCCACATGTATCCTAAACCAGCTAGGCAAACGTTATATCACCACTATTTACGATACTTAATAACTCATATACCATACCATAGAAACAAAACAATATAACTTAACATCAAAGTTTCTAAGACCTCGTATATGTGCTGCTTGCATGAAATTCGATTAACAGAAATCATGTTGCCAGGATAAAAATTGTGCTCCAGTTATTCATATTGAGAAAGCGATCTGTATTATTGTCGCCTTGGTGATACATCGAACCATTACATGCAAAATTTCAAAACTTTTTTACTTTAGAAAACGATTTGTATTGCAATAAATTGTTAGTTCGTGAAAATAAAAAGTGGTATTATTTAACACATTATGTGGACAATATATCCACTCGTCTGTCATGTACATATTTCACTTTGAAATAAGTTGAGATAGTAAATAAAAAAAATACAAAAAAGCGAATTGATAATTTATTACCTTCACATAATGGTGGATCAATAAGTCAACAGTCTTTTATGCTTCGTAATATTTAATTAAACAACTGCGGAAATCAATAATTATTATTTGTTTATCTTTTATCTAGGTTACCGTTTTTAAGTTTTTGTGTATTTTAAAATGAAGTCATGATTTATAATGCATTATACAAAATGATGCATACATGCTGAAATTTCGAATTATATTTCTTACCATTGTTTTAGTGAATACGAAATTATTTCACACATTGTGTAACTGCCGAATTATCTCATAATAGTAAAAAAACACTTATTCAAATGTAATTCTTTTCAAATGTGTGCAATTGAGTCACACTTTAAGGATAATATGTTTTTACTATATGATCATCGTGAAGTTTTTTCTTTTATTTTTGTCAAACTATAATTGTTTAATGAGGATTTCTATTTATATCAGTGTAAACAACGTTGTAGCAACATATTATCAACCATTTTTGTTTTTTATACGTTCACAGACTTTAAAAAAAAACATGTTTGCACTCATAGTGCTGCTGCCAGTCACTCTCCACTGCTGTACGCATGCTGTACGCGCAGTGTTTGTGTTTTCCCGTCATCTGACATTTTACATAACTTTAAAAACTTCAACGTCTTGTTATCATTCTTGTCCTCTTTCCAATCAATTTATCTTAATAAAAGCTACCCTATACCGTAATGTCATCTCTGCTTTGAGTAATGCTTAATGCACGAGTTATTAATACTTCGTATTTTTTTAAACATATTTGGCTATTTCCACTGATGTATTCAGTATTTTTGTTCCAGAAATACAATGTTTTCTTAATTTATACACGCTTTGCTACATTTTTTCTGAATATATATTGCAACAAACACAACACTATAAGCAGGGGTGGGCTGGAGGGGGTTCGGGGGGCCCGCCCGAGCCCCCTGTTAAATTTCGGCGCGGCTTGCGAGCCCTTTTTTAATATAAGAAAATTATTCGTCTTAGATCAAATCAACATAAAACTGCAATTTATGTGGATGGTTAAATTTTATTATGAAACAAGACTTAGTTACTCCTTAATATTTTCATTCAGCATTGTGAGCTTTCGTGCCAGACCTCACGGGTTCGAGTCCCGGTACGAAGCAGCATCTTTTCGATCGATTTTCTGTTCGAAGGTATTTGTGATGTCTAAAAATTCTCCCCCCCCTCCCTTCCGATCCTATGAAAAAACTTTGGCTGAGATACCTTCATTAGGAGGCTATTGTTTTATTGTGAATATTTAAGATGTAGGCAACTTGATTGATGTTTCATTTCAGGGACGCTGATAAAATAAAAAATGATAAGACTAGGATGGCTGGCGATCTTCGCAACTTATACAAAGAAAGGTAACACCACAGTAGACGTCGTGACTACTCAAATTAAGACTGGTCTTGAAATCTTTCAAGAATTGATTTATCCTTTCTTTGCCTTCACGTAAACGTTCTACAGTTGGTATCACCAGCTTCTTTCGCATCATTGTTGATCCAGAGACCGCCAACTGTATTGAGACTTAATAACTATAAACATAGTTTATTCAACGAAGAATATCTATAATTTTAATGACTTAACTAATATTTTTTTTTACAATTTGAATTATTTTAACTTCATACCAGTCACATTTTCTGTCTATTTTAATTCTCAAAAACATCAATATCAATCGAACCAATTAACATGTTTTTAAAGTCTAAATCACAGTTTTTATGAACTGTCGCTTTACTTATGACTGCAGTATACTTATCAAGATATCTCCACAGGGTCGTGTAATGTCAAGCGCTTTCCAATATCCTATAACACACCCAATATATAAAAAATACGTAGGTATTCAATAAATCACTTTTTTATAAAATTTTCTAATTTTTACACTTCGATAAAAATAATTATGTTTCATTTCCCATTAAGACTCAACTTAAGGTATTTAAAAAAAAAACACCGTGAGAGTGAATTTCATGCTCGTAAAAAAATGTTTTAATTACTTAAGTTTATTTTTAGTAATATTTTGTTCTAAAATGATTTAATATGTATTAAACTAATAAAGTAATATGCAAATTCATATTCAACTACGGACGTAAAATAAATATTTATTTCGTGTGTTAAAATACATATCTACAAACGATGCGTGCATAATTTATTGGGTAATAAAACAAAATATTGCCAAACACATTTTTTACTGTCGATAGAGCTGGTGAAATTAATTGCTTTAGCTAGACACATTTTAAAAAGACTTTACCTTTCATTTGGTTAAAAAATGCTGATCCAATTTTTTTCAAGTCAGTCGTTTTGATAAATTGTCTTTCTTTATTTAATCTTTTAGTTTATTATTAAATCGTGCATTTGCTTTATAATATAAAGCAGCTATCTTTAAGCAATCTATTTTATTTTTCATTCAATTAAAAAAAAGGAATGGATAATATTATGTTTTACCGAGATTATTTTTTGATAATAAATGCAGTTAAAAGACTGCATGACAATCACTTTTTATTGACTAAATATAATAACAATCAAATTAAAAATATTTACTTATACAATTGGGTGATTATCGAACTTTGGTAGAGGAGCTGGAAAACAATTATTGCAGTTATTTAAAAATGAACAAAATATTTTCATTAAACAGCGAGACAATATTTGCACACGCCACTTTATCCCAAACGGATGTTTGTTACTACTTGATGGGAACTGTAAAATGTATATATTTTAAAAGATGTGTCGTATCGTTATAATAAAGATACTATCTTTACTCTTAATGGCTCTTTGGCTTATTGTAAGTAAATGAAAACAAGCTGTTCTCACTATCTTGAACAAAGCCATTTTAATACAATAATGACAATTTTTAGCTAATCCTGATTCAATTATTTTTTTTGACAACTGAGTAATGAATAACCAAATTCTAATGGGTGATTTCAGTTTATGTATCTTAAATGTAAACATCTACTACTTTCATTATATCAAATCATTTTTTTTTATATGTATCCTTCTGTCTATATAAATATACTTGTTTCCACCACCACCCACCACGGTTTTATATCTAGACTTAGTAGACGTTTATCGTAGTGTAACGACGAACGTGAAAAGTTTTGAGCTGCTATTGTCTCGTAAGTAATTGACAAAGACTTACACTTAAGTGTGTGAATTCTTTCCTACAAAATATTCTGAGTTTTTAAAAGTGGATCTCTACTCTTTCTGTAGTACATCACAAATTTACTAAAAACGATTAAGTTCAATCAAGTATATAGCTAGCTACCCAGTTGGCATGGGATGTAGCTTTGACCTACTCGATTGAGACGACAATCCTAGAGGGTGTGTGTGGTCACAATCCTGCACACTGCATAAGCATTTTCCTTCTTTAATCTTGCCGTGCTTAAATAGTTGACAGCGAAAGAACTGTGTTCAGATAAAAACGTTTACACCAGGGGTTACTAGCCCCGTGCCCGCCATGGCGCCCGCCGACTGATTCCGATGCGCCCGCCAACTAATTTATCAAATCGTTAAATTCCAAGGATTTTGGATTTCAAATTCCTCGGTGAGCTAAAAAAAAACGAGTTTCGGAGATATTTTGGGGAAAAAGTATAGGGTATTGAGGATTTAAATTCCTCGGTGAGCTAAAAAAAAAACAAGTTTTGGGTTTTGATATTTTGAAAAAATGCGCTCTAGGGTCCAAAAAGGTTGGTAACCCCTGGTTTACACTATCTATACTATATAAACCTTTATCATGTGTATTTTACTTTGTTCACGGTATGTTGCTCGAATGGAAATTGCTCGAATAACAAGATAATCAATTTGTTTCCATTTGTTCTGTCCGTTTGTTCTGTCTTAGCCCTAGTCTTCTATGTGTTCTGGAAATATATAGAAACAATTTGAGTAACTAATTAATAAGCAGTTCTCGTAGAAACACTTCTGTTGAGATAAACTCCATTAAAAGATCATATGTTCCGCATTTGGAGCGAACACGGTTAAAATAAATACTTACGAAAATTATTTTTATATTTCACTCTCTAAACAAGTGTCGCACAAGATAAAAATGAAATTCGTAGAAAAAGTCGTGAAAAATCGTTTAAATAACCAAGCAATTCGAATAATTTGTAATTCGAGCAATTTCCATTCGAGCAATTTACCGGCTCCTATTTAACTTATGTTGACAGGTGACTCAATTATCTGCTTATTATAAATATCTCAAATAGATACATCACCATATTGTGGAGAAACTGTTTTTGAAGACTCGGGATAATGATGAGATATTAGAGATAATCAGAGGTATGTACATATATATATTTATAAAAAGGCACAGAAGACGTTGAAGTAGGAGTTATATGTATATTATTTTTTATAAGCAAGTTTACTCCATATTATTAGTCTTGTGGAATCATAACTCAAGAGATTTTTTGGGCGAACACAGGTTGGAAGTAGGGCTTCCAATTAACCGGACATTTAAACTAACCGGTTTTCGGTTTTTTTTAAATAAATAAACCGGGTAACCGGTTTAATCCGGATTTATTTTCAAAAAACCAATTTTAGTACCACACTAACCAATGTCTCAAAAAAAAAAGTTTTCTGATTACTTAAAAAACAGTCAATAAGTGCGTAAAATTAGAACTACCAATTTTCACTATGCGCAAACATACATTCGAGTCCTTACGATTGTATGCCTAACATTGTCACATTTTTAAATAATTGTTTAAAATAAATGTAACGCATATTCAGCTAGTGTTCAATTGTATAACACTTCGAATACCTTTTTGCTCGTCTTTATTATTATTTTTGTTTACCACATGTGCATATTGGAAAGACACCGACTCCTTAAAGTAGCCGATGATTTATGGGACCGACTGTTTGAAAATAAAAAAAAAAGTTTTAAAATTGAATTGTTTTATAACTTGAAAGATATAATAAAACATGGGCTTGGTCACTTAACCTTTTTATATATGTATGCTGCAAAAAAAGTGAATATAAATTGCCATCTTTTAAGTTCAGGTACTTACTACTTTCTCGGAATAATAGCAATCTATATTATACAATTTTTAAGTTCCATATCCAATATTATATTATTAATAATTATAAATAATCCGACTAATAAAGATCAAATGAATACGTGAAAATATGTAGATTATGATTTTTTTTACTTATATTTAAATTGCTTTGTAACAGTACAAGTTTTCGGTTCGGATATTTTTTCATTTAAAAGATATAATGATGAACGTATTTTTGGTTCAATAAGGTTCACTTATTTTATTATCATTGATATTTTGAGAATCCTTTCGTATTACAGATATTTGATTGAAAGCAGTATAGTTGTCCATGATTTCGACTACATAGTTGTTATTAATATGTCACAGAAATTAGACAATTGAACAGTAAAATACTTTATTATATTGTACTACTTATAACACTATTATTATATACAACATTTTAAAATATTTATACTCTTCATATGAATAGTTAAATAAAATCTCGTGGTGTTCAAAGCGGAAAAAGATTTTTTATTAACCCGGTTAACCGCCCAAAATAAACCGGTTTTCGGTTTTTTTCAAAACACCCGAAAAACCGGTTAACCGGTTTCGGTTTAAACCGGTTTGGAAGCCCTAGTTGGAAGTAAGTTTGTCAACCTCTCTCTTCGGATAGTGTACGGAAAAAAGAACAGAGGTAGCATATATTTTTTTTATTTAGCTAATCGCTGTATGTATTTATTATTTTCAGAATCAAATTGTTGAGGTCTTAAGGCTGGTTATGACTTTAACGATGATTATGTCCATTTGTGGATTTGAACTCTTGATCGGACTTCCAAGCGAGACTCGTGTTGATCTACAATAATTATTAATTTTATATTGTAAAATATTCATTATACAAAGAAAACATATCGACTGTGGATAGGAAAAAAGACGTAACCCACACATTTTATTTTATTTTTATTTTTATTTTGTTTATTTATCTATTTAATTAACATTGCATAAGGTTGACAAATCATAAATTTAAAACTTTTACAATGAAGAAATATCAAATTTTACAGAGGGAGCAAAGAACGTGTTTTGATGATTTTGGGCCATATGCAAATTATGAATTATACACAACCTTGAAGTACACGGAGACTTCTAAACTGGTGTTCAATTGACATTATCTAATATTAATTAAAGAAATTGTCTAGGAAAAACTTTTATTTCAGCCTTTATTCTAGGTTTTAGCTTTTTACAAGGTCATATTTTTCAAACTTAAAAGCTAAATTTAGATACAAATTTGGCATTAGCAGCTTGCATTCTTTTGTATCAAGTTTGATACATTGTGATTATCGAAAAAAACCTGTTTTGAAAAAAAAGCTGTGGGTTACGTCTTTTTTCTTTTCCACAGTCGACATTAAGACATTTTCAGTTTGCATTGAGATTTTAATCTGTAATAATAGTATTAGAAACCAAAGTAAATTACACTCATGAAAACAGACATGATAACATTTTCGTCAGTGATAAAATCTCTCCGTAATATTATAGCGTTTCACATAATGCATTTTGTAATATTTTTTCGCTTTTAGAAAACGGATGATCATTATAATATAGTCTATTAAAAACCTAATTTTCGAAATTTCGTAAAGCTTGAATCGCCGGCGATGCCAGTTCACTTTGATGGAGGCGCATTTACAGTTTCCGGCATCACGATAGCCAGTAATTGAACCCGGAACCGTGACAGAGGAGACATCTTGTCGGACGACGCCTTGGCTGACACTGCTGCGAGGAAAGTGGATTAATTAACCGGCGATTAACGTTTACATGTAATGATTTTACCGGCAAAACTCGCGTAAATATACTCGTATTTTAAAATATTTATCAACTGTCGCATTTGTCATTAAAAAAAATATCTTTTTTTATTGCTCGCTAAAAAATTTAATAAGGAAATGACGCTTTTGTTTCAGATATCAAATTTCAGTCTAGATTTTCAAAATGGAGCTCATTAACATAAAAATTAACCGTTGCTTAAATTGGCCAATAATGATCATGCTTTAAAATGTTAATATACGGTATTACAACATTGAATAACGAGATCGGTAAGCAAACTACAATTAGTTTTCTTATCCTTATACTAAATCATTGACTATCTATACCAGGGATGGTGAACTTATGGCACGCGTGCCCGAGGTGGCACGTTTGAGAATTTGGATAGCGCGCGAAAGATTTCCATATGTATAAAAACGACAGGTTTTCGAGCACAAAATCCTCGGTGAGCTAAAAAAACGAGGTTTTGAGATAACACAATATAAATCAACTTCATTTCAGAACTGTTATTCTTTATTTTAAAAGTGAAATTAACAGCAATTTATTTGTGGCATAAAAATATGAAAATGTCCGTTATTTTTTTATTGCATAACAAAATTTTGAAATGTATATTTCCATTATTATAATTAAATTAATATATTAGTCCACTGGTTTTCAAACATACCATTTATGAAGCTTTTGGAAAAAAAATCGGATGGTGTAGAAAAATTCCATCGACTCAAACCATGCTCTAACACTGGTATTATTATTTTTTTTAAATATGTTTTATTTTATATTTTAATTTTTATTTAAATTTTACTAAAAAAAACGTTTTAAAATAATCTTCGTTTAGATCAGTGTTTCCCAAAGTGATAATTTAAATGTCTTGAATGGCGTAAATTCAAATCCTTAACATTTTATAATTTAAGATTTCGACTGAAGGTGCATGGTGGAATTTCAATATTATTTTTGAATCTTTCAAATTATGTACACTCCCACAGATTTTGTCACTAACGACCCGGGTTTCGCTTTTCGGCATCTTCAGGCGTTCAAGTGCACGGATGAACTTGAACTGATGCTTAGTAAACGAATGTTTCGTGTTTATATAATAAATAAATGTATCACTGAGTCTAAAACCATTGCTGGCGAAAAGGATAAGCTCATGGGAATGCCCAAAGATTTGAAGCCCGGGTCGTTAGTGACAAAATCTGTGGGAGTGTGCATAATTTGAACGATTCAAATTTCCTTAATATTTGTTACATTTTTTGATAAGATTCTCAAATGTAAAAGAAATTGCTTTCCCACATTTAAATTTTCAGCTGATATTTTTTGATATAACTGATGTAAAGGTGCATTATAGAGAAGAGTTCTTAGAGTTGAAAAGTAATAATTTAAAACACTATTCAATATTTTTTTAAATACAATGACGTGATTCTGGGTCGAGTCAGAAACAAAATACCCAATTATAATAAAACTGGGAATAAAACATAGAGTTGCCATTCCCATCATCATAAATTGATGAATGAATGATTTCCTTTTGAAAAAAAATCATCTGAACATCACAAACCGTGGAGATTTACTATTAAAATTGACCGAAACGATTACTTCATATAAAAACACTAAGCAGCTCAAATCTTGCACTAATTTGCATGTTATTTTCTTTTGAATTATACGCGTAACATAATATACATATTTACTGACGAAAAATAAATTTAAAGTTGTAATGATTATTTAAAAAAAAATGATTTGATGTATTTTTTTTTCATAATTTGATTTCGATACTATACCGTCTTTCTTGACGTCATCGAAAAGGCGAAATCGCGACCATATACAAACGAAAAAAGTATGTATTTGGTATGAATAAAAAAATGGTGACAGCGGGGTTGGGGCGGAGGAGGGGGAGGGAAAATCGCGGACAATCATACAGACGGACAGACGGACAGACGGACGGACGGACATTATCGACTATTAATATATAGATATTATTTGATTTAGAACTATAACATTTTAATATGGGGGTGGAGATTTTTGATGCGTTAGAGTGAGACATGGCACAAGTAAGGTTGGGAAACACTGGCTTAGATATTGTCATTTTTTTATTGAGAACTTTTAGACATAACAAACACCTTGATGTAAAATACTATTCGTACTGGGACTTGAGCCAGTGAGATCCGTCACGGACACCAGCCACGTTTACCACTACGCCACAGTCCCGATATATGTATATAGTAACGCATTATTGTTATGTTTATTACGTTTACAACAGTAGAAATCTACTCCCTCTTCCAGATATACTGGCATGTACTACTTACACATTTCAAACTCAAAATGAGATTAATAAAAATTCAAACATAATATTCTAGAGTTTTTAGGTTACTACAACATCTACAAGAGCTTCACATTTTATTTTTATTATCGTGCTAATATTAACATGTGCTCTCTTAATTTGCCCCGGCACACACTTTGAAAAGCGCCTGACCGTTCATTCGAACTGTAAACGTATATTTTAACCATACATGTCGTGTGCTACATTGGACACTTCATCGTTTGTATACGTGCATAACATTGAGAATATCACAGTCTTATTTTTATGATATTAAATTACCAGTGAAAACTTGACTGTGTACTTAGGTAAACAAAAATAGCACATTTTTTAATTTGAGGCAAGTGTGTTGGTACATTTGTACTTGGGCTTGCATTTATTTAAGTGTAAATATGCAAAAATAACACAATAAAAGAAAAGTACAAATAAACTCGATAAGAATTGTTAAAATTGCGAAAGGAGAATAGACGTGCTCAAGATCTCAATTATTACAAGCACCTACATTAAATATTACATTAACTTTTTCAGAAAGTGAACCCCGGAACTGTTTGATTGCTATAGTTATTCTTTAATCGGCGGATTAAGCACACGAGAGTCCCCAGGCGCAATAAAATTTGGATTCCTTGTTTTTCAGATTACATAAGAACGTCAGAAAATTTCATATAAAATAATAAAAATCTGAACAAAAGGTATATGGGTTATATAATATAATCCATTTTTGAGACCCTTAAGATTTGGAGGATTATTCGCTTATAGGGTAATCTGCCACTGCGATTAAGTTAATTGGTATGTTACAAAAACTTACTAATAAGAAATTAACAACATTTTGTTGAATATTTTAAATCAGTATTTGACACTTTTAGGGTGTTTGCTGTCAATACTTGGTGGAAAGGCATTCTATTAAAAAAATAGAATACTCATTTGTACAAACTTATTTTTATTTAATTTGATCAGGACCGGATTCAGAGCATTTATTACGTTACAATATACTGTTAGTCTCCAATTTTGTTTTACTATTTTTTGATGAGTTTTGTTATTATATTTTAGAGGTAATAAACACTTTTATTGTAGTCAATTAAGTGTCATTTATTCATAGTTTGTACCTTTATTTGTAAATTCTTTTTAAAACCAATTTTGTTTACACCCTTTCAATTTTATTTTTGTTTTGTATAAATAGTACTGTAACACTGTATTTTTTTGTCAGTTAATAATGGTTTTCATGAGCAAAACTGCTCCTGGTCTTATTAAATAAAAATGGAATTAGTACTAATAAGTATTTTTTTAATATATGCAGTATTTGTTAGGAGTTTATCTATAACAAATACTAAGTTTGAAAGAATCTTTTAGCAGTAGTTTTAAAGACTTCATGCGGTTAAAATATATAATCTAAGTTAATACCCACGATGGTAATAACATGTGACATAATACATACTTGCACTGCAGATATTGGAGAATGGAGATGAGGTTACTTTATGTTATATACGAGAGCGCATTTGTTTTCAACTTACAAAAAAAAAATGCAAATAAACACTGCAGTCACAAAGTGAATTTCAAGGTTCTAGCAGGGCTCTTTAGGATATGAATCATAACATAGAAACTCTAAATTATTTATGACTCCTGAAAAAAAAACTTTCGCAGATAGACAATATGTTTCAATTTATCTATAAGTATGTCATTATTGTCACTTGCTGTGACCCAGCTGGTTAGAGCTTGCTCTACCGATCACTCAGGTCTGGGTTCGATTCCCGGTAGGATCACAGTGAATTTGAGAATTATTCAATTCAAAATTGTGATCGAAGACTGGGTGTTTGTGACGTCAATTCACATTGTTTTCTCTTCATCCTTCTGATCCTTTAATAACTGGGTGTAGCAATAGCAATTAGTCAACCACTTGTATAGTTCTAACCTTATTATTCTTTCCCTACTACTTACTCACTTTGAAAAAAAATATGTGTGGTTGAGCGACTGAGTAAAACAGTTCCCGTAGAAAAACTGATGTTGAGATACTTCCATTAGGAGGGCATATACTCCACATTTCTCATCATTATTTCCGTCTGTAACGTATAACACAATATGTTTACTAATCAAATGTTGATATATAACATTTCCATCTTGTAATTTCTGTACTCCATTCTATTTTGCAGAACTTTTGCTGAAGAGTAAAACTACAGCTACAATAGTGCCATCTATTGATAAGAATAACGAAATGTGCAACAGGTTTAATCAAGTTTCCGTTTGTGTCGCAAATTGGTTCAACTTTGTTTTTGATATCAGATTCAATTATAATCATCGTATTTTAAATATATGGACTTTTATTTGCTTTACTTAAAGTTAAAATGACAGTCGAGCTGATTTAAAAAAAAATGTAACTCGCATACCCATTGATTTCATTATATTTTCAATAATTAATTAATACTTAATATTCATGATCATTCAAAGTTAAGGTAGCGTACAAGACAGCGTCCCGTCACGTCAGTGGTTATGGAGAGACGTTGGAATTGGCTGGGTCACGTGCTGCGGATGCCTCCGAAAAGCCTCAATCCTGCCTGCCTCTTCTTTCGTCTGGTGTGATTCCGGCGTCCCGGACGTCCGTCGGGTACTATCCATAGGATATACTCGGCCAAACTGAGGGGTGCTGGCATGTCATGTGAGGAAGCAAAGCAATTGGCGGGAGACAGGGAAACATCGAGGTGCCGCGTGGTGGCCATAAGCTCCACATAGGGAGCAAACATAGCCAAAGAAGAAAAATTCATGATTGTAAAGTTACTAGAATATAATTGAGTCAAACACTGAAAACTTAAAACTTTATTTCTTTATTTGCCAGTTTTGTAAATGAGTGGCGCCTTAGTACGACGAACTAATTGAAAATTTAGAAAACCGTAACAAACAAATTGAAAAGAAAACCAGGAATTATACCGCTGATGAAATAAATATATTTTAACAAGAATACGTTCTTTATGACAGGTGCAGAAAAGTAATTAATTTTCCTACCATATTAGACGTACGCTACGCAAATCTCTCTTTTTATTTATACATGAGACGTACAAAAAATTACAACTGGTAAGGTTCACGCCCATGCACTTCAAATAACTTTGCAACAACTATTATTATTAATGGCGACTCACTCATCGCACAACATAACCTCACTTTGTTGATAGATACTTTTTTTTATTTTATATCTATGAGCGGAATATAATTATCGTTTGTCAGCATTTTCCTTGTAGCGTCTGCAATTTTTTCTATCGAATTTCTCAATACGTATGCTTACTTTCTATCGCGATTATGTTAGTGTCGTAGCATACTTAAAATTAATATCATCATCAATTCCTATTTTTTTTATCCATGTCCGCTCCCAATGTGAAGCATATGGCTTCCTCATTGAGGTATCTCAAGAAATGTTTTTTTCTACGAGAACTGTTTGTTACTCAATCGCTCAACCTTTCTTACTCAAAGAGAGTAGTAGGAATAGAAAGATAAGGCAAGAACAGGACTAGTGGTTAACTAATCGCTCTCGCTACACCCAGATATTTAAGTATCGGAAACGGTGGGAGAGAATTTTTAGACATCGCAAACACCAATGCCTTCAAACAAAAATTGATAAATTGATCGAAAAAGTGCTGTTCGTACTGGGACTCGAACCCGTAAAGTCCGGCACGGAAGCCCACCATGTTAACCGATGCGCCATAATAAAATGCGATGGGCCTAACAATACTTTTATTTATTAATTTATACCCTATTTATTTTTTTTGACATGTTAATCGTGAAGATTCTGCGTGGTGGCCATATGCTCTATATATGAAGTGAATGTGGTCCATGAAGAAGATTTAAATGCTTAATAAATTAATATTTACTTATATATCAAAAATCACTATTAAGGGCCTTTTCTTTAATAATATCAACAAATTATAATATTTATCTTATATCTAAGTTATAAACGCATTAGTTGTTCCTTATTTATTCTTACCTAACAGGTTTAATAGGTTTGCTATTTAAACATATGAAATAGAAAGTGTATCCATCCACCTCTGATATTTTATATTTTCTACATCGTAGGTACATATATATAAAATGTTTCATTTATGCATCTACATTTATATTTTTAATCGATATTAATAACGAAAACTTTGCAACAATATTTAATGCTTTAAGTAAGTTATAAGAGTATGTATATCTATTAATCTTTAGTAGTAGTATCCTGCCGCTACGTGGTCGAGTGGTCAACATCGTTGGCTACTGCTACGGAGGGCACGGGTTCGAATCCCTGTGCGGGCAGTTTTATAAATTGATTTTTCAATCGATTTATGAATTTCTGTTCAAAGGCATGGATGTATGTGATGTCTTGAATTCCCCCCTCCCACCCATCCTATCCTATAAACGGGGTGTAGCGAGAGCGATTAGCTAACCACTAGTCCTGTCCTAGCCCTTTCTTTATATTCCTACTCTCTTTGGAAAAAGAGAGGTTGAGCAACTGAGTAACAAGCAGTTCTCGTAGAAACATTTCTGTTGAGATAAACTCCATTAGGAGTCCATATGCTCCGTATTGGGAGCGGACATGGAAAAAAAAAAAAGTAGTATCTAGTAGTTGTGTATTCTATTAACATTATTGTTAAATATTTTAATTCAATAAATGCTAACTAATGTAAAAAATAAATACTATTTTGCAATAATTCCAGTTATATTTGGGAACAAATTAAATGGTCAGAATATTTTATAACAATTTTGGTTAGGTTGGCTTAGGTTTTTTTTTTTACCATGTCCGCTCCTAATATGAAGCATATAGACTCCTATTGTAGTTTATCTCAACCGAAATGTTTCTACGAGAACTGCTTGTTACTCAGTTGCTCAACTTTTCTTTTTTCAAAAAGAGTAGGAATAGAAAGAAAGGGCTTAACACAGGACTAGTGGTTAGCAAATCGCTCTCGATACGCCCCGTTCATAGGATAGGATGGGTGGGAGGGGGGAATTCAAGACATCACATACATCCATGCCTTTGAACAGAAATTCATAAATCAATTTATAAAACTGCCCGTACTGGGGTTCGAACACGTGCCCTCCGTAGCGGTAGCCAACGATGTTGACAACTCGACCACACAGGCGGCTAGAGGTTTTTTTAATGTCAGTTAAATTATGAATATTTATTCTGACTGATATATTATGGCCATTTAATATAAATTCTTACTAATGTAATATAAATTCCGGAAAAATACGAGCCTTTATATTTGATATGAGTCAAACCGATCCTGATCGTAATAAATACAAATAGAATTAGTACAAATTAGTAGTTTATTTTTTGAAAATATATAGTGCCTTTCCGCCAACTATTGACAGTGAACGCCTTAAAAGAAATTACTGATATATAAAAGTAAAGTTATTCTCAAAAAAACTACAGACCTGTATAGTTGTTATTTTTTAGCCATGTCGACACTTCAAGTGGATAAATTATACTAATAATCACAATGGAATTTCTCTCAAAAGATTTTTTTACGAAAACCTGCTTGATAACTCAATGCTGTTTAATATTATAGTAGATTGAAGAACGATAAGGCGAAGATATTATTATTAGATTAGATATTAAGATTAGATAAGATAGATTAGATATATTAGATATAATATTAGTGGTTCGCTCAGGGGTGGGGAATCTTTTCTTCTCTAAAGACCGCATTCATTTTTCTGATTCGACATACGACATACCTGGTGGCACCTTTTTTTTATGTCTTCCAGGAAATTTCAAATCGAAAATCTCAGGAATTTACGAATATACACAAATTTACAGAATAACAGAATTGGCCAGAAAACCGCACCAGAGTAGCCAAAAGGTCACAGGTTCCCCACGCTTGGGCTAGGTAGTTGCTCTTTTAACGCCCTGTTTTTAGAACGGGGTGTGTGGAAGAGAATCTAAGCATCCATTAACTGATTCTTAATCAATTTTTTGGAATTCGAATTCGTGAGTGCTGCAATCGAAACCAACGGCTTTGACCACTGGATCATTGACCTGACATAATGCTATTTGGATCTAAAAATTAAGTAATTGAACCAAATAAAAGTTTCGACGTATCTACAATATATAATGAACTAAAATAGCGATATAAATCATCGGTTTTATGGTTTTTTATTTACAGTGAACACCACAAACAAATTATGTCAGCAATAAACTTTATAATCACCTATTAGAATAGGCAAAGTCAGATAACGAATGTTGGTTATTAACAATTTAACAAATCAGATTATTTTCTCTCATGAATGTCATTTCTCTCCATAGTCTCGAGTGATAATATCACTTGCGTTGATTTCAAATGATTCGGAATTGTAAAATATATTACATTGGCAATTTGCCATAATACCAATTAGGGCATCCAATCCCGGGATTCGGGATCCCGTTCAATTTTATGATCCCGAAATCCCGGGATTGACATGGTTGCGATCCCGGGATTTCGGGATTGAGAAATTTTGAGTAAATCTCGAAAAGTGAGACGAAATTGGCAAATTGTTGATTTAAAATTCTTCGGAAAGCTAAAAAAAAAAAAACAAGGTTTCCAGATAATCTGAAGAAAAAGCATAGGGAATTGAGGATTTCAAATTCCTCGGTGAACAAATCCCAATCCCGAGATTGAAAATTTATCAATCTCAAAATCCCGGGATCGAAAAAAGGCTCCGGGATTGGATACCCTAATACCAACTACTTGTAATTGTAACTTATACAGAAAAAAAACAAAGCCAAACGAATTTACTATGATAAGAAACACGATGCCAAAACATTTCGAATTCTTAATATTTTAATGTCGTTAGTTTTAAATTGTAATAATTGTTGAGTTTTAACCATGTTTGCTCCCAATGTGGAGCACATGGCTTACTAATGGAGATATTTAAATCGAAGCTTTTCCATGATAACTTTTTGTTACTCAGTCGATCAACCTCTCTTTTTCAAAGAGATTAGAAGGAATAGAAAAATAAGGCTCAAACAGGACTACTGGTTGACTATTCGCTCTAGCTTCGCCTAGTTATTGTAAGATTGGAAGGGTGGGAGGAAATTTTTAGAAAACACAAACACCCATGCCTTCGAACATAAATCGACGGAAAAAAATGCTTTTCGTACTGTGACTCAAAGCCGTGATATCAGGCACGGAAGTCAACAAAATTAACCGCTGCGCCATAGGACCCGTCATATATACAATAGATATTGTATAATTCATGTTCTTTATATCTAGTTTTATAAAATAAGTACGAATTTCAACACAAATAATGTTTTTTTATAATTTAAGATTTCGACTGAAGGTGCTTGGTGGAATTTCAATATCAAATTTGAATCGTTCAAATTATGTACACTCCCACAGATTTTGTCACTAACGACCCGTCAGTTAAAGTTCATCCGTGCACTTGAACGCCTGAAGATGCCGAAAGGCGAAACCCGGGTCGTTAGTGACAAAATCTGTGGGAGTGTACATAATTTGAACGATTCAAAAAAAACAAATAATGTCAAAGAAAAGCAATAAAATTATTGGATTACTATTAATTGAATTGGAATTTACTTGGTAGAACTCCATTATAACACGGTAAAGGAATAAAAATGTATTTTAGCACTACAATTATTTCTTTTGATTTTTGATAGCTTTTTCGGCTTGACACTTCTGATGAAGACCTCAAGCTGAAACAGCTATCAACAAATGCATTGCTATTTTAGCAAATTCATTGTTATTTTTTCACCGAGTGATTGGTTAACATTTAAAAACGATGTTATTGATAACATAACTATTTAAAAGTACTTTATATAATATAAAGTAAAACTTAATTATAAAGTAAATGAGTTATATTTTCCAATAAATCAAACAGTAGTTCAGTAATCTTGGCTTCTTTTGTATTGACAGTTTTTTTTTGCTATTTAATATCAGACTTACTGCATTTTTTGTAAGGATGCGATGACTTCTATGTGACTGTTTTATACATAAAACAAATTATTAATATGGTTACATTTTTTTTTTTTAAAAAAAATTTAAAGTAAGGCTCCAAAGGCGCACGACAAAATATGATATAATTCGGATTCTGGAGATACGAAATGTTTTTTAGGTAATAAATTATAGTTATTATTATGAAAAAAAACACCGTGTACAGCCATATGCAGAGCATCCACCCATTATTCGAGAAATCTATCCATATAATATTACATTCGAAAGCGCCCACCTTGTGCTGACTTTTTGCAAAATTGAGAGTTTTGTGTGTCACATCTGGCTCGGTCAAATTAAAACAAACAATCATCTTGCATCCAAATATATAACATTAACGGATTTTACATTTAATATGTAAAAATAGTTTTAACTATAAAATTAAATAAATTATTATAAAAATATTTGTTAAAAATAAGCTTTTATTTAAATGATAAAAATAACCACATTACACTCTTCAGCACAGAAGTCGGATCTTTGACTCTCCAGAGAATTGGGAAACAAACCATCTCTCATATTCTACTATAGCTAGTGGTCGACGGTAGATTAAAGTTATTAATTTTGGAATAATTGTCTCATACGACTCAAAGTAAAAGCGCGCGGATTAAATTTATTTGATATTATATTGTACAATAGGTTTAATACAGCTTAGAAAATATATTTGACCAAGCACAAAATGTAAAGAATTTAAAAGCCTAATAAAGTTTATCTTTACATAATTTTGCTCTACAAGATGCATGCAAACATGCAAAATCTTTTATTTAAGTAGGCAGCATTATGATAGTCTCGAGCTGCAAGGAAAAAAAGAATTTAAAGTACACTCAATCCTTTTTTACACGGGGGTTACGTTCCACAAAAAAATGTGCAAAAAAGATGCAGTGAATGTATTTAAAAAATAAAATAACTAGTTATCCTAAAAACACTTTTATTTCAGTCAGTATCAGTTGATAATGCTTGTCATGAGTGTCACCAATCCTGATCGTATTAAATAGAAGTGGAATTAGAACAAAATAATATATATTTTTTATGCCTTTCCACCAATTATTGGCAGTGAACACCATACAAGTAAGTAATGAATATAGATAAATTAATTTTAGGTTATTTTCGTGCTATTTCGAAATTTTTCAAATAATTGAACCGTGTAAAACGTGTGCAAACGAATTATGTGTACGTTTACAAAAAATATTTTATTTTTAAATATTGATTTAATAATGTTTGTGATATCTTGATTTCCCTAGTCACCCTTCCCATTCTTCAGAAACTGAGTATAGCGATAGCGATTAGTTAACCACTAGTCCTGTCCTAGCCATATTCTTCTATCCCTACTACTTTCTTTGGAAACGAGAGGTTATGCGATTGACTAACAAACAGTTCTCGTATAAAAACCTTAGTTTAGATAACTCCATTAGGAGGTAATATGCTCCACATTGGGAGCGAACATGGATAAAGAGTTGATCCTTGTATCATAAAACTCGGGTACGTATCGATATCTGATACAGCTTAACGACCTTGGACGCCTATTTGAGTCTTTGAAAAACAAAGGTTGCTGGCCGGCGGACGCATATATGCGTATAGGCGAAGTATCTGGAAGCTAAGAAAATTAAATTTTCTAGATATCTCAATTAGCTTACAAATTATAGTGAATTTAGTAAAATTACAATTTTTGCGAATTTTTCGCAAAATTTTATTTTTCCAGGTGAAATTTTATAAAAAAAAACGCACGGTCGTTAAGCTGTCAAGCAATGCAAAACAATTTTACAAATTGAATGATAATATATAATAGAATAATTAAATAAATTAACGTGGCGAACTGTTGCGGTTATGGAAGGAATGGGTAAAAAGCGTCGGCGAGCAGATACCCGCACCAATTATACGTCTTGCACTTTACAAATTGAATGGTGGAATTTTTGTACTTTCCAAAAACCTTTTACTTCGGCAGGGTATCCCTTTACAAGGTGTAGTCGATCGGATACTTATTCGCATCTCGAATTGCGCACTCTCTCTGTGTGATATTGTAGTGCAGAATGTGCCATAAAATTTTATTGCTTATTATTAGAATTGTGGGCGTATTAAATGCATGAAATTATACTATGTAATTATGTATTTCACGGTGGGACTAATTCTAGTAAATCGAAAATAAGCACTTTTAAGATGTGATTTTTTCGTACGGCTAAGAAGCTATGAAAAAACTGTGACTCCGTCATTGACAAATTACGATAAAGTACGAATCCAATTTAAAAACAATGCATCAATAAAAAAAAATGTATAAAATAATAAAATCTTTGCGTATTTTTTAATGTTTATAAAAATGTATAACTATTCAATTTTTATTTGCTTTCTAAATAAAAAAAATCGGAGTCATAAAAAAACCGCGTTTCTGACTCCAATTTAAATAAAGAAATATGATTTTGTTCATAGTATAGTTTTATATGTATTTTTTCATACATGGTAAGAGTGGAAGAATTTACAGTTACACTTCATTTTAACTTACACAGAATTCACGTTTTTCCACCGTATGTACCGAATTAATTTCATATTAACACATTATAGGCGGGTAACGTAAAAATACGTTTATCGTGTACTGTCAGTTTTGTTGGTATATTGACTCATAATTTAATGGTTTCTTCAAAATAACTGCCGCGGCAAGTAACCTTTTTTGACAATAAGCAATAAACCTCATAATTTATTGTGCCCTGAATGTTCGTTCACAGATAGTATTTTTTGTAAAAGGCGACATATGTTTCACGAATATTTAGGTCATCAGATTTCACACTTTCAGTGATCGTAACTTTGTAGGAATGAAGATTTTATCGTACATTTAATATGTAATTGTATAGTATAGATTTATGTTATTTTTTATAAAAACATTTTTAATATTTCATATTGATAACAAGTGAAGTGATATCTACTAAATTAATAACAGGTTTTTATATTCAGCTTAAAAAGTAGTGAAATTATGATGTATTCAAAATGTTTTCATTTTATTTTTAATGATTAAATGTCACATAATTTATTTGAAAACTTCAGCCGAAAATATTGTTTGGCTTAGAAGATGTGTTGGTTTTAAGAATGTAATATATTTTTGCGCTAATCACTAAAAAAACGCCCGCTTATAAAGTGTTAACATTGCAGGCATAATAAAAAATCAATGCACATAGTCTACAAATATTGTCCTTCTATTTGCATTGTTTTTCGTTGATCCTTTCAAAAACTTAAAATGAGGTTTTGACTGTAGAATCTAACCGACCTGTCGTTAGACCCCTTTTTTAAAAATCAAATCATATAGTATGATAATAAAATTTTAATAAATTATTGAGCTTTTATTTTGCTGTAATGCTACTGGCACACCTTGTGCTCTAGCTGACCACGCAGCGTCGAATCAAACTCAAAGTAAAAGTCCAGCTTAACAATAAATTATTTACTCTGATCGGACACTAAAGATTGGTGTCTCATGGCCGGATGCTTAAGACATGCTGAACATTCGCCTGCCGCGACATTCACGTCACATCCGTGCATTTTTTTCATCTCACTCATCAAATAAAGAAATTGTAAATTATTATTTTTTGCTTCACTCAATTATGCATAATGTCTAAAGTGATTGATTTTTTGAATTGGACTGATCGAAAACTACGCATTGTTCTTCTATAGGAAAATAAATAACATTTATTCACAATAGAATATAACTTATTTATTTAGATTGAGTTTAAATTACTTACAAGACTATTTAGATTTAAAAAATGTATTGATATTACTTGGCGTTCCTGCAACTAATTTATATGTTGTTTATTTTAAAACTCTACTGGTAAGAATTTTATGTTTGTTATTACAACTTTACTTATGCAACATTTTAAAATAAAGTTATCAAATAAAAATAACGTCAACTCGTATTACTTAACAAAGTTTTACTTCTAGAATGTAAAATAAAATTGAATGAATTTTATTCAAAGACTTTCTTCCTTGACTATGACAGATGTAAAATTACTTATTTAGCTAAAAGCTTCGTTATTTCAAATAAAATCATAATTTGAGGAATATTGTAAAATGTAAGTATATTATTAAAGATATTATCAAATAAACGTTGTTCATTTATTATGTCACCACCATCTAACGTAAAAAAATAGAAGTATATTATCAATCAAAGCCTTTTTTCACGAACAATATATAGTTTCACTACACAACTGTCCACTATTATTTGCTATTGAGGTCTACCTGACATTGAATATCTCAAGTAAACACCATGGTCTTAAATTGTTTGATTTAGCGTTAAAAAATACATTCGATGTACTGTATAATTAATAATTGAATGTAATATATTTTCATATGATTGGCTGACGAATTTAAATTATACCTTAAAATAACAATACCATTATTTCATTATAACTTTCAAAGACTCTCTTGATTAATTTAGTTCCTTTCGACATATAGTGGAAATGATGATCGAATCAGATAAATCGAAGTTTACATACACCTCATAGCTTTACCACTTTAAATTCTTCAACACTTGTTATTATTATTATTTTTTTATCCATGTTCGCTCTCAATGTGGAGCATTTGGTCTCCTAATTTAGGTATCTCATCAGAATTTTTCTACGAATACTGTTTGTTACTCAGTTGCTCAACCTTCATTTTTTCATTTTCAAATAAAGTAGGGATAGAAGGATAGGACTAGGACAAGACTAGTAGTTAGCTAATCGATCTCACTACGCCCATTTTAACGATAAATGAGAGGGGATTCAAGACATCGTATACATCCATGCTTTCGGACAGAAATTCATAAATCGATTGAAAAAAATATATACATAAAAACTATCTGTACTGGGATTTGTACCCGTGACATCCGTATTCTAAGCCAACGACGTTGACATTTGACCACGCAGTCCCAGTCGTCTTCCTATAATATATTCGTCAAAGATGATCAATTTATTTCGGTTGTCTAACCTGAAACTTCAACGCGATTATGATAACTTTTGTAAGTATTCTTCCTAATATAATTTACAAAATTGATCTATAAACGTTGGATTTTTTTCGTTAAAATCGTTATGACAGGTTTTTACATTGAAGCATTTTCAAAACAAACCGATGAACACATACGTAAAGATTTCGACATGAACTTCCTTTTGTATAAATGACTGTAATAGCTTTAAGAATCGCGTTTAAGCACGAAATTCGTAAAATCGTGAGAGATGTAACAATGGACTGCATTTCTTTCAAAATTACATAAAAACGTTTGGCCCTTGAAGCGATCTTTTTGGCTATAATTATTCCAACAAAGAGAATATGACAAAATTCTCACGATCACTCATTTGGATAAATTTGTTTAAGAGTATATTAACGTCACAATGAAAACAGATCTTTTCACAATGCAATACAATGTCATTACTGAATGTAATACACTTTCAGCGGATTGATTTCTCCTTGCGTAATTTCCTAAAAAAACAACGAAATTACAACGATTATCTTTTATATTTATTTTTTTGCACTAAATTTGGAAAGAAAACTATAACAACTTTAAATTAACTAAAAATTAATCTCATTTGAATTACATTTTGAATCAAGTATATCAAAGTGAAAATACACAAGATTCAAATTTTAATCCGTCATTATTATGTTTCAAAAAATACTTTTCATACGATTGCAATATAATTATGAAGATTTGAAACGTTAATATTTAGAAATCTTTAATTTTTTGTGAAATGTTACGATGTCAGTTTAAAGATAGTTCTCAAATATGCGAAACACGTTTCATATTAAATGACATGAACCGTACAAATACAAAGTTATCAATTCTTAATTTGATACAGATTTTTTTCAGAAAGCGGCCACTTATCAAATCAAAAATATTAGATTAATTTTCAACCGTAAATCATAAGTTAAAATAAATTTATTCAATTTCATTTATTTACTGAGCGTCAGTTCAAGTTCATCCGTACACTTGAACGCCTGAAGATGCCGAAAGGCGAAACCCGGGTCGTTAGTGACAAAATCTGTGAAAATGTACGTAATTTGAACGATTCAAATTTATTCAATTTCATTTCATATTAAGATTTGTTGCAGGAATTCAATTTGAATTATTAATTTATCATCAACTTAAAATATTGCTTCTCAGTATTACCTATTTGACATTTCTTATTTGGTATTGTATGGTGATCATTTTCTGAAATGAAACTATGATTTTAATATCATTTAAAAAAAAAAGAATTTCTAGGTAAGCCAAAAAATTCCGAAGTTGACCAAGCAATATATTTAGAGACTTAAGTATAAATTATCGATTTATGTATAAGATATTTTGAAACAAAAAAGGTTTGAATAAATGAAACAAAAAAAATAGAAAACAATAACAGTTTTAATATAAAAATACAAAAAGTGCACTATACATAAAATACTTACAACACATTAATTACAATAAATACTATAAAACTATCGTAATATTAAAACTAAGATGGTGTTTCTTTTTGTCGATATTTTTTAAGCAAATCTATTTTTTTGCATCATTTACAATGTTCTTTTATTCAGAGTATGAACAATAAAATAGATTTACATGTACCATAGAGAACATGTCAGATGCATGCCAATTACTTTCTACTGCTTAAATAAAAGTAATTTAATAACATACAAAATCATTAAATTAAGCTTATGTGGCACAAGCTCGCTCGACAATTTTGATTATTATGCTAATAAAATTACGATCGACTTTTGTATGCTAATTTATATAAGCTAGTGACTTTTAGTAACCGTTAGAGGTGATTCGTTAAAAATCGTTCGTTTTAAACAATAATAATTCACGGATTTTAATAAGTCTACCTTCTTTAAATAACTTTTCGTTTTTTGTTTTAGTAATGAAATTCAGAAAAAAAACAGTTAATATTATTATGAAAAAAGAGCTTTCAATTAAGCTTATTCAAAATATATGTGACAAAGCAAAATATTATAATTTGGTTACAAATTATTTTTACTTTTAGTATAGAAAAAAAGTATGTAAGTCACACAAATTTTTGTTAATATTACATAGAAGGTAGACTTTAACGCATTCACAGTACAATTTGTTATTTTAATCTATAAAATATTGATTAATACCAAAATATTAATGTTTTGCGCTATTATCAACCGGAAGACTTCTGCTGTATTTAATGGTGTCGTAATTATTATCACTCTGTGCCTCATAGCTATCGTCTGAATGGCCACCGAAGCCGCCGCTTGCTGATGCAAACGAGCTCTTGGGTGTGCCATATGTTTCGTGAGGAATTCCAAAAGATTCCTTTCCAGAGCTGAATCCATGACTTGGTGGCACATATCCAGAGCTTAGCCCAGATAATCCTAGACTTGAGCTCGAGAACGCATGCGCTCCACTGGTTGATGGGAGTTCGAGTTTTCCAGAACCGATACCTTCATAGTTAAATCCTGCACCACCCGAGTAGCCACCGCCGGATCCGCCAAAGTTAGGTACTCCATAGCTCGATGATGGGCTTCCAAAACTAGAATGTCCACCTGAGGACGAATCAAAACCTAATCCAGCTCCAGAATAGCCTCCTTGGCTAAACGACGGTGCGCCATGTCCAGATGAACCTGCTTGACTAAAAGAAGATGTTATGTGGTCGGATGAAGAAGATCCGTGACCGAAACCTGGAGTTCCGTAGCTGGCTGATGGTGCACCATAGCTTCCAGATAAAGCTGCAAAGCTTATGGATGGTGCAGAGTGACCAGCTGATGGTAAATTGTAAGAACCGCTCAGTGTTGGGCTTCCGTGAGAACCATCAGAAAATCCTCCACCGGATAGTGAATTTACGGAATCATGACCGGATGATTGTCCGCCAAATGTCACACCTTTGGGGACTAAGTACACAGGTTGGCCTGATGAAAACAGAGATGAATGTCCCGATGATGATGATGGGGCGCCATAAGACGCAGATGGAGTTTGGTGCGAGTAAGACGATGAATCATAAGAGTTTGATGATGATGGAACTGATGATCCAAGATAGACTGAAGGTTTAAATGATGAAGAAGAAGGAGCGCCATAAGAAGAGCTGATGTCAGAGCCCCCATGAGAACCACCTGAGGTAAGTTTACTGTAGTCACCACCAAAAAGTCCTGGGAAAGAATTTTTAATTGATGATAAATCGTGTCCACCGAAAGATGATTGACCTCCGCCTAGAGAGTATCCTGAAGAAAGTTGACTTTCGTGACCACCTCCGATACTTGGAACTCCATAAGAGGAAGATGGAGACCCATACGACAATGATGGTGAGCCGTGGCTACTAGAAGGTGAAAACAGAGCATGACCGCCGGATGTTGCAAATGCTCCTAATCCTTGACTACCTAATGCATATGAAGGAAGGCTAGAGCTGGAACTTTGATGTCCTGATGATAAATGAGAACCGAGTGATGCAGCTGGTATTCCATAAGAGGCAGAAGGAGCACCGTACGAAACAGATGGTGATGAATGAGATGCTTCTGCTTTAACTAGTGCAGCGTATTGTGGAACCCCGTAAGTTGATTGAGGAGATGATAGCTGAGGGTGTCCAAATGTTTGGGGTGAAGTACTTGTCAATGATCCAATATGAGGACCTGCTCCTCCAGAGAATGATCCAAGCTGGGAGCCACCAGACAATGAACCTAAATTTGCATGTACACCTGCGGTTAATGATGCCAGTTGAGATTGTAGTCCACCGGATAAAAAGTTACCACCATAACGCCCTCCTACAGATAACCCATGTCCACTGATTCCTCCGGCATATGAGTTTGGATTCTTAAGATTTCCACTTATAGATGTGTATCTAGGTGATGTTCCGCTTGAGTGTCCTCCCAAGAAAACAGTTGGGGCTCCTCCAAAGCTAGAAGATTGCCCAAGAGACTGGAATGAAGCTCCTCCATGTCCAAATTGTGGTCCACCAAAAGAATGGCCTCCGGAGAACTTGGGTCCGCTTAAAGTGTACCCTGCTCCGACATTTAAGGATCCCCCAGCAGGTTGAAGTTGCACTAAATGAGACGATCGTGGTGGTCCATAAGAGAATGGCAGCGCAGCTTCTCTCTTTCCTTTCAAATCCAAAATTCCTTTTTTGTGTCCATCTCCGTAGAATCGCTTATTTTCTCGTTTAGATTGTGCGAGGCTCAAACAGCACGTTACCAGTACTACAAACACCTGGAAAATAAAATATAACTTATAAGTTGCCATACTAAACGTATGTTGATAATATAAATGCCAAGTATTTCTTTACTTCCAATCTTTGTTGTAAGGATGTAATAATATTTAATAAAACATCTGTGTATCGTATATATTGTCAAATTTTATTTTAAAAACCATACCGGTTTCACTTAACTATGGGGCATTTTCCGTATATACCAACATTCAATTTATCACAATAAAATGGTTGGTGCAATTGACAAAAAGACCGCATTGTTATCTACAAATATTTTTCAACTGGTAATCTGATATTTAAGAAATATGTCTTCATTATTATATAAAAAAAACTACATTTATATTTTGTAGTTTAAAATATTTGAATTAATTTTACAAATTCGGCTCTTCTGAATTTATTTACATTTTACTCATCAAAATCCGGATTACTCTCGGATTCAGTACTTGTTTCAACGTTAATTATGCTTATATGTTATTATATTTATTTATTAAATACATTTCTCCTGATTATTTCATGAATAAAACAACAAATCATTCAACGGTGCTGTGTTTTTCAACATCATTCTTCTTAAGTAAATTGAAAATCGACACTGTACTCAATACATTTAGAAATCAATGAACCATCAATTGAGTGCATAGTTCACAATCTAACAATGAACAGTATTAATTAAACAAGAGAAGCCCAGTAATAGTGCTTATAAAAAATCCTCAACATAAATGCAGGTAGAAGCGTATTTTATACCGACAAAATGAGTGATAGAGATTCTTTGATAGGCTAAAAAAATATTGTTCAAGTCTAAGTACTTTCACAGTTCTTTATCAAATTTAAAGATTGTTTACTGGCGCGCAATGAAATATATTCTATCGATGTTTTTAGTTCGTTGTTGTTTTCATTATCAAGGACAACTTTGATTTTAGTGTGCATTATATTCATACGGATTTTTTAAACTAAATAATAAATATAGAAAATATTCAGTCAAAATAATTTAACCTTAAACAATTATTTATTATACCTATTTTGTTTAAATGAACTCACTAAGCAATTAAACAAATTACACTATACTTGACTTTGATTATAGTGCGTATATACAATATAATACATATAGAGTGCATTTTGTTAAAATTTTCAAATCAGTTGATAGTAAGATTTGTAGAAAAAAAACCACTGTTTTTTTAATTAAATTTATTGACTCTTTTAATGTCAATATTGTAGTTGTTTTTATTTTAATTTTAAATCATTTTTTAATTCTATTTTTTTGAATAAGAAATCTTTCGTATAACCATTTTAAATTGTCATTTATACGCGTTGAACGAAACCGGTTATGAATGTTGATAAAAAAAAAATATTTTTTTTTAAGAAATGAGAATAATTAAATTCTTGCTATTGCTTCGAATATTTTATATTTTACACTCAACGTGATTTTCATTTGTTAGAAACTTTATTGGTTTCTTTCAATGTCAAATTTTGTGAGAAATATTTCTTTTAAAATTGTAGTATCCGTAAAAATTTCGGTTGTGTATCGTTAAAAAAAATAAACTCACCAAAAACTTCATTTTGGAAAACTTAAAAACAGACACCACAGATAAAAACGCCGAGCTCTAGTATAGCAGGCTCTGTTCAACTGGCGGGAGAGAACGAAAGTGATTATTTTTTACTGCGCGCGGTAGTGACTTGACCACGTGCGCAACGCAAATTTCACCGAACTCTAAAACACACGCGGAACTGCGATTTCAAGGCAACTCTACACCCGACGAAGGACTGAAAATGAATGATACATGATCTCTGAATTCCACCAAATTTATAATGAGCGACGGTGCACGCGCTGCTGCCGACGAATGGCGGAGGAAGACAATCACTGGTGATTGTCGAATCGGAGCATAATACAAGGGGAAAACGCGATTATCAGTGTTATGGCGCCTTCGCGACACGCCAAATACCGGAGATGATGTCTGTCAAGTTGTCGATAGCTACAGCATAATATCGTTATGCAACGTCGTTTGACAGCATTCAAAGAATGCAGATTCCACCATCAAAGCTTATTTGATTTGGCACCAATAAATATCACACATTGATTCCATGTATTCGTATTTAATTTCAATTTAAACAAATAAGGATTCGACAGTTTTTCTACTAGCCTCAACATTTTATTTACACCCTCTTCAAAATGAGATTTTGACTGAAGTTGCTTGGTGGAATTTCAATATTAAATTTAAATCGTTCAAATTATGTAAATTCGCACAGATTTCGTCACTTACGACCCGGGTTTCGCCTTTCGGCATCTTCGGGCGTTCAGGCAAGATTGGCTGAACTCTATAGTAAATCAGTGTTAAAGTTTCGTGTTGTTAGTCAAATAATAAAATGGTTAAAAAATAATTAAGATATCGCAAGCATACATGCGGGGGAGGGCTCTGAGGGTCTTGATGAATTGTACTAAGGCCGGCGATCCCCTTGTTAATTTAAAAGAAGACAATATTCTCAAATCAAATGAGTATATAACTACAAGTTCTGTAATATATTATCTAAGACAGCTTCAGTATACACATTAGTACATTTTCGGCATTTTACATTGATAAGTTTACGGTAAATTGCATATTGTTACATATTATAAGCGTATTAAATAATAATCGATTGCTTATTTAAGTATAACATATACATTCCATCAGAAAGATAACAAAAAATCACCGCTTCCCCAGAACACTGAGAATTGCTTTGATATAAGGCGAACTCTTTGTTAACGTATTGGCAGCCCACCGCTGCAAACATGTAGTTAAATGAAAACAAATTTACCACTTGGATAATCAATGTATCTTTTCTCATTTTTCTCACAGTCTGAGATGACCTTGACCGCCTCGATTAATCTTCTACATTTCACATAGTTCCACGTCTTCTTACATTAATCGCTGACCTCTATGACTTGTATATCCTGTGACACTCCATCCATTTGGCAAAGTCACGGTGTTCCGACGTTTCTTCAGGGGTATACAATATAAAACGTTTTTTAGATTTCCATTCATCCATACATATAACAAATGTTAACAACATATATATTTTAAGCTATTTCGGCATTGTAAATTGTATGATGTGTCTACAAGTAATATAATGTTAAGAGAGCAGTAAAAAATATTCGATATGTCAAGAACTTAAAATATTGCTATTTTTTGTTTTATTAGTAAACTTTAATTGTATTAATTAATAATGTGTGTTGTTAATTCTTTTCATGTGTCAAAGTCAAGGTGATAATTCAATTCCAGATTATTATGAAGCCGATATCAAACAGTGTCGGTAATCAATTACTTAAAATAATGATAGTTAACTTTCGCGGCTCGGAGACTAGAAAAATACTTCTCTGCCGATGGGGGTCGTTTAGGGACCCCAGTAGTTTCCTCATTATTGGCCTTATTCTTATGAATTTCAAAAAAAAATAGTCTAGGGGCTTTAAAATATCTCTCTGCATCATTTCTCATACATTTTTTTTATAAAAATCCGTGGTTTTTTAATAAATAATCATATTTTAAGTTGCTCGTAAAAAAGACGTCATCCCAGCACACATATTAAATTGCAACTGACGCGTTTAGCCAAGCTATCTTACGAACGATCGCTTATCACGGGCGCTTATCTCGTTATCGGCGTATTTATATAAACTACAAAAGGTCCAAAAAACTATGATATAAGAATACCTTAATTATAAACATTGTATCACCCATATTAAAATAGATATTTAAGAAAATGTGGGTATTGGGGTCGGATTTCTTGAGCTTAGAACCGGAAAAGTTAAAATAATTTTGACTTAAAATTCGAATGACTAAACACCTTTGAGAGAGTTTACTTTTCAAACTGGAAAACCGTAATGAATCGATCGAAAAATTAATTTTATATTGTATGTATCGTGTCGATTCTGGGAGAAGTGCTTAAAAAATTATAAATTAATTATTTGGGCCTACATATTAAATTTTCGTAAAGGCTGTCGCCTGCTGTGGCCCAGTTGGTTAGAGCTTGCTCTACCGATCACGCAGGTCTGGGTTCGATTCCCGGTAAGATCACAGTGAATTTGAGAATTATTCAATTCAAAGTTGTGATCGAAGACTGGGTGTTTGTGATGTCAATTCACCTTATTTCCTTTCTTCCTATCCTGTTGATCCTTTAATAACTGGGTGAAGCAATAGCGATTAGTAAACCACTAGTCCTGTTGTAGCCTTATCATTCTTCCCCTACTACTCACTAGGTATCTCACAAAAATATGTTGTTGAGATACCTTCATTAGGAGGCCATATGCTCCACATTTGGAGCGGGAATGGATAAAAAGGCTAGTTGGATCAAATTGGATTAATACGATTATAAATTTAAGCAACTAACTCCAGTTTTTGTTATCAAAATAAAGCTTTTCTCAACCATTTAGAACCGGTAGCAATAAAATAATTCACCCTCTCTTTTTGTGAAGTAATAAATTTTCACTTAATCTATTGCTTGTTGCTTATTACTATTGCTTTATCATCCGCAAATTTATACTGCATTATTCAGTACTGTATAAAACGATAAGCGTACAAAAAAAATATTTTTAGCAAGAAGTGTCTTAGTTTTTATGACTTGCAGTATGCATAAAATCAATCCTTCTAAATATACTCAAAGCTTTTATAGTCTAAAGTGCACTTGTTTTTATATATGGCGCTGCAATTTTTTTACGCTTCTTCTTATGATCAGGTTAGGTCAACGGCTTTTTATTACTTAAGACGTACATGATAGTGAACGTAGTTGGCTTCGCTTAATACTAGATTAACATTTTTTTGTAATTTCGCATTTGAGTTCTTGAGTATAAATGCTCATGATGTTTTTTCTCTTGGAAAGGATCTCGAGTGACTCTCTTTATTTATTTCATATGATACAAATTTCAAGTTTTTTTACGTCTTTTTAATTATTAGCTGTTATGAAAATTTTTAATAAATTCAACATTTTTTTTATAAAGGTTCCATTTTAAGGATGGGATAAGGTAAGTGAGTTGGGATTACAACAGCGTAGACATCCAACGACTTTGACAAAAACTTACACCGCTACGTCAATGTAACTCATTCCACCACCAGCCACGGCATATATCTGTGTCCAACAGACTTTTCCGTGACGTAACAAACGTTATGTGCTGTTCAGTTGTGTGCTAGGATTATCTCGGGAACAATTGACCAAGGCTTGCACTTTAGTGTGTGAAAAACTGCTTTATACACTATTGTAAATCTTCTCTTTTTCCGTATGATGTTGCAAATTTACGGAATGCTAAATAGTTTACCTTTGTAGCTACCAAGTTGGCGTGGCCGGTAGACCTAACAACTGGTCGGACCGACTTGATTAATTGCTCCCGTTCATTATTCATGATATGATAATCCCAGAGGATGTGATCAGCATCCTGCATCACACCACATGTGCAAGCTTGTCCTTGTGTCTCTGCCGTGTCCTGAAATAAGCTGACTACTACGGACACACCACTACAATTATTCTAAGAAATGCTTTTTAATATCAGTAGCATTTTCTTTGACCCTTCAGGCACTTGAGCCCCGCCCTCTTTATTACAGGTGTCACTAGTTACGCCTTTCATTAAAACACAATTATATAAGCAATCAAGCCTTAATTGAATATTAGTTAACCAATCTTCGCCTTATTGAAAAAAAATGTATCAATATTATAAAATCATAACATTTGAATAAATTAGCATTCTGTTTCACTTCAGATGAACCTGTTATAAAAAGCTTCACGGGCTTAAAAAACAACTGACTTGAATGTTATGGACATTGGGCAAATAAACAAGTTGAATAACATGCAGGTCCATCCAGTCCAGTTTATTATGCAACGAAACGGTAATTTATTTCACTCGTATTTTTAATTTGGGGGTATCGAAACAAGAAACTCGTCACTTTCCCAAAACCATTCCATACTTTCATCTTAATGTTGACTCAAGTAAATGGCATAATGACCAATTGTTGTACTAAATTGGTGGAATTTTTAACTCTTTGATCACACAATCGTTTTTTAAGTTTCTCGTTAATGTCGGTGCAATGTGCATACTGGAAAAATGTTTTGTTTTTCAAAACTATTAAAAACAGTTGATACTAAAATGAGCATTAATATAAACTTAGCAATCATTTTTTACGCTTCAACTGTTGTATGAATAATATTTAGTAACTTCTCCAACATTTTATGAAGTATCAACTATTTATTTGACTATACTTAACAACATATAGCTTAATTATTGTCTATGACATATTGATCTAACACATTTGAATTGTAAAATCAAAATGCATTTGTTTTAAATATTTGACAGTTTTCTCGGTGGATTCAAATTATTTTATTATTTTTAGATTGTTTTGAATGCATATTTTTGTTATTAGTAAAATAAACGTTTTTTTAATCTAAAAAGATTAAGATGACTTTTTCTACAATAAAATTTTTAAAAAATAACAAAACAGCCATATTATTGTAAGTAAATCTACAAAAAGATGGCTATATTATTAAATGTTACACGTAACTAAATTTTCTAATATTTTGTTATATTATGATTGATGGGTAATGCATAAGATGATTAATTATTGCAATTTAACAATAGTATAATTTATATAACATATTTTAAACATGTGCTAAGTGTACTTGGCGTTAAATTTAAGTAATACTTTTGACGAAGATAAAGTAAGTTATGAGAATTGCTTAAAAATATATCTGATCATGTATTTAATGAGTACTCGCTTTATTGTGAACAAAATACTTTTAATTCAATTAATTAAAATTGGGGTAATTTTAATCGAGAGTTTTATGTTACTGCTATTTATGGTAAGACAGAAGCATCATTTTTTGTGACAGCGATTGTAACAAGCACCTCAGAGAGTGTCTCAAACTGTACCAACTACCAATTACTCTCTTTGTAACGGTATGTTGTATTTTTTATTGCCTTATCTCAAAAAATCCTCACGTAGTTTAATTCTTCAATATTCAACTCAAGCATCATTTCACAAAGCTTCAGTTGCCATGATTCGCTACAGTTAAACATCACTGGAAGAGTGTAAACATTTAAACAATGTTTTTGTTTTTAGCCTAGCCAGTAATAAAGTTTTTTTGTGATTAAATGATCAACGTAGTTGGCTTCGTTTATCAAGATAAAAAACTCAAATACTACGAGCGGTATGTTAAATTGATTTTTTCAATGGATTGAATGATTTCTGTTCCTACACGTGAATGTATGCAATGACTGAAAATTCCCTCCCTTATAAAAACGAGACGTAGCTAGAGTGATTAGCTAGCCACTAGTCTTGTCTTAACACCATCTCTTTTTGTCTTTAGCTTATTTGAAAAAGAGAGATTGAGCAACTGAGTAACAAACATGCCTTGCAAAAACATTTTTGGTGAGATATTTATTCTCTATTATGAGTAAAATAAGGTGAATTTTGGTTTCCCGTAAAATTAATCTGAGCACCATTGTTTGTAATTCAAAGGGTAGTAAAAAATAACTCCTTATATTTTTTACTTCTGAGAGAAGGCGGAAGACCACTAATTTGATGCATTCATTTTAAATAAGAATAAAATATTTTTTATTTCGAACAGTTTAATGTTAAATAATATTTTTTCAGCTACATGTGGGTCCTGATCGAAAATACCCCTTCACTGGGTAATGGATGTGGGGCATATGGTCTTTAAGCCATCAAATATAAGATCAAAATTTTCTGTCCTTCTGTTTATAGACGCGTTTACGGAAAATTCGCCACAACCGGTTTTCGAAAACCGACAAGCCCTAATAATTACTTACTTTATTGAATTAAAAATTGTAAAAAAAAAACATTTAAAAAATAAAACAAAATTCAAAAGGTTTCTCGGAAAATAAAAACGTCCAATTATATTGTATCTGCGAAGATCAATGTAAGCTATTAACTATTAGTTAATGAAGCTAGATCTGTAGATTGATAATTCAACATCATCAAAGATCTTAATAATTACTTCCGCGTGGAACCCAAAGTAATAACCAATCGACCACTTTAATTAATTTCTTTTGATAACATAAAAAAAATGATTGTACCTCTTACCGCGTATATCGTAAAAGAGTATATATTTCATCTTTATAGTTTATGTAATAGAACAACTTGTGAAGTATTTCACTATTGCTTGTAAACAGTGATGTAGTGGTAAATAAATAGGTACCAGGTCGGTCATTGATTTCTTCCCTATTTTTTTTTTAATATCCGTCCGAGGCTATAAAAAAACAATAAAAGCAATAAAAAAATATGTATTACATTTTAATATATGTATGTACCTGAAAATTAAGTAACAAGTCAAAAGGCGGCAGGTCGGCGCCTTGACTCATTTTCAGGTGCCGGGTCACCGACCTGGCCCCACTACACCACTGCTTGTAAAATAATGGCTGTTTTGAGTTCAATACTCGGGGATTAATTAATGACTTATGATCTGAAAACATTAAAAAATATAGTTTATCAAAATAATTTAAGAAATTCAAAATAATAATCCAGGACCAGGTTATATGATTATGTAAAAACCCCCCAACGAATATAGCAGTAATTCATGTTTGCTTATTTCACAAGAAAGCGAAACGAACTGCTGTTTCCGACTTTAGTCCAATTCGCAATTTTAATCTATACGATATAAATTATTTTCACCGTCAATTCTTGGTGGAAAAACATTATAATTAAACCAAAAAAAACTCTTTTGCACTAACATTATCAGTTGATAATTCACGTTACTAGCAAAACCAGTCCTGATTTATAATGAATCTGTATATTAATAGTTTATAATGTCCGCCGTCTCATTGTCTGATTGTCTGATTGTCCTCAATTTCCCCTCCCTAGCCTCACCTCCCCAACATCACCCTCACCCTCCTAAAATTAAGTAACTTACGAAGTATATTTCTGCTACAACGAAAAATAATTGTTAACAAACTTAAACATTATTCCAAAAATTAAATAATTTACGAGGTCTATTTCTGCTACTACGAAAAATAATTGTTAGCAAACTTAAATATTATTCCAAAAATTAAATAATTTACAATTGAAATACTGCAGGGCTGTCGATATATGTCCCGAGGTATGTTTCTTCTTCTACAAAATATATTTGTTAGCAAACTTAAACATTTCAATTATTCTTAAAATTATATTATCTACAATTTAAATACTGCAGGGCAGGGCTCTTGATATATGCCCCGAGATATATTTCTTTTACTTTTAAAATTTCTGGTTTATTCAATAAATAGGTTTGTAATTTATTTTTCATGCCAGTAAATTTTCTGACTACTTAAAAATGCAACAAAAACCCCCCCGTTGAGGTCAACGGGCTTACAGCTAGTAATTTTCAACTATTAAAAACTGTATGATTCTTTACAAAATCAAAAAATGTTTTACATGGTGTTCACTAATGAATATTGTTGAAAAGGCATTAATTTAAAAAAAAACTTTTTTTAATAACAAAATAGGTTTTTTTATCATTTACTGTCACATGTTCGAAAAAAAATGGCAAGAGAAAGTTAAATGATGTACAATTTAAAAAAAAAAATCTTTCTTCTTTTACTAAAGAATTCAGCTACAATAACGTTTTTCATGCAGTTTTTATTGCCGAATTTACAAAAACATACATTTTTTTTTCATAAACGTGTGGTATATGTTAAGTTACCGTTTATATGCGACAGTAACTCATCAGAACAAGACCCGCTTCTGTCTGCCTGTCTGTCATGCAATAATCAATTCTCTCGTGGCATTGTATATCGAGAAAGTCTAAGTATTGTGCAATATACCAGCTTAAAGACACAGGTAACATTTGATTTTTGTTGACTGAGTTGAAAAAATCTTCAGATACCAGAATAGTATTCACCAATAGAGTCAACTCTAGGAAAAGATTAAGTGAACCAAAGACGGATAATGACGGAGTTCTTTGGTCCATAAATTATCACAATATTCAGGCTTGCAGACTTCAGTGAAGAAGGATGCATTCATTGTTCTGATCTCTTGAAAGCCTTGTGAACAGCGGTGGGCTGCCAATATCTTAACAAGGGATTGGGAAATAATATTCATTTTTTTTATCCATGTCCGCTCCCAATGTTGAGCATATGGCCTCCTTATGAAGGTATCTCAACAAAAGATTTTTTCTACGAGAACTGCTTGTTATTTAGTCTATGAACCTTTCTTTTACAAAGAGGGTAGTAGGAATAAAATGATAAGGATAAGACATGACTACTGATTAATTAATAGTATCGCCTAGTTGAATTGAAGGATCGGAAGAGTGGGAGGCAATATAAAGACGTCACAAACACTCATGCTTTCGAACAGAAAATATATAAATCGATCGAAAAATGCTGTTTCGTACTAGGACTCGAGCCCGTGAGGTCCGACACGGAAGCCCACAACGCTGAATGAAAAAATGAAGGGACAACTAATTTTCAAATTTAACCATCTACAGAAATTGCAGTTATGTGATGATTTGATCTAAGACGAATGATTTTCTTATCTTAACAAGGGGCTCGGCGTCCGCGCCTAAATTTAACAAGGGGCTCGCGCGAGCCCTCCCGAGTCCCCTCCAGCCCATCCTTGCTTGTGAATATAAGACATAAAACTAACATCACGTACAGCGACAGTCATGCGAGCCGATTTTACAAAATGTATACTTTCAACAAATGCCTTTATTTATTTAACGTATCTTATATTTATCTATGTATATTTAAAAAAAATGATTTTCTAATATGTATTCACTTTTAATATGCCCACGCTCAATTTAGAGCAAATGTAATCCTTATAAATCCTAGAAAATCACTTCATCAATTATTTAATTCAGTAAGTTACTCAACATCTCTTGTCAACGATGGAAAGGAAAGAAAGTTGTTTTTTTATATATGTGTATTAAATTAAATGAGCTTTAAGTACTATGGCGCGTTTGCGTCGAAGATCTTCAATATTCTTTCATCGCTGATGTTTTGATTATTTGCATTCTTTTCCCATCATTACCGACAGCAGAGTGTGATCATTACAGACGTGAACAATCCACAGTAAAGGCAAATCACTTTAACACCATATGCATTCATATGCAAATTATATTATACATTCTTCTCCATATACTTTACCCACACATACACATGCTTATACATACGATCGTATAAAAAAAAAACAAAGAAATAAATTAAAATAATTTGAATGATGCTAAGCGTTTTGTTTATACGCTGTAGAAGAAAAATCAAATCCATGGAAAGTCATCAGGCCGAACTGCTCTTTGCCTAAAACGATTATTAGGCACTGTCTTGTCATAGTTGTGAAAGTAAAAGATCGTTGGGTTAAAATGATGTCCTACGTCGCTGTGAAACTTTTGAGAAATTTCAAGAAAAAACTCGCGGTTAGTAGGTATTTTTGAGTCTCTATAAAGCAGCGAGTTGCTCACGTACCGCAGGGCGTTACATATCTGTCGCGGTGATTTACTCTTTACAATCTAGAGAATCTTCATATGTTTGGGGGAAGGATAGAATGTTAAGGTCAAGTGGTAAAAGAACAAGTATTAAGCTATTTGTTCTCATTGTCAAGCAGTATCACATAGATGAGTTGAATTATTAATCAATTAATTTGTAAACTTAGAGATTCTGACCCCGCAACCGAGTATAACGAAAGTTATAAATCATGTTTTTGGCAACATGTGCTGATTAAACTACTTGTGAATATGAAGATAGCTTCAGAGGTGTGGTTAACACCTACATGCCCTTGATGCAATCGTAAATAATTGAGCCATTCAATCATTCAACATTTCTCTTAATCACTTTTAAGGTGTTCACTGTCAATACTTGGTGGAATGGCATTATAATGAAAATAATAAAAGATTTTTAGTACTTTTTCCCCAAAAATTTTTTATTTGATCAGGACCGGTATTTGATCAGCATTATCAACTGATCAGTTCATCAGTTGATAATGCTCACGATGAGCGAAACTGGTCCTGATCACATAAATTTTATGTGGAAAAGGTACTAAAAATCTTTTATTATTTCTCTTAATATTGTCAATAAGTATTTATCATTTTAGGTATTCTAGCATGTATACATTTTTAAAATTATTTTTTAGCTTCTAACATAGGTTTAAATACTGTCAATAATCAGTGAAACTGAGATGCCATGGCTGGCTGGGAACGTGATTTTTTAGGATGGCATGTTACGGGTTAATAAAACACATCTGAAGATAATACAGTTTATACAGTTTGCTTGATAATTTTTCGTTGCATAAATCAGCTTCAAAGTTCAGTTCTTATTTAACTTGAATCGACAAAAATTTTGCACGAAAATAAAATAGTTATTAACATGTAATTAATAATGTTTTTACTGTAAATACTTGAAAAACAAAACATGTTATTAACATACGATTGCTGGTTATTATTTTGAGAGCAGTACCAGGTAGTTAATATTTTTGTTAATTATTTGATAATATTTCAATAATCCGAGTTTTATATTTAATCATTGAATCAAAGAATCTGTTTTCACTTCAAACGCAAATCACAACTAAACTATTCAAAATTGATTACATGAATAAAAGGTATGTTCAGAAACTAAAACTGTTGTTGATTTTTTCGGTTGTCTATCGAACATTCATCATAATTGATGTCAGAGTGATGACATTGAGCGCATCTAAGATAAACATTGTGGTTTTACTCTTGTAAAAATAATACATTTCCTCATCTTGAACATTTTTTGAAAGTAAACGCTACCATACTTATCAAACAAAAAAACCATTTCTCAATGTAATACAAGATTTTTATGCATAATGGCATGGTAGATTATTATTTTTAAATCGATCAAAAACTTTATTTCATAGATATGCTATCAGTTTCAACCATGATTATTTTAATGCTTTCTTCCATCTTAAAAAATAAGTGGACGATCAATATTACAATCTATAACCTATTTTTTAAAATAACCATAGTCATTGTAATACAAAATTTAAGCAATATTTTAATTTAAATAAATCATATTCAAATGAAATTTAGAACTTGAAAACGTTTCATGTTAATACACTCATTCATTACTAAGTATTAGAAACTTCAAGCACGGCATTATATTAGACACTACTTGTAACATCACTTATTTATGATAAAATTAATTCTAGACCACCTTTAACAAGTAATCATTACATATTCAATGTCAAATGATGACATTCAATATTTAAAAAAAATGTTAATAAAATAAATAAATCACTTATTTTTAACACATGTAACATATACTAAATAATCATAGTATAATAGTGAAACGTCAATTTGTTTTTAGTGATCCTAGCCTAGCAGTTTAAAAATATCATTTTTTTGTATTTTTATTTTAATTTACACTATACAATAAATCAATCATATACGATGACATCCGCTATTAAGCAAGAAATCTTTATCTGGTGTGCTTTTCAACAAATTGTTGAATTCCATATTTATAAGTTGCTTTTTATATTCAAACCTGACTGTCATGTTTTTGTAATACATTTAAGGTTCGTATTCTAGTCGTTTCTAGAAGTGATCTGTAGAATGTAAGCATTCTAGACAACCTACATAAGTAGAAGCGATGACTAACTTGTTGTTTGAGCTAAGATATTTATTTCTTATAAATGCAAGGGTAACGCACTTTCATTTCAGCTTCAGACAATCTTTACCTTTGGAGGAGTATGGACGTACATGTACTTTGGTGCCATTTTTTCTGTTAATGAGTACAAACGTACTTTTAACTCAACACAGCAGTGTCTGTCTGTGAGGATATATAATATACTTTAAGTATAAATTATATATATATACATAGGAAAAAAATCACACAATTGGCATAATAAAAAAACAGTAAAGTAAAGTAAGGTCAGTAAAGATCTATTTACTCCTCTTAAGGTAAAGTATTATACGTAAATTTTAGGGTGTTCACTGTCAATACTTGATGGAAAGGCATTATATTAATATAAACACAATGTTCCTTTTAAAATCAGGATTGGTACCATTTTCAACTGATAAGAAATATATCACGTTTAGGGTGTTCACTGTCAATAATTGGTGGAAAGGCATTATATTAGTAAAAACCCAATATTCCTTTGTACTTCATTCCACTTTATTTAATGTGTCAGGACCGGTTTCGCTCATTACGAGCATCGTCAACTGACGTTGACGATGTTCAGTTGACGATGCTCGTAATGAGCGAAGCCGGTCCTGACATATTAAATAAATTGGAATGAAGTACAAAGGAATATTGTGTTTTTACTATGATAAGAAATATAATTTAACAGTGTTATTAATACAAAAATAAATTAAAATGAAAAGGTGCAAACAACAATTGACATTGAAAAGAAATTACAAATTACATTAAAAGTGATTCTATAATTACACAAAATTAAAATATTTAACACCTCTAACATATAATTAAAAATATAATCTTTGATGGTTTTTAATTATATGTTAAAGGTGTTAAACGTGACACTGTTTAAATTGATACTAAATATTGGTGCACTAGGCTAACAAGAGCCGCTCTACACTTCTTCTGCAAAAGAAATACTATAATAGTATACTTTATACTATGCTACTATACTTAAAATGTTCAGTGACTTTTCTCTTTATGGTAAACCACCGCAGGACCAATTACCAGATTAACGTCGATAAAATTTATTAGGAGAATGTTTTTTAATTTACGCGTAATAATAAAATCATTGCAATCGCTTGTGATAACTCAAATTTATTATAGAGACGAACTTGACACCGGGTGAAACTGTAGCTGGTTATGATAGCAAAAAACGTTTTGCTTGAGTTATGTTCGCACAAAGTCCAATTTACGAATGCGAATCTCTAACGTATAATATAATATTTTCTCTTGTTTAATGTGATATTATACGAGTTTTGGATAAATAATGTTTTTATCTTTTGGGTCTCAGTGTGGAGAGTTTGAACTAAAATTAAACATCTTTAAAAAAAAACTGTTAGTTAAACACTTCCCCTACGGTGCTAAAAAATACTTCCGATATGTTTCTAGCCTTTAACTGGATAGCTGCCACAGACTAGATATCTCGTCAAATTTTTCGTGCTCAACACGCCAGAGACCTCGTAAATAACTAATTAAATTATATGTATTTAAATATAGGAAACAAGAGTGGAGAATTTGGCAGATTTATCTGCTCATTCAAAATTAGTAGATAAAATTTTCTGTAAAAACAACTTATGCCCATTTGTGTTTGGGTGTAGCATTTTAATACCTTCATTTGCATTGTTCACGTGATTTTCTGAAATCAAATGTTTTTTGAAAGTCTACGTATTTTTTTTTAATCTAAAAGTGGCTATGTGTTCTGAAAGTCTAGTTTTTAAGGTTCTTTCTGTTTTTCCGATATAGAATTTTGTGCAACATAAGCATTGTAGTCTATGTATTAGTCAACAATAATGAAGAAGAGTTTGGTGGTTATATTCTCCGAATCAAGAGCAGATACGAAATATTTAAGTAACTTAAGATATTTTGACAGCAGTTAAACGTTGTTCACCATTATAGAAAATACGACATCGTTAAATCGATCATGACCATCTATCAAAATATCTTGCTTCTACTGTTTATTCATGATAATTTTAAAGTTTATTCACATTTCAGGTTTTTGAGAATGATTATTTGCTTGTTCTCTTCAAGTTTATATCCAGTTTTTTTTTATTTTACGTAATTATTACTTATTGAGAATTAATTGTTACAATTACAGTGGAACCTCTAATTACACTACCACAAATTACGCGCTGGCTTGAATTATTCGCCGCAAATCTCCCAATTGCACTGTCGCATTCCATTGTCGTTGCTACGAGACGGTCGTCTGTGCAGCGCATACAGTCAAATTTTGGCTATCTTCTAATAATTTAACACGTGCCAGGCTATACACGTATAGCTGGGCGACTGTCTATGTTTTGGATTTTATCACTTAGTAACTAAATATTTTGTCTATATTTTATTTTTTTGCAAAACTAAGGGAAATCTTAGTTCAGCATTTTTTATGGAAAAAACCAAATCTCTATTTTTTTATGAGATTCACTCCTCCAATTACACTACAGCGAATTACACTGTCCCGACTTAAGTGTAAAAGGAGGTTTTACTGTATGTTAATGCCTACTCAATAAAATAAAATTTCTTCAGTGTGTAAGATTTCATTTGAATCATCGCTCGTTGCTCGTGAATCATTCGTATATGAAAGTGTTTTGGAGTTGGTCCAATAGTCCTAATTTGCATTCTGTTTGAGCGATCCATACATATTGGCGATTGTAAAATTGGTAAGGCAAGATCAATCGCAAATAATTAGAAGGACGTTGGAAAGTGATGTAGTGCGATTTCATTCCGTTGAATAGTATAATATTATAAATAGGTTTCATTTCGCCATTACTTTCCAGAATTTCTGCTCACAAAGATAATTGGCGTGGCTATTATAACAATAACAAAAAATTTACATTCAATAGTGCTGTAATAAAATGCAATGTTGAGAACAGTGAAATTTTAATATCAACGTTAATATTATGTGTTGTTAACACGACCAGACCAATTAATTAACTCGATAGAATACATCCAATTCTTACCATGTAAGTCTTTATTTTAAAGTGGTTTTAAAAAATGTTTTAAACTAACTTAAAATTACAAACACACCTGAATTACTATTCTTTACCTTATCAGAATGAAAAAAATAATATTTTTCGAATCGTTAAAATTATGCACATTCACACAAGTTTTGTCACTAACGACCTGGGTTTCGCTTTCCGGCATCTTCAGGCGTTCAAGTGAACGGATGAACTTGAACTGACGCTTAGTAAATGAATGTATCGTGTTTATATAATAAATAAATGTATCATTTAGTTGAAAGCCATTGCTGGCAAAAAGGATTAACACGTGGTTCAGAGACGAAACTTGTGTGAATGTACATAATTTTAACGATTCAAATTTTATATTGAAATTCCACCAAGTACCTTCAGTCGAAATCTTATATTTACTTTTCATTATTACAGTAAGCTTCTGATTATTCGTGTGCGGATTATCCGTGCATTAAATCAATATTTATACACTATTACAAAATATACGATATTTACTTTTAACATTGATTGATTGAGCACATTAATGAGTTTAAACTTCAACAAATGTTTGTATAAATATTTTATAATTTTCAGTGTAAAATGAAAGTGAAAATGGAAATGCTTAATAATCACAAGTAAATCGTTGTTTTTTAGTAAGTACTGTAAAACAAAACCTAACTTTAATTGAAAGATGTTTGAATATATATTAAATCTTTACAAAGAATTTGGACGCCGTATGATATAAATGAAATAACCAAACTTTGGAAATAAAAACATTAATAACGCATCTACTAATGGATTCTCAAATATCATCTCTAGGAAAATTTAAACAATTATTATAAAACCGCTTAAAGATTTTTGTAATCAAACCAAAGATATTTTTTTTTTTTTTTAATATTAAAAATAAATTATAGCCTGCTGTAGAAATCTATAATATAATGTGTACAATACAATAAGAAAATCTTGGAAGCTTGAAAATGCTTGCAACTCATTCTAGCAATCTTCAATTTTTCCGTTTGCGTACTTTTTAACCTTATTCTTGGTGTCAAATAGTATAAAAACCAATAAAATATCCTGATTGACAGATAAAGTTAGTGAGACGATCTTACGTAGATTTATCAAACAAAGAAAGTCACTTAGTGATGAAGTAAGTTTTTGATTTTTAATGTATTATATAAAAAAGACACTTAAGTAACGCAGGGTTTTTTCATATTTTTTAAACACGTAGTTCAAAAAGTTCGACATCACTGTTGTATAGCGTTAAACACTGCCGTGGTGGATTTAGAATGTAGATTAACTTCACGTAAAAATTAACGAGTTATAGTTTATCAAAGAGATAACGATCTTCTCTTGCTTGCATTGAATATGCCTGACTCGGTGGTTGAACGCACCGGTGTTTTGAGCTAAAGTGCGTTGCCATTGTCGGTCGCCCGTGACCTCAAGATTCTGAAGACACCTGTTCGAGCTCAGCTATAATAATGAATGTTAGGCAACTCGGTGCAGCATAATAGCATGGATGAATGGCCTCTCAGGAAGCAAATACCTTCCCATTACGCTTCAATTGCTTTTACATCCAATCTATGCTGCAACAATGAAGGGTTACGAAATTTACGGAATGAGCAAAGTTAGTTACCTTGAAAGATGTTAATATCGACTTTTGGTCGGAAGACATTCATCATTTAAAAATGTTACATTATTCATTGTACTTATTTTATCATTTTTTTTTCCATGTCCACTCTTAATGTAGGAGCATGTCTCCTAGAAGCATCTCAGAAGAAGTTTTTATTTATGAAGTGTTTGTTACTCAGTCGCTCAACTATTTAGGGAGAGGAGAATAATGCAAGACTAGGAGGTAACTAATCGCTCTCGCTTGACTTAGAACTGGAAGGTAACGGAAAACTCATGACAATAAAAGAAATATATTCGATAAATCGCTTGACAAATTGTTCGTACTAGAGCTCGTCAGATTTCAAATTGTTACTTTTTATGTAAAAAAAAATGCTAAACAACATTAAATATATATTATATTGTATGTTTCCTATTTTTTGTAATGTATCTCAGCTCATTTTAATTTTATAATTAGATAATTGAGACAACTTTAAGCTCGTTACATATTTTCTTTCACAAACTTTGTGTCAACTTGCTATACCATGCAAATATATAATAGTTAAACTATTAACTTAATGAATACAAAGCACAAGCTTAACCGTAATTATATTTGTTCATAAAAACAGTGTTTTATAACCATAAAAGAAAAATATATAATTTTAGCCGATTCTTTCTTTCTATTATAACAATAGTGAAAAACATGTTCTAAAAATATATAATACGGATTGTTTTTTTAGAGGATTGTTTTTCGAATTAGCAACACCTTTTCAAGTGACAGCCAATTTGACAGCTGACAGGTGATTTGTACTCAGCTAAATTTGTTATTTCATCATGAATAGACTTACGCTAGAACAACGCTAGAAAATATTACAAATTTATTTTGAAAGCCAAGGTTTTTTTTAAATTTAGATTTATTAAAAAAGGCTTATTTTTTTTGGAGTTAGAAAAATTTACAAGCTATTATTGAAACGCAGTTACATCCAACAAAGATCACTGTGCTTTATGGGCTGGTGAAATTTTTGGTATATATTTCTTCAAAAATGATGCCGTCTAGAACAACACAATCAAAATAAAGTGCTATAGATTCTGATTACTGGAATTTTTCTCAATTGAATGGCATCAATGTGGAACAGCTGTGGTTTCAACAAGAGCAAACCACAAAACATGCCACACCGCGCGCACCACAGTCAATTTATTGAAGGAAACATGTGGGCGCGATTTCGCGTAATGAATCTGTGAATTGGCCTCCAAGCTTGTGTTATTTTATACCTTTAGATCTAGATAAACCAAAGACAATATAAGTCTAGAGGTTTGAAAGTGAAAATGTATCGTGTTATTGACGACATACGGCTCCAACTGCTCTAAAAATGTCGAAAATTGAACTTTCAAATTTCGCTTTCTTGGAGCCATTCGCGACGCCCATATGACTGAAACCATATTTAAACACTGATAACATAAAACAATCTTTCCAATTAAGCCAATGCATGGCCAGTACGAAAATTTCTCTGTGTTTTATTTTAACTCTAAAAAACAACCACTTTTATTTATTTAATTAAAACTTAAAACTGTTTTCCCATTTTGAGTGACTATAAGATAATTTACAATTCATTCTGTTTAGCAAAACTAGACTAGATAAAATATTTAACTGTGAAACAAATACGACTTTGTATGAATATGTTTTTTTAGAATTTGAATTATACTATGCATGTTTCAGTAATCATCATTTAATTCTGTTTTGTTATGCATTAACAATTTGAAGATATATGATGCATTTCTTTTTCACTTACTTAACACTTCGCTGATTTCTTTTTTCGCAAACACTTTTAAAATTTTATTCATAAAATAGATTGTACCAATGATCTAAGCATCGTGCATAGAGTGAAGCTACTAACATAAAATAAATTGGCAATTTATTTTTTCGAATGTAGTTATTCCAAGTTTTATTATTTGTCGGTGGCGAACCATTAATATTTATCTACATTCAATTCTTAACTAACAACTCAATCGACACTCTTGTAATTAAAAAATAATAAGTATCATATCCCGGTGACAAAAAACAGACAATCAAGCGATATTATTATTTATTTTTACGATATTGCCTACTAAAAAAATTTAGATCAACTTTCGTAATACACAATTAGAAAATCATGTACAATATTATGTTTTAGCTTAGTACATCATAAAAAGTAATGATTTTTTTAATCTTGTATGTCGTGCATAAAATATTACCAAACCATATTTCGGTCTTCGTTTATGAGTTGTTAATATTCATTTTTTTTATTATTTAATTCGGCATCAAATAAAATTAATTGATAAAGTAAAAGTATGTACATAGTCCATGTATAAATTGTCTATTTTAACTTTTTACAGTGTACATGAGACAACAAACGAAAACACAAGCTTATCAATGTATATTATGACTATTCTACGTATTGTGTTACTAAAAGTGTCATCATTTTTCCAATCACTTAATAGAAGACAATCATAATTTTTATCAGAGTAGTAACATAGAAATACTCCATAGAGTAAATAAAAAAGGCTTAAAAGTAAATAAAAGTATCAACAGTAAAGAAGTGTTATTAAACAATATTGCTCGCTTCTGCTAAATTTATTTTCAAAACCATTCCAAATCGATGAAACTCATTAGTTAATGATTTTGTAATGCTAACATCATTAGTAGTATCATTATTGTTGTCTGTTTCTTGCTACCCGTTTTTATAATATACCATATCGACTGTGGAAAGGAAAAAGGACGTAATCTACACATAACAAATTTTACAGGAGACACAAAAAACGTTTGTTGATGATTTTGGGCCAAAGGCAAATTATGCAATATACACAAACTTTTAGTGCATGGAGACTGATAAATTGGTTTTAATTGACTTTATGACCTATTAAAATTTATTTTAGATACTAATTTTGCATTTTTAGCTTACATCCCTTCGATAGAATGTGTATTAAGTTGTATAGATTGTGATTATTGAAAAAAAGCTGTTTTGAAAAAACTGTCGGTTACGTCCTTTTTTCTTTCCACATTCGATATTAAAATCATTCTTACTTTATTACATAAACAACCTTTGTGATAGTTAGATAGTCTGAAGATGTCTCTGAAAGAGGCGAATCACATGTCACTATTAGTAACACAATACGTGGAATAATCAAAGTTATTTTTAATTTTATATTGAAATTAACTTCCACAAAGTTACCGCTGGGTCCATCGAGAGTAATATTGTAGAGTTTTGCACTCCATTTTCTGAAGAATAAATTAATATATTGTATACAAATGCAATCGCTTCACTTTCGTTGTACTTTTTTATTTCTCTTTAACGAAATAAACCTGCATACCTTCACCGTGAATGTTTCGATACACTAAAAAACAAGCTACAGTCGTTCAATCAAATCGTTCATGAATGTTAAGGTAAAAGTCAAACAGACATTGCCATTAATAAAAACAAAACACAATCTGTAACAGTTTTCTGACTTTTATTCACAACTTGATTACAACCGGTTTTAATCATTCGTGACTGTCGAATACTAATGGTATTTTCAAATAAATTATTTTGAAATTCTCACTCGCTGAGCGAATTTCAGATATTGTTACGAAAATGTGGAATATGGTAGGGCTCAGAAAGACAACAGTTTTCATAGTCCTAAAATGTTGACAAATCAATTAAAACGTATTTTTTGTAGATATAACGTCTGAACAAGGTATTATGTATTATTTTTCGTTTAACCTAGTTATTTTATTAACATTGACACTATCCGGTGAAATCAGTTGAATAACTGCCGTGTTTGCTATATTTATTTATTTTTAACCATGTCCGCTCCCAATGTGGAGAATGTGGACTCCGAATGGAGTTTATCTCAACAGAAGTTTTTCTACGAGAACTGCTTGTTACTCAGTTGCTCAACCCCTCTTTTTCCAAAGAGAGTATGGATAGAAGGGTAGAGCTAGGACAGGACTAGTGGTAAGCTAATCGCTCTCGATACGCCCGTTCATAGGATAGGATGGGTGGGAGTGAGGAATTGAAGACATCACATACATCCATGCCTACGAACAGAAATTCATAAATCAATCGAAAAATCAATTTATAAAACTGTCCGCACCGGGATTTGAACCCGTGCCCTTCGTAACCAAAGCCAACGACGTTGACCACTCGACCACATAGGTGGTATTGCTATTTAGGACTATGTTAACTTTCACTAATGTTACAAAGTCAATTTTATTGCTCAAAAACGCTTTATGCGAAATCATCAGCTCTATCTATAATACATGACCGCTTATCAGATATTTTTTTTATAAAACATTGAGACTGTCGTCTTGGTTTTCAGAGCTCTCAATTGATTGCGCATTATTGTCAAAATATAATGTTTTGCCATTGTAAATGGTTGGTATAGTACACTATGGAAGATAATGTACCGTGTACTATATACAGCGGTGGGCTGACAATACATTAACAAGGGACTCGCTTAATTTCAAAGCGATTCTCGGTGTTCTGGAGAAGGAGTGAATTCTGTATCATTTCTATGCCATTATATGCAACACTTAAATAAGCAATATGTAGTTACTTAAACACACATAATATGTAACAATATGCAGTTGACCGTAAACTTATCAAAGCAAATGGCTAAAAATGTACTACTGTGTCTACTGAAGCTGTATTCGATAATATATGTTAGACATTGCAGCAATATACTAATTTGATCTGAGAATATTGTTTTCTCATAAATTAAAAAGGTACTCGCCGGCTGTTGTAAAATTTAACTAGGGAACTCGCGCAAGTCTTTTCAAGCCCCTTCCAGCCCACCCTTGACTATATATGTGTGTTGATAGACTTTTGGGCCTGTGGTGCTCATGGTCTCAAATTCCAAAAAGGATATTTTTTAAATTGATATTTGTAAATTTATCTAAAATTCTTTTCTACCTATTTAATCCTTAAAATTGCGGGTAGCAAGAATGATTAACTAACCAACAATCCAGTCTAAGCCTATCTTATTTCCACTCTCAAAAAAGATTCGTTGAGCTCAAAGTTATTTTTTTTAAAAAGTTGACGGAAGCTTATTCATTGCGGCCTTAAAAAATGTGTTGAAATTACCATTAAAATCTCTCCAAAACTTTTGAAATTATCAACTTTGTCAATCATTCATTTGGTATAAGTGATTTATAAACTTAAATTTAAGCTAGATTTAATGTTTTACCCACACACGTTTAATATAATGAACTCATTAATTGTAAAAATATGCATATCCATGATTTCAATTTCTTAGTCGGTAACTTTTTAAATTAATTTATGTTGAATCAGGGCATGGATACCTGATTGACAGGAGAATGCTAAAAACGAAAGTATAACTAACCTTTTTGATGTCAACTGACTAATGTATCTGGAATTCAGCAGTGGATAAACGCCTCTAAAGCACAACTCATTGGTTTATTTTTTGAGTCACTATAGAAAATTTAATACACATATGAAATTTAATATTTGATTACATAATTATTATTTTTTTACCTGCAGGTAACTCTAAACATTTATTCAAAAAATAAATCACTTGTTTGTACTTATTAAACAAGTATTGACAGTAAAAACCTTATAAATACGTAGTATCTTTGTTTTCAGTTGTGGTATTTACGGGGTCTAATCTTGAATCGACAGTTTTGAAAATCAATTCTAAAATCTGTTACATACTATTTTTTCTAGCTCCTCCAAAATTTCTATTTTAATTTTGTGTTTTACTTATCTCGACTCTCGCTTTTCAATCTTTTGAATATTTTATATAAAGAGTACACATGGCGACTGTCTAATTATTAGACACTCATCACATCTTTCTATCCAACAAAAAAAAATGGATTTAGTAGGAGAGAATTTAAGATTTCGACTGTAGGTCCTTGGCGGAATTTCAATATTAAATTTGAATCGTTCAAATTATGCATATTCACACAAGTTTTGTCACTACACTGCCTTTCGGCATCTTCGGGCGTTCAATCACACGGATGAACTTGAACTAACGTTTAGTAAATGAATGTCTCGTGTTTATATAATAAATAAATGTTTCCTCACTAAGTTTAAAGCCATTGATGGTAAAATGGATTAACCCATGGGAATGCCCACAGGTTTGAATGTTCCTGAAAATACCGAAAGTCAAAACCCGGGTCATTAGTGACAAAATTTTTGTGAATGTACATAATTTGAACGATTCAAATTTAATTTTAAAAGGAGAGGTTGAAAATATGACTTCCTACCATATTCCGTAAAAAAACATTTTTATGATTATTTTTTAGGAGTTTTTATGGTACATATAGATGTTTCATAAAACCAAATACACAAAAATTAATATTTACATAGTTCGATATGAATAACTGATATACAAAACTTTATTGTGACAATACACAAGTTTGTAAATAAATATTATTACAATTGTATGCGAATTATATATGTTTTTTAATTAAAAAATGAATTCTGTTTGGCACTCGTTCAAGTCTGAGAGATTGTTTGGCGGATGTTTTTTTATTGCGGCGAAAACACATCGTAATTATTGCTAATTACCAGATTTCATATCGAGGTTATGCTCATTACACTTGAAAATATTTTTCTTTAATTAAAGCTTGAATAAAAAATTAAAATAAGAGGTCTAGGTCATAATCCCGACGATTGAACTATTACAACGGTGATGATATTCATACAAACAGCGATTGAATTGTTCTGTTAACCTAACCTGCTTTTCTGCTAAGTTAAACTCATATTAGCTTGTAATATATATTATATGCAATGTCTCTTGTCTTGTGTAAACTTTAGTATCCCGTAATGGTGGTCAATTTCGAGAGCTGATTAAGCACAGCATAAATATTTTTGACACAGTACTTTAACAGATAAACTAAAATAAATCTATGAACGATTATATGGCCGTTATTTTAAAGCTACTCTTTTGTTTTCTACTGCATTTACTACGCTTTGTTACTAACATGTTGACAAATCATCAATCAAAACAGTGATGCTTATTAAAATTTACTATGAAGATTAGTGACGAAACCAAAATCGAAAATTTTCGCGCGTTTTTATTATGAATATGTACTTTATATTTTTAGAAAAATTTAGTTGAATTTTAAACTGTAATCTTTTGATTGATATGATATACGTATTATAACGAGGAAAATAAGACTTCATTTTTTAAAAAAAAGTATCGTTCTTTAATTATACAGGTTTTTGTCTTATCTTAGCGTTGAGTCGAGCAGTACGTAAATTATTAAAATAATACTATTATAATCGAAATAATCATATTATTTTTATTATTTACATACGACACGGATTCAGCGGTAGGGCAAGACAAAAACCTGTTTTTTCATAAATAAAAATTCAAAATTGTTTTTATATACTCGATAACAGTGACTTCCAACCTGAGATACGTAAACAGTCCAAAATATTTATTTAGCCTATAAAACGTGTCTTTATTACTATATGAAAGAAAGAATGGGGAGGCGCGAAGATATTTTTTTCTTCAAAGAGAGGCGCAGTAACATAAAAGTTGGAAACCACTGTACGTTATATTGATAATAGTTGAAAATAAGATATGATAAAATAAAAACTCATTGTTTTATACAATTGCCAGTTACGTTCAACTAGTGAGTATTTCCAATAGATTCACATAGTCATTTGAAAATGGCAAATGTTTTTTTTAGTGATTCATAATTTATAAAACATACTTATTTTAAAAAAAAAATCTTTTTCAGAATCTTCCTGGCTGTAGATTTTGTTTAAGTATGTACACACACCAACTACTTGGAAGCGGGAAAAAACAGGAAACTATCATTAAGCCTATTCACTATATCAATGTAGCATTTTATCACCTTGTCAAAAATTTCCCAAATTTTGATTATATTTGTAATTACTTTCAATCGCCATTCTAAGTTTTATTAATCTAGGATGACTTTTTAATTATATGTTAGATGTGTTAAACATTTTAATGTTAGAATCACTTGTAATTAGTAATTTCATTTCAATGCCAATTTTTGTTTACAACTTTTCATTTTTGTATAAATAGCATTGTTAAATTATATTTCTTATCAGTTGACAATGCTCGCAATGAGCGAAACCAGTCTTGACCTATTAAATAAAGTGGAATGAAGTACAAAGAAATATTGTGTTTTTATTAGTAGTTAATTTATTTCTTCCTATAACTAAAAGTTGAAAAAGAAACTTTCCGTTCAGCTAATTCAAAATAGTCTTCGGAAGTATGTATTCATAATAGTAAAAATAATACAGCAAACTAATGATGTAGTGAGATTTCTTACGCATAAATTAATATATTACTGTTTCACTGTTTATTATTAAAGTAAATCAAATCTCTTTCTATTCTTCCTATTGTTTGGCCATTTTTGATAAATTTTCTTTTTGAATACACAATTGTGAACGAAATGTATTTATCATAAGCGTATTTAGGCTCTAATTAACGCCCCAATTAGTCAAGAAACGAATATTGACTTTGTATTTCTGAGCCCCACTTTGCTTTCGCCAGAAAAGAAGAGTTTTCGTTGCTTAATTATTAGACCATGCCATTTGAAGAGCTAATTAATTCTTCACATCTTCACACTCAAATTTAATCCATAAACACATAAAAATTGTCTTACAATAACAACAAATGCATTTTGAACTTCAGTATTTTTAATTTATTAAACTATATTTGATTAATATGTATTCGGTATATGTAATTGAATTTTTGATAAAAAATTTAAGTTGGTGCAGTTTTTTTAATCCATTTACGCTCCCAATGTGGATCATATGGACTCCTAATGAAGTTTTCTCAACAGAAGTTGTCCGCGAGAACTATTTGTTACTCAGTCGCTCAAGCTCTCGTTTTTCAGAGAGAGTAATATGGATATAAAGATAATACTAGGACAGGACAAGTGGTTCACTAATCGCTCTCGCTACACCCAGTTTTAAATGGAACGGAAGGATAGGCTGGAATTTTTAGACCCATGCCTTCGAACAGAAATTGACAAATCGATCGTTAAAATGCTGTCCGTACTGGGACTCGGACCCGTTAAATTTGGCACGGAAGCCAACAACGTTAATCGCTGCACAATATACCTGACATAATGCCTGTTGTCAAACATGTGAAGATTTTGACCAAATATTTTATCAAAATTGTTGAATAAGCCTTTAGGGTCATATTTGAGTACAATACAAAAAAATGTCATTTTTATAACATGAAACTTTCTTCCATATGATGAAGAAATATATAAAACACGTAGTAGTATTTTATATGAAATATTTAAATAATGATCGATTTTTAAACGATTCAATTTTCCTTGTTGATTTATCTGATATAGCAAAGTGTGTAGCAATACGCGCCAATAATAAATTAAATGTTTACATTATCGATAAACCCAGTGGTGTAGTGGGGCCAGGTCAGCCACCTGGTACCTGAAAATCCTCTCTCTTGGACTTGTAACTTAATTTTTAAGTACATACATATATTCAAAATAATGTTAATAAAATTTAAAAGCCATTATGTCAAAATTGAAATACCGAACGGATTTTACAAAAACAAATGTACACATGTAACATGAAGAAATACAACCCCTCTTTTAGGATCTAAGCGTTTGTCATTCTTCAAAAAAATAATTGCGCCTTTTTTTTATTGATTTATTGTTAAAACTTGTGGTTTTTTAACTTTGGACGAATATAAAAAAAAAACGAAAAAAACAGGGAAGAAATAAATGACTGACTTAGTACTTATTTATTTACCACTACGCCACTGGGTAGACCTAATCAGAAGCCTTGCAAAGAAATTTGTTTCTTCGTTTTTTAATATCAATGCGGTTTATTTGATTGATTGATATTATAAATAAAGAATGCATTTTTTTGTTTGTAGTTCCAAAAAAACGCATGTTATATTCGACACCATATCATCGGTTAGACATTGTGATCTATGAAATGATGATTTAGAATACTTCAAATGATAGAAAGTCGTATTTGTATTGCAATGTTTTCAAGAGTGGCTGGAGGGAGCTCGGAGGGGCTCGCGCAAGCCACTTATTAATTTAAGGAAAACAATATTTGTAGATCTTTTGCTATAAAATGTATACATATACAATATAATTTAGCTAAAGAATGCAGTGATGCATGTTTATAATGATAATATTAATTATTTTTGCTCCAAATTGAGAACTTTTGATTCTTGCAATGCTATGTAGATATTGATTAATATTAATAATATCGATTGATTTAATAATTATTGCTTATAGTTGTATAAGAGTCAATAAAAAACCCCACCCTTCTTTAGTAGACGGCGAATATTTGATAGATTAAGCGAGCCAATTTTTAAGCTATTGCCTGCTGAATGTTTCGCTTATTTTAATTTTCTTTTCCATATGCGCTTATGTAATCATTGTATAACTTAAAAACTGTATCTCGCATGACGTATTGTTGACTCCAGATTGCCTGAACACATCAAACTGTCTATATTAATGTTTTGTTTCTTTTTTAAATAATTAAACGTGAACAAGTTTCCTGTAAGCTGCGCGCGCGCACTCCAACACAACTATTTAAAAAAATGTAATTGGAATAACCATAGTTGACCGAAATAAATAAGAAATCAAACACTTTAATAATTTAAATATAATTAATTTCTTACCTTTTATAAGAACAATAATTTAAACTTAATTGAGTATATTATATGAGGATTAGTTGTAAGCGACAGAATTTGATTTTTTTTAAAATAAATATATAAAAAATGTTATTAAATTTATTGGTGACCAATTATTTGTTTCATTCTGCTTATTTTTAAACTTTTTGCTTGATTTTATTTTATGTAAAAAATAGAATGACTTTTGCTGTTTCCTTTACAAAATAATTAATACAAAAATATATATATATAATACATATTTGACAAATTATGCCGCGCATTTTATGGGTTGGCAAGCGCAGCCATTGAATTTTCCGTGCAGCTAACATCTTGTCTAGATAGTGCATTGACAGTGAACAGATAATATGTTGCATTGTCTGATAATATGTTGCATTGCAGTATAACTTGCATTGATAGTGAACATATAATATGTTTTATTCTTACATAATATATTTTTAATAGACACTGTATATTTTTTTAAATTATTTCTTTTGAGTAATACAGTCTTCTATAGAGAAGCAAACCGGATAGATAAATAGGATCAATATAATTATAATGCATTCTAACGAGTTATAATAAGTAATATGCAGACAACGTGATTTTTATATAACAAGTTAGCGGATATTTTATGATACAATAAAAATGTTCTATCAAAAGCGTTAAAAAAAACCCCGACATTCCAAACACGTCTTATATTATTTTTTGCTTAATGTTGCCACTATAAACATTGCAGTTTTTATCGTTATCAAATTCGCTCAACTTAGGTGACCACATTTCAAAATCTGTAGAAACATATTTTTCAGTCGTGTAATGTTCTAAAGAAATATTGTCATTATATTTTAGGACTGCGTAATAATTTTTTTAAAACGCACGTTTTACACAGTGAAATATTCTTTTATTTAAGAAAGATCAAGATTACATCAAATAAATCGAGCTTTCAAAAATTTGACAAACTTACCGAAATATTCCCAACCGTTTTCTTACACTGCCATTGTTAAGCAATATAATAATAAATATGAGTTCCTAATGAAGTATTAACGATACTGATTGTATGTCAGTTATTTAACTTTTTTCTCTTGATATTGCAGGAATAAAATGACGTTTAAAGAAAGGATTCGTAAACACTTTACACACACTGTCCACTAAAAATGAATACTATATTTTTACTCAAATTATTTGCCATTTTTGTTTTATTTTTATATTGTAATATTTATAGTGATAATTCAAGACTACATTTTTTTTAAATAACCCGATAATGTTTTGCATTACAATCCTTGTATAATTTCCATCAGCACTAATTATTATTTTTTTAAACCAATAAAACAAATTCATAATAATTTATTTTATTTTTTGCCATGTCCGCTCCCAATGTGGAGCATATGGAGTTTATCTCAACATATGTGTTTCTACGAGAACTGAGAATAGAAGGATAGGGCTAAGACAGGACTAGTGGTTAGCAAATCGCTCTCGATACGCCTTTCCGTGGGATAGGATGGGCAGGAGGGGGGAATTCAAGACATTACATACATCCATGCTTTTGAACAGAAATTTATAAATCGATTGAAAAATCAATTAACAAAACTTTTTGATTCGAACCCGTGCCCTCCGTAGCCGAAGCCAACGACGTTGACCACCGGACCAGACAGGCGGCATAATAATTTCTCAATATTTTTATTCAGAGTAAATATGCTATAAATTGTCTAATATAATAGCATCTTTTGAATACTTTATCCACTGATATAATAATTAATTCGGTTTGAGGGGTTATTTGGGGTTATTCATTATAAATAAGCTTCTTTACAAATGGCATATTATTTTGAGTGTTTGCCATTGTTTTTTTTAGTTAAAAACGTCCCGATTAACAATATCATACGTACCATTTTTGTTCGTATATTATTTATAAACGCTGGTCTTCCTAGCTACGTGTCCTTTCTAAATGAATGCTGGCCGGTTTTTCTAAATTGCCGCCAAAAAAAGCAAACCATCACAAAAATGGCCGTGACTGGTGACAGTTAGTGGCAATGGCCTCCGTTTACGTTTTATTTTTGTTATGTTGCAGCCACGGAACTGGCGATTTGCGAGAAAGTTTTCGGTCCGTCATTGTTACACATTTTTATTTCGTTTAACATTTCTTTACGTTGGCAATAATGTGCAGGTGTTGTGTGGCACAATCACATTACTGCAGGATGCGGGAGAGAGGTTCTGCGTTAATCGATTATTTTTATTTATGCGTTTAAAATAGCTATCATTAAAAGAGTCGATTGCTAACAGTCTGTCAAACGTTCCCATAAATACTTTTATTTTTTGGTAATGACAACACTTTAAAGAAGCAATGAATTTTGAATTATTTACCGCGTAGGTGTTTTTTGAAAATAGAATGTGTAACAAATAATATGAGAAATCGTACCAATAAAACATTAAAGTATGAATTGACACTCATTAATTAAATATATATACCAAAACAATTTATTTGAATTTGTGTCAGTTGTACAAATGTACTGAACTCTGTCTTCGATAATATATGCATCTCTTGGACTGTGTTATCAATTGTAAAGTCGATATTATTAATTTCTTACTACCATTAACCGTAAATGACATTAGCTATTTGAATAATCTCAGATGCATAATTTTTTCAGCCATGTTCTTTTTTTACTTGCTGCACGTAAAGTTTTATAAAGCATTTCACTAGAAGCCGTTTTACGTCAACTGCTTGTAATTTCGTTTCTCAACAGATACGGAAGGTCTAATTGTGTTTTTATTTGTCCCTTTTTTAAATTAAATAAGTATCGAAAAATCAATAATTTATGTTCTTAACTGTAAACCAACCAAGTGTTGACCACTCGGTTACAGCACCAACAAACTAAGTATAGTTCTTTATTTTTAAAGCATTAATTGTGGTCCTCTAAAATATGTAATTTTTAATATGTTCAAATTACTAACGATTTCTTGTACAACAATCATTACGCAACTCGGTAAGTAAAGATGAAGTGACTTTTGAAAGAAAGCATGACCATCACGAGGTTTTAAAACCAGTTTTTTAAAGCTCCATTATATATCTACTTTCAAAAGTCACTAAAAATTATCAGAATGTAATTTTTGTTTTAAGCTTAATTATTTTTGCCAACCAGATGTATATAATATACCATTTTTAATGTCTATAAATAATAATATAATCACTGGCTTAATTAACACAAGGTATGTTAATACTGATTATAATATTCAACATTTATATATATAGTATTTAATAAAAATCATTTTTTATCGACTACCGTTGCAGATTATATGTCTACTTATTATAAGTGAGAAGGCAGTGCCACCTGTCATCAACACTCGCACTACACACACAGTCTTTTCTATCTCATCAGGAAGCTTTACACAATGGCGCAGTTATGCGCGATTAGATTGTATGTGTTCCTTACGCACAAAAGGCATTTTTTACCATCCCTGCTGGTGGAAGGGCGTGATCGCTACAGAGGTGAAAATTTCTTAGTGAAGCCAGTTCACGAGGACTCCATATGCATTAAATTGCTAATCACATTACATTTACCTCCACACATACTATATCCATACATGTACACACACATACGCATACATACATATACACATATAATACGCAAGGAAGTCAACCAAAGAGAGTCATGTTCATGATTCAAAGAGTCAATTTTTACGTATTTTATTAATTTTAGACGAAACATAAATTTATTGTGGGTCGTCGAGCAATACACAGTAGGCATAAGAAACACACGTAACCTAATCGCGCACGATTGCACCCCAGTGTAAAGCTTGCTTATGAAGCACGAGCACAGAGGGTATCCAATTCTGGGATCCCGTCCAATTCCGTAATCCCGAAATTCCGATATTGAGATAGCACTAATCCCGCGAATTCCTGAGATTTTGGATTCGAAAATTTTTGGAAGAGCTAAAAAAAAAAGCTGCTGCGCTGATAATTTAAGCAAAACTGTAAATTTTTGTGATTTTGGATTTCAAAATTCTCGTAATTGTTAAAAAAAAAAATGTCCCACGCTGGTAATTATGGGGAATCCGCAACTTTCTGGGTTTCCAAATTTATACACGATTTTATACCGAGTGTTCAACCCCGAAATTCCGGGATCACAAAAAGGGTCCGGGATTGGTAACCCTGCACTACAGACTGGTAATACTAAAAAAAATACATATATTGTAATGTTTTTTTTAATTTTGTTATTGCATGAATGATTTTAGTCTGTATTTTGGCAAACGTATGCTTGGGGGAAAATTTTAAAAAATAATATTCTCTATCCATCTAATTATGTTTATACAGTTTTTTTTAATGTAAATATCGATTGAAAAAAAACTGTTCGTACTGGGACTGAACCCCGTGGGATAAGCCACGGAATCCAACGACGTATTGACCACTGCACCACGGACCTGACTGCTTAACACTACGAGACTTTGACACGCCTCAAATAAAGGCGATTGTATATTGTAATTCAATCACTCTCCCATGCGTTACCGTTCACTAAATATCACTAAATACAAAATCCCATTGTCAGTTCTCTGTGGGTGTCAATATTAATAAAGAATTCATATATTAATATAACTATGAACGCTTTCAAAAATTCACCGAATGACATCACTTGTTAATGTTGCAAATCAGTGCAAAGTGATATAGAAGCGCTCTGCTTTAAATTTCTTTTCACTTTTATTTTCAAAGTATATCGCGTAGCCGTGCAAATATTAATTACACTATATATTCAGTGAAAACCCATTAATAACTCATAAAAGGTACTTGTGATCAAAAATGACAAGATCCACTTTTTCCTGAAGAGAGAAAAACACACTTTTCTTATAAAAAAAATGTAGTTTAATGTAAATATACTTTACAATATAACTACTGATTTATACTTTAAAATTAATTAAATGCCACTAGTAACGATGCTGATGGTGAAAGTAAGAAAATGACAAATTAACATACATGGATATCAGGGAAACTGATAATCTATGCAAAATACAAATATATTATAATAACAGTAAAAAAAGTTAAAATAGCATTCAAAAAATAAATAACTCATTCCACTGATATTTTAACTGATCAGGACCGGTTTCTCTCATGACAAGAATTATGTAATGATAAATGATCAACATTTAAAAAAAGAAGTGGAATTGTGCAAATGAGTATTTTATTTTTTAAATGTGTTTTTCTACTAAATATTGACAGCGAACACATTAAAAATGATCGACACAACACGGCAAATTGAACATTTTATGACAAAATATAGGGAAAGTTTTAAATATGGCCGAAGAATTTTTGTAAAAATATTACATGTTGTAATTTACATAAATTATCGGTTTCTTTGATTCCAATGATAAGTTACTTGATAGTTTTGTATTTTATATAATTGCATTGTTTTTTCCGGGATTTAGTCAACTTTTAATGAGACAAAGATTAGCATGTTGTAAATCATTATTAACCAAGTTTTGATTATGAGGTTATATTTTAACATTTAATTGCGTGAAAACTATGAGGTTTTTGGCTAAGTTAAAGATTAAACTATGTTCTTTTGAATCAGTACTTCAAAAATACAGCGATATTTCATTTTTTCTACTAAGTAGATTTGGGCATGTTTGATCCCAAACTCCTCAATCATAGATTAAATTTGGCAATACGTTACATTCTCTCAGTGAATTTTTTCGGACTGCTTCGACCAGTAATAATATTTTATTATTTAATGAATCATTCCAAACACCGTGTACGAGCGATTTTACGTCCGTTCTGCTTGTTAGACCAATTTCAATATATTAATATGAAACATTATGTTATTTCAAAACACCTTACTTTTTAATGACGCGGTTCTCTAAGGTCGCAAATATGTATAATACTTACCCTGTGTTATTAATTGACGACACAGTAAATATAGACGTTTAAAAACATCAAGTTCTCTGCATAATCACTAAATATAGTATAAAGTAGTTAGTTTGTATTTTAACGCTAGATTTATATAAAATTTGTTGCTATCAATTGACTGTTTAAACCTTTTTAGTATAATTGCCAGTAATCGTTGCTTAGGGCGCCAAATAACTTTGCACCGGCACTGGTCGCTAGTGAACAAAGCGCATGGAAATGTACAAAATATGAAAGTATTCTACAACAACAATATAAAAAGATATTTCATCATAAAAAACAGTTCTCGTTTATGATAAATATTTTGATTTAAGCATTTAATAATAATTTGAAATTCAAAAATTATAAATATTTGAACCGAGCTGTAAATTTTAATTGAGCAGAATGAACTGATTACCAGAATAAATCTCTTTTTTCTTTAGTATTTAATTACATGAAATTGATTTGGGCACACTTGTATGCACAACGACATTTTTACTCGTTGTGTCATATTCTGATAAACTTTGGCGAACAAATATCTTTTCCAGGAAGGTCGAAGATAATGTTAAACTATGGTGGCTGATCACCATTTCTGCAGGACTCCAGTAAATTCATGATTTTCTGAATACGGTAAAGAAACAAAAACAAATGAAAAGAAGTTAAAAACAAATCGGTCAGCTGATTTTATTATGTATATGAAAATCATTTTTAATCGCTTCAAGAGAATGCAGTGTAAACATAAAAACAATAAATATTCGGCGAGTGAAATTTGCAAGTTCAAGTTTTTGTGCTCACGAGTTTTATTCATTTTATTTTAAATCGTTCGCTTTCATTACATTTTATTTAAACGTGTTTTGTTTCATTGCTACGAAATAACCGCAAATGTTTCTATAAATTATTTAACTCAACTCGTAATAACTACGAGCTTGTAATAATATTTATTGTGATAGTGAATGAACAAATTTTTGTGGACAAATTTGCACTATCAACATCGTACAGACAATATAATGTAGGTATTGTATCGGTACGGACAAAATGACGTATACATAATAGTACGAACAAATCGCTTAATTCTTAATATAATATAATTTTTCAGTTACACTATTTTATCATCAACATTGAGGAGCAAACATTCAAAAAGTCATTTGTCCTACAAATGCAGAATTTTGGAAATGATGAAAAACATGTTATTAGATAACGCAGCCTAAGTTCTTAAAAAATCTACGTATTTTGTATAATCTAGAACAGTGTTTCTGAACCTTTTTGGGAGCGTGGCCTCCATACCATTGTTTTGTCTTCCCATGAAAATTATAATTTCACAAACCAACCATTTTTTATAGCTCTTCCGAGATTTTCGAATGCCAGTAATTTATTTTATTTACGGATTTACGGATTTACAAAAAAAGCTGCACGACGTCCGCCATTATGCTCTTCCCTGTATCGTCACGGATATTGATAACAATACCCGTGGCCCCCCTAAACTGTGTTGTGGCTCCCAAAACAAAAATAAATCTCTGTGGCCCTCTGGGGGGCCACATGGTCCACCGTTGAGAAACCCTGATCTAGAACTCTTAAATAAGCTAATATTTTGGTTTGAAATTTAGACAAAACACTATTTGCATGAAACTTCTGAACAAAACACTATTTTAATGAAGATGAAAAGTTTTTAGTTATATCATATTTGTTATTATTATATTTTATTGATATAAGGGTGCATATTTTTCGCCATGTGATGCGGTGGAACGTCGTTCCGGCACCTTTTTTCTCAACATTTTTAATGAAAAATATAATTATTATATTTTTCATACCCTTGTGTCCATACCATTTTGTCGTAACATGTATCAGTTTGGGCCACGTCTTCTTTTTAAGAAAAAAAAACATATGAAAAGATATTCTTGTATCAGAACACTCAATGGCATTCTAAAGGTACTTGAAGTGCGCTGAGTCATTGAACTAAAGAAGTTAAGGGAAAGTTCCAAACTAGTCAATTGGATGAAGTGGATCATAATTATGCTATTTTATAATTATTTTTTTTGATTGAAATACTTAAAAAGCTTTATTTCTACGGTTGTGTGTGATCACAGCTATTATACGTGCAAAACCATTCGCCTCTTTACAAATAAATGAATCTCTATTGTCTTTTTTGTCTCTTTCAGCCGCCTATGTAGTTGAGTGGTCAAGGTTGCTGGCTTCGGCTACGGAGGGCCTGGGTTCAAATCCCGGTACGGACAGTTATATAAATTGATTTTTCAATCAATTTATGAATTTCTGTTCAAAGGCATGGATGTATGTGATGTCTTGAATTTCCCCCTCTCACCCATCCTATCCTATGAACGGGGCGTATCGAGAGCGATTAGCTTACCACTAATCCTGTCCTAGCTCTATCCGTCTATCCATACTCTCTTTCGAAAAAGAGAGGTTGAGCAACTGAGTAACAAGCAGTTCTCGTAGAAACACTTCTGTTGAGATAAACTCCATTAGGAGTCCATATGCACCACATTGGGAGCGGACATGATATAAAAAAAAATTGTCTCTTTATCGGGTATACACAACCCACAGCCTTCAATTATTTTTTCTTTAAATTAAAATACATTACAGTTTTTTCAAGTAAATATTTTCTACATTATTGGCTTATTTTTCTTATTAAAAACCCGTTTATAGTATATTAAAGGCTTAGTTAGTAGAAAAGAATAACTCCACTTCTAAAATTCTTTTCAATCAATCGTTTAACTATTCACAAAATTGTATGGTCAGTATAAATTAAAAAAAGTATCATTGTGCACCCATCATAGACATGTGTCAAAATAGTATACAATATCTACAATAAAAGAACAGTTTTTTTTTGGTTTTTATCATAACTAATTATATATTTCATAAGGCACGAGTATAAAATTGAAGTTTACAAACATGACATCTTAATTGTCAAATTATGCTATCAAGAATTTATTTCACTTTCTTTAGCGATAATTTTTAGTACTTTTTCTTAATATAAATCAGTTTATTGAGTCAACGACCTGAAATAATAAATCCCACGTAGAAATGTACGCATTTTAACGTAAACAATCTTTTTGTAGGCGTTTGAGCTTACTGTAAAATTTAATTTTTACTAGTATTGTTTTTTAATTTTATGTAACAAGTTTATGATATATTATCACCATAAATATTATTTCTACTATGTGTTTGACAGTCTGACAATTTTACTAGGGCAAAACTAATTACATTACCTATACACCAATTAAAATACTAATAAAAAGCTTAAATTTTCTTTGGCTAGATATTTAAGTCAAAATTTCGTTGTTTGCATAGAGAATTTACGTTTTTTTTATGTCCAACTCAAATGAAATTCGATTATACGAATTCAATTTTAATAAACAATTTTCTGGAATATTTTGTTTTTCAAAAGCTTTCTTTCTTTTCATATAGATTGTAAAGAAATAAAATAAATGAGTGAAAGTCAAGAAAATTTATTTATTGTAATAAATAATATATCAACATTAAAAAAAAAAATTAAAAAAAACCATTTGCACTGCTCCTTTTATGAAATGAATATTTTTTTTTCGTTAAATGAATACTGTTTACCAACAATCAACCACACAAATAACTTTAAGTGATGACTATTAATTAAATACAAAAAAAAAAATCTTTAAAAAAATGAAAATATAATTCAGATAAGGGCCAATTCTTTAACATATAACAAAATACACTTGATAAAATATGACCGAAATCATAACCAAATTTTCAATGAATACATATTATGTTTGGCGGGCAATAATTTATTATTTTGTTCCCATTATTTTCAAACTTATATATACAGAAATAGTCTCGTGTTGTGCAAATAGTACATTAACCGCTTGAATACTGCGTAAATTAATCATTAATATTTCCCAGATATACTGCGTGTTTTTGAGAAAAATAATTTTGCCTAATATACACTGGAATTCGATATTTTAAAAATCTAGATTGACTAAGAATAGATAGCACTACACATATTCATCAAAATATTGCTTTTATTGTATTAGAATACCAAGTATTTGAATTTTTAAATGTCTTGGACATTTGTGTTCGCTTGCATATGTTCCAGACACCGGTGTTCGCTTGGTATTCAAGAGGTTAAAATGATTTCAAACAACTCTGATAACATCATCAGTAACTTCTTTACAACGATGCTTAAATAATTTATTATGTCAACTTTAATTCAAATATTATTTATGACTTAAGATTATGTTTTAAATAAAGAAACTTGACAAATTTGTGTTGCCATGATATTACAATAATTGTGTTGACAAGCTTTATTACTCCACTTTTCCCTGACATGATTATGTAAACACCTGTCAAAAGTGCTTACTTTTTCGATGAAATTGTATGACACCATATATTTTTTTGCATTTAAGATCGCTTGTGAACATTATATTATTATATAACAGAACAAATATTATTATTTTAATTGACACGTACGGAGAATGGCTGTTTCAAAATATGAATGAATAGTAAAAATGGGTTTTTTTATGTAGCCTGAAACATGTTATTTTTTTTAGCATACGACCGGCGGGGCTATACTTAAATTTATTATTTAGGTACTTATATTATACTAAATGGCTAAACTTTTGACCCCTGCTGGCGACTTAATACTGAAAACAGTGGTAATGGTTTACTTACACCGTATGTATTCAGTTTTCAAAAGAAGAGTAGTAATTGAAATCACAAAATTATATCTATTAAAATAAAAAAAATAAAAGACACACTCAATTCGTGTTTCAAATCATCAGGTGGACGACTAGAAATCATTACGCGTCAACGTCTTGGCCACCGCTGATGTAGACCAGGGATTCTCAACGGAGGGTCACAGAGATTTAATTTTAGTTAGGGGGGCCACGGGAAAATTTTCCGAAATCCCAAAAATTTTGATTTTGGATTAAAAATTCTCGGAAGAGCTAAAGAAAAAAAAGGTCCCGCGCTGTTCATTTGGGCAAATTTGTAAATTCCTGGGATTTTGGATTTGATGGCAAAGGTTTAAGTTGTTGTTCTACTGCTTGAAGCCTTACTGTATAGATATTTAACATTGTCAAAGTATAAAAAAATATTTTACTCCTTCATGTATGCGCCCTCTTATGTATTGCGCCCTAGGCGATTGCCTATTTCGCCTGTATGGTTGCGCCGGCCCTGAACTACGCTGAACAAAATACTGCTGAACTTATTATTTCAGATGATACAGCGAGTTAAAACTACAAACAGCCAGTTATTGAATTATCGATTATATCAGTATGCCAACGATATATAAATCATATCATTGTTGACCGTTGCCACAGCAACCCAATTTATTATGCACTCTCTATTATAACCAAATTATTCTGGCATGCGTTGCCAACTTAACAAAAATGAGCCCAACCCTGTGAACTAAATAACACTTCGAAAATTATTGAAGATGACGCAAAACTTACTTATTGCGAGAAAAAGTGGTCTCGTATAAAAAGAAAGTGACGTATTATGGGTTTGCATCATTTTACGTGATTCTTCTGCGATTCGCCTGGACTGCGCAATATACCGTAAACGCAAAACATCTAGCGTCCGGTTGAAGAAATTTGTAGGACAGTTGTAAGAGAACTTTGGTACAATGTGATTGTGTTATAATTATTTAAAGTTATGAAAACACACAGGAAATATATCATAGATTACAGGGCCGGCGCTACCATATAGGCGAAATAGGCAATCGCCTAGGGCGCAAATCATCAAGAGGCGCATAAATTGAGTAGTCAAATTATTTTTATATTCTAATAACAAATAACAGTTTATAATTGTATCTTTTCGTTATAATTATGTATCGTATTCTATATACTTCGAAAAAGGTAGATTGAGCGACTGACCAACAAACAGTTCTCGTAAAAAACTTATTTTGAGATACTTCCATTAGGAGGCCATATAAGAGCGGACATGCATGTAAAAAAAATATTCCACAGTTTGTTAAAAAGGGGGCGCGCCAATAACCGTTGCCTAGGGCGCCAAATAACCTTGCACCGGTACTGATAGATTAAAAATTTACAGATAGTGCCCGTTTTTTTAAATTTATCTTTTTCAAAAAAAAAACTAAAGTTTTTGTATGTTTTCTACCTGAATTGTTGTATACAAAAATATATCTGAAATATTAATAATAATATACAGATTATATAATAATAATAAACTTGACCAACATAAAAGGTTTTAACAGATTTATAAAAGTCATAATATTTTTTTATTGATTATTGTAATCAAGCAGCGGTGGGCTGCCAATGTGTTAACAATGGGCTCGCTTTATTTAAAATCGTTTTATAAATTAAAATCGTTTAAAATCGATATTATAACTCTATATGATATTGAATTAAATCAATCAATTTTTAGATGGAATTTCAAGAGTATCTTTGAGCCATATCAATACATTGATAGTTTTCAACGACTGAAACATTTACGTTTTTACGGTACAAGACTGGGATATTCACATAAATAACATCCATCAATCTACCAGGACAGTTAACTTCTTTTACCACTTGGAAATTCTTTAGCAAACGTTTAAATTGCTATTCATTTAACGTTTACTGTGAAACAAGTTATAAAGTTTGTATCGGTGACATTAATCATTGTAAAATAAAATCGTTGAGCTTTGGTGGAATGTGAACATTTCTAGCGACATTCTGCGAATATTGCAATGCAAAGTGTAGCGTTTTTTTTTAAATCTAAAACAGCAATCGCTAAAAATTAAGCACTAATATTTTCACTATGAAATAAATGAGCTTTGATTTTTTATTTCAAACGCCTATATACAACACGTTTACTTACGCCAAAACGTCACGTATAAAATTTCAATAGATAACAGAAAGAAGAAAAAAGATCGTGAAAATTAATACATTAACTATTATTATTTCAAAAGATTTATGTTACATAGTTTTAAATCACTTCTTCAAATTGAAATGTCGAACGCAGCAGCAGAAAATTTTTGAGAGATATCAGAAGTAGTGTATATTTTTAAGAATTTTAAATGATGAGATAAAAAATGTATAATAAAGAATATAACAAGAATTATTTTATATGTAACTAGCTGGCCCGACGAACTTCGTACCGCCTCAGGATCAATAAATGTTGTGTTAATTTATTGCATGAATTAAATTCAGTTTGAATGAATACTCAAAATGAATTAAGTTCAATAAATGGGCAAAATTCAAAATGAAAAGTATTTAAATAACATTGAAATGATGTAATTCACGTGGCACAGTCGATAGATTTAAAGGAATGCAGTAGATCAACGATTTGATTTTGAATTGTGAAGTTTAAATGATCCACATCTTTGTTTTTAGCCGCAAGAATTGCTCGTTCAATCAACCAATTGTGATTTTTGTGATTAGATGTTTGGGAACATTTTGTTGATGAAGCCGTCCTTCGTTGAGACGAAATTGCAAAAATTCGGCGGAATCGAAATCAATCCGTTCGATTCGTCAACAGGAACACGGCCGTTACCGACGATAGTCAGCAATTGCTTGGAGAAATCTTCGGCAGATGGATCGTTTAGAAATGTAACTCGCATGTTTGTCGTCAGCAGAGGCAAGCGTTTATTTCATCGGCAACGATCAATCTTGGAATGACTGGTAGTGTTTGGCAGAAATCGCCAGATAGTAGAATCATTGCGCCTGCAAAACATCTTGAGTCACTGCGCAGATCTTTCATAGTTCGGTTGAGTGCTTCCAATGCGCGTTTGTGTGCCATTGTGCATTCATCCCAGTTGATGATTTTACTCGCTTCCAAAACTTCGGCCATTGCTGAGTGTTTCGCAATATTGCATGTCGGTTTTTCAGTCGTTTGGAGGTTTAACGGAAATTTCAACGCTGATTGAGCCGTTCGGCATGCTTTTATCAACGTAGCCGCTATTCCAGAAAAAGAAACTGCTACAACAATTTCGGATCTCGCACGAACAGTAGCCATAATCAATGACATGAGGAATATCTTCCCAGTTCCACCGGGCGCGTCAAGGCAAAATAAGCCACCATTTCCATCATAAATTGCATTCATTAACGTATCGTACACTTCCCTCTATTGTGGGTTCAACAGTGGTAAATTCGTTTGAACTGATTGGTTCAATGCATCTCGAAAATATTCACGTTCACGTTCCAATTTTCGATTGAAAGCGTCGTTCATTCCACGATCTGGCGTTGGCATTCCTAACTTGACTAACAAACTGCCGCACATGAGGTAACACATGTCTTCGATCTAAAGCAAAGCCTGGTTATGTATCTCTTCATTCATCTCGAGATCGGGATTCCCTGAACTGACACGAATTTGATGTAAAATGTCTTCTGACATGTCATCCTTGTACCTTGTTCCACAGTTCACATGGATTCGATGGAAAGCATGTCAAAATAATGATAGAAAATTATGTGCGTATCTGATTTGGAGATTCAGAAAGAATTTCCAAGTCAGAAAACATAACCTCATTTCAATATTATCCGATTTTCTTTCGTTTTCATTTCATATCATCGATTTTTTTATTCTAATCCATACTCTAAATTTAAAATTATTTAAAAGTCGATCGTGTCAGTGCCATCTAGTGTCATCTATCTGAACCCAGCATAAAACAAAATGTTCATTATTTGAAAACTCTATGAGAATATTAATTTTCTTTATAATTTCTTTTCCGTGATATTTTTCCGATGTTTTAATGCTTATTCTGCTATTCTAGCCGGAGAGGAATTTAATAAATCAAAGATCATTGAAATCCGTGCAGCAATTCTTGAGATATACGTGGTGTAAATAACCCCGCTTTGTTTTATGTATATAGATTATTTTGTCAATTAAACACCAGTTTAGACGTGTCCGTGCATTTCAAGTTTTTGTATAATTCATAATTTGCATATGGCCCAAAATCATCAAAACACTTTTTTGCGCATGTGTGGGTTACGCCCTTCTTGCTTTCCATAGTCGATATAATTATTGACAAAACATAAAAATGTAAAGAAATTGTACAATTTTCGTTGAACTTCATAAAAATAGTCAATTGAAACTTTCTTTGTTAATAATTTCGCATTCGACATTATATAAGAGAAAAACCGTTTAATTAAATATAGAATGCTTTTCCATCAAGTATTGACAGTGGACACAGGAATTACGTACGTAGCAGTATGCATTTAAAAATAACCATAAAGTAATGGCTTACTAACGTTATGTAATATAATTCACAATGTACTTTTGCTGTCAAATATCACGAAATATTTTTTTGACGTTCTATATATAAATAGTATAGTATTAATTGAAGTAAAAAGAGTACAGTTTCTAATTCCAAATAAAACTAATCTAAGAACATTGAATAAATAACAAACAAACAATCACACCTAATGCACCGAACACATTTAAATGTAATGTCAATATTTAGACCAGAGATTTGACAGATATGAAATCGAAACAATCGAACATCAAATTTGAATTGTCAATTCGATACAAACGTTCGTGCAAACATCGTAATATTGTTGTCAAAAAATGTATCATACCTAATTATAAACATAACCTCATTTCAATAGTATTCGATTTTCTTTCGTTTTCATTTCATATCATCGATTATACTCTAAATTCAAAATTATTTAAAAGTCTATCGTATAAATACAGTGCCATCTAGTGTCATCTACCTGAACCGAGCATAAAACAACATGTCATTATTTGACCTATTCCTCATTTGAAAATTTTGTTCTGTATGAAGATATTAATTTTCTTCATAATTTATTTTCCGTGATATTTTTCCGATGTTTTAATGCTTATTCTGCTATTCTAGGTAAATAAGAATTTTATAAATCAAATATCATTGAAATCCTTGCAGTAATTCTCGAGATATACGTGGTGTAACTAACCCCACTTTGTTTTATATATATAGATTTGTGGCCAAAATCAGAACTGTACAAATAATCAAGTTAATAAAGTTCTAGTAAAGCTGAATATTATGTTATCTTTTACAAATTTTTTAAATGATTTAAATTCTGTAAATACAATCAATCAATTGACCAATAAACCATGAAACGATAAAACAAATTAAGTATCGTGGGGAAATTCTTTGTCAGATATGCGTGGGCAACAAATATAATTTAAAAAAAAACCGTATAACATTATTTTGATTACCGTTTCGTTTATCTGCTCAAAATTAAATTCAATTGTTCCGCTTCGCTTTAATGTATTTTAAATGTTGTTATTCACTGGAAGATAAACGTTTTAGCCGTTCAGAGGTCAATAGGGTAAGAGATCGGCAAACCAAATTACGGAACCGTATCTTGGAGATTCAAAATCATAGACATCTGGTTCTGTAAATCACTTTAAGCGCGGTACTTTTTTATCATGCAAATGAATGGATATTCTTACACGGCTCGTTTTTTTTTAATTTCAGATGTTTCTTAATATACAATGTTTATGTGAATAAACTGAAAAATTATCTTTTGTATGTCACGCATTCATTATTGAGTAATGAGAAATATTTCATTATTTTTTAATGAACTTTTTGACATACTTTTTTGTACAATATTATTTACAAAAAACACTATTTTTTTTTCAACCATGTCCGCTCCTAATGTGGAGCATATGGACTCCTAATAGAGTTTATCTCAACAGAAATATTTCTACGAGAAAAACTTGTTACTCAGTTGCTCAACCTCTCTTTTTCCAATGAAAGTAAGTAAGAATAGAAGGAAAGGGCTAGTACAGGACTAGTGGTTATCTAATTGCTCTCGATACGACCCCCATTCATAGGTTAGGATGGGTGCGAGGGGGGAATTCAAGACGTCACACACATCCATGCCTTTGAACAGAAATTCATTAATCGATTGAAAAGTCAATTTATAAAACTGCCCGTACTGGGATTCGAACCCGTGCCCTCCGTAGCGGTAGCCAACGATGTTGACCACTCGACCACACAGGCGGCTTAAACTCGGCATAATATCAAATAATATAAGTATATTTAAAAAAAAAGTATTTTCTATCCACACGGTCATATTCTTGTAGCCCGGAATACAAACTTAAAATTTATTTATATTTTTTTATTCAAAAATATATACATATTTAGATAATGTTTTTATCAATTCTCAAGCACTTCCTCACTTCCTTTGTCATTCTGATACTGAAAACGTATACAGAGATAAATAAGCTAATTACTTTTTACTCGCCATCTACTTCATTTGTCATTCCTTACTCACTGTGGCGGATTAATCACTTTGGAGGCCCTGCTTTTCGAATAACATAAAAGTGCTGCAAACATCTTCGTAGCATAATAATGAATATTGAAAACTGAAATTAAAATCTAAGGGTTTATATAATATATAAACATATTTGAGGCCCCCAAGATTTGGAGGCCCCAAGAGCGCGCCTCTTGCGCTTATAGGGTAATCCGCCACTGCTTACTCATTCCAGAGAAAATGGTCTCAAATGACTTACTGCCAGCTATGTTAACATGCATTATTATAGGTTCTTATGCATCCGATCTTTTACGAACATAGATTAAATATTAGCAATCTTTTCGGCAGTTTTGAATAAATCAACGTTATAAATTTTGATACTCGAATCGATGATAACATTACTGAGTATGGCGAAAACTAAACAGCATTATTATCAACTACGGTGATTGGACCACATTTAAATTACTTCCAACCAGCGGTGGACTGCCAATATCTTATGGCCTATGGCCTCCTAATGAAGGTATCACTACAAAAGTGTTTTTTTACGAGAGCCGTTTGTCACTTAGTCGTTCAACCAAAGAGAGTAGTAGTTATAGAATGATAAGGCTATGACAGAAATAATGATTAACTAATGGCTCACGTAACGCCCAGTTGAATTGAAGGATCGGAAGAGTGGGATGGAATTTGTAGATATCACAAACACCCATGCCTTCGAACAAAAAATCGAAAAGATCGTAAAAATGATTTTCTTATCTTAACAAAAGGCTCGCTGGCCACGCCGAAAATTAACAAGGGGCTCGCGCGAGCCTCCCCGAGCCCCTTCCAGCCCACTCCTGCTTCAAACTCTTTTTTACGTGGTTTTTTTATACATCTTTTACTAAAAAGAACGAACAACCATTCCAGAAATATTTTTAATTTTCTGCGTTGTCCGGGTGTCCATTGGCATAATTTTATTTCCACAGTGCTGCGAAGGCTTGCAATTTTTTACGCGTAAAACAACATTTTCTCACTCACGACCCCAACCTAGAACGAGCCTTTAACTTTCAAAACAGCCTGCAGGTTTGTATAGGAGGTAATACGGAAACGTACACACAAATTTGTATATTTGTAAAAAACAACTTAGAACGATCATGACAAACTTCATTAGACATGCTTGACATTTCTAGCAATGATTTACGTTTGGTCTCTCATAATCGTGCGCGAATATTAACAGGGACGTCTGGTGGGCATAGGCGAGTAGGCAACTGCCAAGGAGCGGTAAGTCTTATGAAGCGGCAAATGATTTCAGAATACATTTTTAAAATGGCTAAATATTTTTGATACACGAATTTGGTATAGAATAAATATAGTGCCTCAATGTTTTTTAAAATTAATAAAAATATTTTTTCAATGGTAATAATATTATGAACAGTGGGTACAGAAAATTTAACTTTATCGCAAGAAAACCTCTTTTAAATATGACATTTACCAATGACTGAACTACAGGAGGCAGTTTTGGCATAAAATCGAGTGGAAATTACCTAGATCATAAAAGCACCTAAAGGACAAATTAAAAATAAAATTGATTACGTAGGTGAGTGTAGGATTCGAATTTGTATATATAATTTTAGAATAATGAGAAATATTGAAAAAAATACACTTATATATACACATATGGCTGCATTTTTTATTTTTATTTCGAAAAATAGTTTTTATTTCGAAATATAGAATTTAATCTGGTTTAAACTCTGCAAAGGGGCGGCAATAGCCTAGGTACGTCACTGTTTATTTATTACTAAATAGCAACAAAAATAATTGTTTTTTTTTCATTATTTAAATATACTTATGAATGAATAATACTTTAAGATTATTTTTTTAGACTATTTTCTATACCACAGTGCTGTTCTTTTTTCAAATAAAACAGTGTTTTAAATGTAGAGTGCCAATCTGAATTTTTTCTACGTATTTTTTTGTTTTTTTAACACTGTGCTTAGTGGAACGTATCTACCATGTAAAAAAAATAAGAGTTGAGTGCATTTAAAAAAAATGACAATTAACTTCTCAATTCTTTTCTCGCATTTCGTTTCGCGACAACCACATCTAATTCTACCCAAGGTAATTTTGTCAAGTGACAATTCGAACATGAATGAATCAAACCGAAAATGCACTTAGCAACTTTCACATTCTATTATAATTGATACATCTCAGAAATATAGCGAAGTGAAACAGGCATACTTTTTCATATTAGAAAACATAATCGAGATATTTTATGTCCATATATTATATTCACAATTTCTTCGGGTATCATTTTACCTGCAGTAAAGAGATATCATCTGCCGGAAGCACATACACACGCAGTGAAACTTAAGGTTAAATGGAGTGAGATAAAAAAAAGTTATATCACTACATTAAATGTAACCGTTGCAAGTTCTAAAACATTTTATGAGACTGGAAGATTTTGTTACAAGATTAAATGCGGTAGATGTCTTACTGCCAGTTGAACATATTCATTGTTCTTGGAAAAAGTAGACTCTAAAGCAATATCTTCTAGCAGTAGTTCTCAAACGTTAAAAAAATACGCTGTATATCTTTTAACGAAAAAGTTGTAGAATGTACTTCAACGAAGATTGATTCAAGAAATGGTTCAGTGTTTGATTTTTTAATAAACATTTTATTTTCATTAAATATGTTATTAATAGTTGTCGGGTCGTTAATAGTAAATATCATTATCTTGTTAATCTCATCTGATCGACGGACGTATCTCACTTTTGTAACCATGCATCGCTTGAATTTTTCCAAAAAATAATAAAAAATATTTTACAGGGATATATATAATATCTGTCGCTGTGGCCCAGTTGGTTAGAGCTTGCTCTACCGATCCCGCAGGTCTAGGTTCGATTCCCGGTACGATTAAAGTGAATTTGAGAATTATTTAATTCAAAGTTGTGATCGAAGACTGGGTGTTTTTGGTGTCAATTTACATTATTTTCTCTACTCCCATCCTTCTGATTCTTTAATAACTGGGTGTAACAATAGCGATTAGTCAACCACTAGTCCTGTTCTAGCCTTATCCTTCTTTCCCTACTACTTAATTTGAAAAAAAGTGAGGTTTAGCGACTGAGTAACAAACAGTTCTCGTAGAAAAAACTTCTGTTTTGATACCTCTATTAGGAGGCCATATGCGGAGCGGACATGGATAAAAAAATGTAAATTAGATTGCAAAAACAAATGAACACAGACAATTCCTAGTCTAATAATTAATTTCCTTAAACATAATACATACATTTACTAACTGGGTGTAGCAATAGCGATTGGTTAACTACTAGTCCTGTTCTAGCTCTATCCTTCTTTCCCTACTAATCAATTTGAAAAAAGTGAGGATGAGCGACTGAGTAACAAACAGTTCTCGTATAAAAAACTTCTGTTGAAATAACTCCATTAGGAGGCCATATGCTCCACACTGGAAGCGGACATGGATAATATATAAATATATATAATATATATTTATCAATATTATATAAAAGTTGAAGAGCCACTGTATCTAGGTGTTCCGCGACAGACAAGGTCAGTCGGGCTCGATTATTTGTGCGTAATAGGCGTAATCTGCAGCGTTTGTATTTTTGCTTTCTGTCTCTCGCGTTCACTTTCTAAAGATAGGCGGCAGGTCGTCGGAAATTTGCTATCTACCAACTCACGAGGAGTGCTGCATCCAGCGACCATCCCACACAACGAGCCTCGCAGGCATCCGAATGCTAATTTCGCGAAACAAAATCGATAGCGTGACAACCAGTTTTAGTCCAATAAAATATTGCATACAGTCGTATAATCTCACAAATGAATCTGTTTGACTGAACACAATAGAGATTACAAATAAATAAACATCCTAGCTATGCCATATTGAATGCATTTGTTATTAACTTTTCCGATTCTAAGCTCAAGAAATGCGACCCCAATACCCACATATTCTTAAATATCTATTTTAATATGGGTGATACAATGTTTATAATTAAGGTATTCTTATATCATAGTTTTTTGGACCTTTTGTAGTTTATATAAATACACGATAACGCGATGCGATAATGAGATAAGCGCCCGCTTATCAGCGATCGTTCGTAAGATAACTACGCGTGAACGCATCAGTTGCAAATACATATTTGCACTGAAATGACGTATTTTTTACGCGCAACTTAAAATATGATTATTTATTAAAAAAAACCACAGATTTTTATAAAAAAAAATGTACGAGGAATGATGCAGAGAGATATTTTAAAGCCCTTAGAGTATTTTTTTTTAAATTCATAAGAATAAGGCCAATAATGAGGAAACCACTGGGGTCCCTAAACGACCCCCATCGGCAGAGAAGTATTTTTCTAGTCTCCGAGCCGCGAGAGTTATAGTGTTAAATTCTATAATGTTTCGATTTTTATTGTTTTTCGGACGTTTTTTCTTGCAATTATAAGTGATATCCGATAGATTGTTTGAGTGAAAAACGAACGCTTTTGGAACGAAATATCGCACATTTCTAAATTACTTCTTCTGTAATGAGGTCATTTATAGATATTGACTGTGATTCTTCCGTCAAAATACAAATAACTCTGTGGCACTGTACGTATTTACTATACACGTTTAACTTTTAGCGTAGTGATCAATTAGTAACAAGCAGCTTTCGTCAAAAAACTTCTGTATAAATAATCTCCATTAGAAGTTCATATGGTCCACATTGGAAGAGAACACAGTAAAAAATACGTATTTTTAAAAAACTGTTTTTATTTCAGTGCTTATAAATCACCAAAATAAAACGATTTCCGTAATAAATTACTTCGATTGTTTATGAATTGGCTGAGAAAGCTGATGTTTTTAACCAACTAAAAGATAAAAAATCAGCAAACTTTTTTTAAATACATTTTAAAAATAAATAGTACGTTTTGGTTGAGAAGCGATTTTTATTGAAAAAAAATAGGAGACCCCTGCTTAAGCACGCCACTAGCTCCCTGTTCATTTTTTACTAATACACTTTATAACAACATGATAATAAGAAATGCTTAATTCAACTGGGGTGATTTGAAAATCCTATTAAGCTAGATTCTATCAATTAAACGATTTTTTTGTATATAAGCAATTTAATAATTTGCCTTAAGTATAGGTGTCTCTGTAAACCGTGACTCCTTAAGCATACCACTGATATGATAACAATGCACACAGGAAATACTAAGTATTTTATTTTGTATCCATAGCAACATAAGCGATTTCTCTACTAAGTATCGAAAGCCTTGAATATGTATCTATATTAAGTTTTCTTTTTACGTACCATATTAATATCGAATATGTTTACACTTTTAAACATTAAAATAAGTAAAGTTAAACGAATTGGAAAATTATCTTGAAAAGTTGATACATCTTTATGTAATAACGGCAATACCGCAGTTGGTATTCATATATCGTAGTCGATTAAAAAGAATTATTAAATTAATCACCGGTCGCTGGAGTATTCATAAATAAAAAGATGTCATGTTTTTGTGTAGCAGGCTGAGAAAAAATTACGCATAACAGCATCTGAAATAAATAAATACTAAAGACGTTGCAGTACATAAATAGCTCGAGAACTCTTTTCACTTTCCCCACTTATTATACAATACAGTACCTATCTGAAAGAGAAAAAATAGCAAGCCTCGAAACTAGATGGCTTACACAAATTACCACAATAAACCATCGTGAATGCAGTTTTTAAAATACAAAAATTGAAATGAAAAATCATTCAGCAAATCGACATAAAAATTTCGTCTTGTAATAAAGAATAAAAATGCGGTTGTGGGTTAACAGCTCCCACAGAAATCGACAACTAAACGATTACCAATATTATTGAATAAACATGTTTTGTATTAAAAAAAATAGTCACTTTTACACAAGTAACTCAAAAAACAGAACACGTGTAACTCTTTTGGTGAAAAATAAAGTTAAGGTTTTTATTTCAAATGGAAATGTTCGGAAAATGTTGAATTTTGTAATTAATTAACGAAAAAGCTCGTGTGTCAATGAAAGTGAAAAAATGTGTATTAAAACAAAATAGTCCAGTGTTTTCATCACATGCAGTGGCGGCCGGTCAATGTGGCATTGGATCAATGCACCTCTCGTATATCCGCCCCTGCGGCTATATTTCATGAAATAATATTGAAACATAACATTTATACCATTCACTCAATTTTAATCCTTCATATATTTTATAATATTTTAGAACATTATATTTTATTTTATTTTAGACAATAAATACATGAAGAATTTAAAACGAGTGAACCGCCCTTGCATATACAAGTAGTGCATTGATCCAATGCTACATTGACCGGCCGCCACTGATTGCATACTTGGCTGACTAAAGATGATCTGATGGAATATATATAAATTAAAATGAAATTATTGAAAAATTTCCTCGGAGTCGGATACGTCTTTTTTATACACGACTACACTGCCTTGAAAAACCAATTTTTATCGTACTACATAATTGCTAATTTTGCGTGCCGTTATTTTCATTATATTTCATATATAGAACGATAGTTTTGGGCTCATTTATAGTCATCCAAAAGAAATCTACAAAAACACAGTTTCGAGATTTTTAACACACTTTAGAATGTTATTAGTTTAAATATTTCTATGATTTCACTATCTTATATATTTAACATATATTAATTTTGGTTTTTATTTTTAAACGATTAGTTTATTTATTAAGATGTTGCCGAACTCTGAAGAATACAACAAAAGCAAGCAAAAAAATAAATAACAAAAGGCAAGTGTTCAATGTGATTGTTCTAATAAAACACTTACTGCATTCATTGTAAAGGAGGATTTTTTCAGCCACTTTCTATCTCTATTTTATGTTAACCTTTTTTTTTTACAATCGCTAGTACGTACAAGCGTATGCAATTATAAATATTTATCCAAGTGTCTTTTGTCTGCACATTAGTAAATATTTTCACTACATGTTTGTATCCGCTGTTGTGGTTTTCTAAAAACATAATTAATGCAATTGTGTCGTTCGTTTGTCAATTAAGATGATCTATGGCTCACCGCGAAATCTGCTACTATTTTTTTTAATTAACAAAACGTTGTACAACTATTCATCGACTGTTACGCAACCTTCATATCCGTTTCGAACAAAATAACATGCTTATGGAGTCCATTAGTCTCAGTAGATTTGATGAAAAGCACAAGTATAGGAAAATTGTCAGCCCACAATTCACCGCGACCGCTTGAATTGATCGAATAAAAAATATAATGTTTAACCTTTAAATAACCAAAAGTATATTTTATATACAATACACATAATTTCTATTCATGTACAGGTCGTTTTACGAAACCAATTGTTTTTATTGTATTATTTAATATCTACTCATTATTTAAAAAGTGGATGTCTTACTATTGTAGTGAAATACATAACTATTAATCCTCCAAGTACGAGCATGATCTTGCTGTCACAGTAAACACAGTTGTCTATTGATCCCACTATTCATTTTTTACTATCTACCTAAATATAGTTGTCTTCTGTCGATGTCGGTTAAATATGATACTGATTTTAACTATTCATCAGCCGCAGAGGCACGCACACGTCACAACCAACGTTACTTTTAAGCTGCGCGCGCGCGCGGCCGCGCAACAGTTGGGAAGCCTTCGCTCACTCATTCCGGGTTGGCACGCACTACTAGACAGTTGTTCAATTAATATTTGATCGGTCCGCGCAGCCTTTGAAATTTCCGCGGAACTAACCTCTTGTCTTAGAGGAAACATTTGTCACAACTACCAAAAGCACACGCATTTTTTAATCTTCGTTAAAATAGACTTCGGAATTGTGACTATATATTTTATTAAAGTTTCAAATTATTAACACTACTTTTACTTATATATTTGAATTGAAAATATGTTGATCTAAAGAGGTAAAGTTGTAAATATTTTTTTTAATTTAGCTATATTTCAATCCCAAATATTTGTGTGGCCATATGGTCACGCTCGTCCTTACTACTGTCGATACACAATTTTACACGTAGCCTATAAGGACGAGCGTGTCTTTTCTATAGATCGATTTTTTTCACTAGAAATTTAAGTTATTTGTGAATGCAATATGGTTTAAGTTCGTAAAGTCTGGCTCAAGCTCCTTGATAAATTTATGCTAGGCTAGCTGGATCTCTTAGTTAATTTAAGAAACAACAATAATTTCATGTCAAACCAATATTTTCTACAACATTTTAAGTACAACATCTGAAATATGGAATTTTAGCGAAAAGAATAATAACGATTTCTGCGTCAATATTTGAACTTTTCACTTTTTTAGAGTATTAATATCAATTATTTTACGATATATGGCGACTAGTTACATAGTTTAAGCTTATTCGGTAACGTTATAAAAGACAGTGGCGGTTCCTGACCTAAAATCTTGAATGGGCTAGAGATAGGCATATTTCCACTTCACCTTATACATTAATCTACAAGCAAATTAACAAATACTACGACACTACTGCAATGTATGAATTATTATATAAAAAAATCAATGCTAATGTAACTAAGAAATAATAAAATACGGAATCCTTAAATTCGTCTCTTTCAAAGTGAAATAACAAGTACCTACTAAAAGCAATACAGAACTGTCACACTGAAAGTCAATACCTGTCACTTTCATACAATACAACGATATTGGTTTTGTGTTTCAATGCATAAGTATGCGTAATGGGCAGATTCTGTTTAGCCCCCAACGATCAACGGAAGCTTGACAGATTGAAACACAATCGTTTGTGTTTGATGACGTTTCCGTACATACAAATACAAAAAAAAATTAATCGTGCTTGATTGCGCCCCAGTGTAAAGAAATATTGTCTGTGGCTACGGGCTAAACATCTCTAGCCCTTGAGTGGTGTTGCCAGAGTGACGTGACGTTGCCTGTTCCCTGTGAAGTATTTATAGGGTTATTTTTAATTTTATGCCGGCTCAGTTTAAAATTGTAATACAAAACACAATCGAGAATATGATTGTAGGTATACGTAAAATTGTTTTATATTGACAGAGGAAAATTAAAACAAAGATATTATATTCATTTGGTAAAGGTTAGTTATGCTTATAAATGTATTTATTTTTTGAATTGCTGTTCATTTTTATTCAGCCATCTAAAGTTTTGGGTGAAAAATGCAGGTCGGGCTTAGCCCACCTACTAGGGCATCCAATCCCGGGATCCGGGATCCCGTAATCCCGGGATCCCGTTCAATTTTCTGATCCCGAAATCCCGGGATTGACATGGTTGCGATCCCGGGATTTCGGGATTGAGAAATTTGGAGTAAATCTCGAAAAGTGAGATGAAATTGGCAAATTGTCGATTCAAATTCCTCGGTGAGCTAAAAAAAAAAAAAACGAGGTTTTGTGAGAATTCGGGGAAAAAGTATACCAAACTGAGGATTTTAAATTCCTCGATGAGCTAAAAAAAAAAAACGAGGTTTTGTGAGAATTCGGGGAAAAAGTATACCAAATTGAGGATTTCAAATTCCTCGGTGAGCTAAAAAAAAAAAAAAAACGAGGTTTTGTGGGAATTCGGGGAAAAAGTATACCAAATTGAGGATTTCAAATTCCTCGGTGAGCTAAAAAAAAAAAAAAACGAGGTTTTGTGGGAATTCGGGGAAAAAGTATACCAAATCGGAGATTTCAAATTCCTCGGTAAATTTATCTCAATCCCGGGATCCCGGGATCCCGGGATTGAAAATTTATCAATCCCGAAATCCCGGGATTGGAAAAAGGCTCCGGGATTGGATACCCTACACCTAGCCCAGTCACTAGAACCGCCACTGAAAAAAGAGATACATCAATAAAAACATGTTTGAAGAAGCTGACTTTGATCGCTACGTGAGACATAATCTAATCTAACACGATTAACATTAACATTGCAAACAAAGTCCATAAGCATTGTGATCTCGATTACAAAATGCCGGCGATGAATACAAATCGTTTTGACATGCAAATTATCTCAGTTGGGTGTCTAGAAAAAGTTGTTAGTTCTTATGCGTACAAATAAACAAATTCCGATGTTATATTTCATTGATTGATGGTTAGTCATCGTTATTGAATTGTTTCTGGCTCCATTAGAAATTTCTTTTCGTTTTCTATGCGTAGATTTTGTGATTGGGTTCATATGTACCAACTACAAGAAAGTCTTCACATAATTCTCGTGTTGTAGGAATAAAGATTAAAATTTCAAATAAAGTAAGTTGTATTTATTAAAAAATATATTTTTTTTAACCATGTCCGCTCCCAATGTGGAGCATATGGACTCCTAATGGAGTTTATCTCAACAGATGTGTTTCTACGAGAACTGCTTGTTACTCAGTTGCTCAACCTCTCTTTTTCTAAAGAGAGTAGGAATAGAATTATAGGGCTATGACAGGACTAGTTGTTAGCTAATCGCTCTCGATACGCCCCGTTCATAGGATAGGATGGGTGGGAGGGGGGAATTCAAGACATCACATACATCCATGCCTTCGAACGGAAATTCATAAATCAATTGAAAAATCAATTTATAAAAACTGTTCGTACCGGGATTCGAACCCGGGACCTCCGTAACCGAAGCCAATGACGTTGACCACTCGACCACACAGGCGGCAAATATGCTTAGCTAATAAAATCTGCAAGCTTTTTCTGTTACATAAATATATAACCATCGTTCACAATCCGTTTTCATATATCATGATGTTTATAATTACACTATAATATTAAAATAATTATCGAGAAATAATATCTAGGTGGACCTGGTTTGGACAAGTGTTAAGGGTGCCTCAAGAGAGCCTGAACCCTGCTTGTCTCTTCTTCCAACCGGATGGATACCGGCGTCGTGGAAGGCCACTGATGATCATCCACAGGATGTACTCAGCGGAGTTGCGGGACGCTGGGATGACCTGGGAGGAAGCAAGGAGACTGGCTGAGGATAGAGAGCCATGGAGGAACTTCGCGGTGACCATATGCTCCGTATACGGAGTGGATATGGAATAATCTATAATAACATCTTGAATATTTTATAGTTCTCTGGATAACAATATTTTTTTTATAAAATGAGTAAATGTAAAATAAAATAAACTTGATTAATATTTGAACTTTATTTACAAAAAAATATCGACGTAATATTTCAATCAGTCTTGAAAAATATATTTTAGAAAATAATCCCAATTTATTATTACTCTTCGTTGACTGCTTAATTGCCCTGAAGTTGCTCGTTTGCCAGATTTTTTTCCTAATTTATAAATAATGACAGCAACACTGTAAACGGCCATAGACAAAACGCGAAAATGATTCGTTAATGTATTTTTTTCCCCCAACTTTTATGTAAGTCAAATGAAACTCCAGCATGCCCGGATACAAAACCAGAATGTCCAGAGTTATATTCGTGTCCAGAAACTGCAGCAGGGGCTGGTGCGTAATTCGTATATGTAACTTGCTGAGGAACTGGTACATAATGGACGGTCGGAGGGGCAACATATTTAGGCTCATATTGTTGGGTATGAATTGCTGGGGAAGAAACAAAGCCATGCTTCTTATTCGAATTGGTATGCCAACCGCTGTGGGGGGAAACGACGGGACGATCAACGATGATTGTCTATGGAAATATTTAAAACATGTATTATTTATTGATTCACGTAACAAAATCCGTTCTTGAAATTATCTTAACACACCAACAAGAATATTTTGACACCAAAAACTGAAGGTTTTCAGCGGAATATTCATAAAGTCGAAAACCCTAGTTTTGAGACGATAAAGTTTTAGTACTTCTTTTTTTTTACCATGTCCTCTCCCAATATGGAACATATAGACACTAAATGGAGTCTATCTCAACAGAAGTGTTTCTACGCGAACTGTTTTTTACACTGTTGCTCGACCTTTTTTTCCAAAGAGAGTAGGAATCGAAGAATAGGGCTAGGACAAGACTAGTGGTTAGCTAATCACCTTTGATATGCTCCGTTCATAGGATTGGATGGGGGGGAGATGGGAATTCAAGACATCACATACATCCATGCCTTCGAACAGAAATTCATAAATCGTTTGAAAAATCAATTTATTTAACTCTCCGTACTGGGATTCGAACCCGTGACCTCCGTAACCGAAGCCAACGACGTTGACCACTTGACTACACAGACGACTTTTGGTTCATTTAATATTAAAAAAAACAGCATGTGATGTCAAAGTGTAGGGCTTTTTGTGTAAGGGGTGTTTTAACAAATCATAAATCTAGGTAAGTTTCAACAAAAACAGCAGTGTCCAAGCATCTTTGAATTTTTAACTACATCATTGTTCTTAAACGCCTTTTCAATTCTATTCAATTTATGATAGGATTTAAGATGTATATTTAATAGGTATTAATCAACACTGATATTTTTTTACGATAATCTCATCTAAATTCCTAATAGTACAATATTTAATGGATTTAATGGAACACTTTTGATTTTTTACGATATCTAATCAAATCGAATCTAAATATTTTTAGATACCTTAAAGATCAGTAGTTAAAAATAATGTTAACATGAATTTCTTCTAAGCAAACGACAAGGAAAATTATTAATCGGCCACGGTGATTTAGGAATCGAATTAAAATATGAAACGGCTTAGCTCGAAAGAAATATTTATGTCTTTATAAAATATACAGTTGACAAGTTTATCAGTCACACCACTCGGCGATTTGAATCGTATGGTCAATTTAACATTTGTTCTTCAAATTACAATTTGTGATTTAAGTTTAATCTGTTTCGTAAACAAACAGACGTACTTAATTTATAATTCAACGTAAGTTTTCATTGGGCTACGTCGAATTCAAACAATTGCCATGTTTAATAAGTGAAATAATATTATTCTATTCTCGGTCGACTTCATCCGAAATAATTCATTGTATTTTAATAAAATCTGTAAAATAAATTTAAAAAACAAAGTGACCGCTTTTCGTAGTTTTTATTTGTAATTTCTATTTCCGTTCACTAGAAATGGACTTTTATACAGTTGAAAAAAAACTATTATATCTTGCAGACAAGAAAATCAATAAGCATTTTCCTGATGCGAAATATTTAGAGTCGAAAATCTATAAATATAACGAAATAAATACCCATAATTGTGTACGTAGATTTTTTAACGCAGATATATATTATCGTATACCATCGAAAATATGTCACGTTTTTAGTAACATGGATAATGGGAGTGCAATTTAATAACTTTAAATATTTCTGATTTGAATAGTTTCATATAAAAACCCATTTTATACGATTTTTATATATTTACTCAGATATAAAAGTGAGTGCTTAAATAATCACTTATATTTATGGTTGCATTACCGGTAAGCCCGTCAATTTTTAAATTTACCGGCCATTACTGATTGTTTTTTACCGGTAATGTATGCCCTCAGTAAGACATTGTGAATTCATCCACAAACAATGTAAATTTTTGTATTAAATCAATGCTTTTTTAAAACGATTATAATATTTACTATTAAACTGTTTATTTCTATAAACATGATCTTCTACTTTTAAGTGAATTGTTTTCTTCGATAATCGGTTTATTGTTTTATAATAAAATAAATTATATACAATTTAAAACGCCTATCTTTTCAAATTGGATTCTTAAAAACGGAATAATTCAAAATTCAATATTGAGCCATAGTTCAAGGTAAACAACTAATGTTTAATTTTTAATAATTTTAGTTTTTAAAAACACACGTGCATTTTCAGTTGGATTTAATGTTGAACTGTGGATAGGCTTTCTTTTGTCATTATAAAACTCAATATTTGAAGGGTGGATTACAAAAACGACATTTTATGTAATTTGACACATTTCAATGGGGTAATCGCTTTGCCATTTTTATCTGCTACTTCAAAAATTAAAATGATTATTATTTAAATTTTTAAAAAACACAAATATTGTTTAGTATCACATAAAAAACTAAATTTATAAATAATGTAATTTATAAAAATAATTTCACAAGGAGGACCTTTTATGATTTTTTTTTCTCTCTTGTAAAATTGTTCAATTCCGACATATATGCTACCTTTGTATAAACGGGGACTGGAACAATTTGTACGTGCATTGGTTGCACGTGCATAGGTTGCACGTGCATTGGTTGTACGTGCATTGGTTGTACTTCAGTTTGATGAGGGATGAATGCTACAGGGAAGGCATGTTTTTTCCAATGCGGAGATGGTGATGCCAATCCTGAAACCACGCACACTAGACTACAAACAACGGCCACCTGTATAACACAAAACACACATATGAAAAAGATAAAACTAACAACTTTTTTATTGTTTTGGCATAATACATAATATATTAAACTATAATTTCAATCAAAAATATGTTTTTTATGTTTCTTCATCTTTTGTTTGATTGAGATGTATTGTCAGACAACCAATACAAAACATGTGATAATTTGCAGCTAATAAAACAATTTCCACTATAAATGTACAAACGAAATTCAGTAAAGTTTTTTGTATCTTTCATTTATGAAAAATTTGTCTCCAAAAAATATCAATTACACTCTTTATTTAAGGGATAAATTTATCTATCGTTACAATTTAATCGAATGGTTAAAAAAAATAAACATGGTTTTGAATTTACACAATATGACCATGAAATGATCTGGAAAATTGTTCACTTTACGAAAACGGTTCGGACCATGCTATCAAACAGGTGCATGTTTTTTTATTTTTATTTCGTTTCACTAATAATATTTGTCATTCGACACCTTTTATGCATGATTAGAATACCTTATTTTAGGTATAACTTTGTATGCCAACAAAATCCATACATTTTCCTTATTTCAGAATATATTATATAAAAATATTTTTTAAGTGACTTACGAAAGAATATTTCATTTTTATATTATTGATAACTAGAACTGCACTGACTGTAGCCTTCTCAATCTGTACTATGGAAAACGAAACTACGTCTTATTTTTATATGAAAATTATAAAGTCATTATAATGAATATGTATATTAAGACTTACTAATTATTGCATTGTACTCAATCATTGGCGTCCTTTTAAAAAAATGTAACATTTCATCACAGGTAATTTTGTATTTTTAAAATGAATACAACTGACATATGTATGTAGCAAAAATAATTTTAAAATTGATTGTATAAAATGAAAAATAATTCATCTGCTTATATTCAATCATCACGACAAATTGAAATAAAATAAAAACGACTTACACTTATGTTAAAAACAGTATTTTTCTACAACGAATACACATATTATTTTACAGGGTTTCATATCCTTCTCGGCTTGGACTCGCATTTGGAATATTTTCAAAACATTATCACAGCAAATTTGATGCTTTGGAATCAGCGGTGGGCTGCCAATTTGTTAACAAGATATTCGCTTAATCTCAAAACAATTCCCGATGTTCTGGGGAATGAGTAAATTTTTTATCACTCCTTTGCAACTATATGCAATACTTAAATAAGCAATCGATTGTTACTGAATACACTTATAATAATATGTAAAAATATGCAATTTATCGTAAACTTATCAATCCAAATTACTAAAAACGTACTACTGTGTATACTGAAGCTGTCGTAGATTAATATATGTCAGAAATTACAGTTATTTACCAATTAGATCTGAGAATAGTGTTTTCTCCTAAATTAACAAGGGGTTCGCCCGAGCCCTTCCCAGCCCCCTTCAGCCCACCCTTGCTTCTAGGCTTGGACTCACCTCTGGAATATATTCAAAATACAGCAAATTATTTTCACAACAAATTCAATGTATATTATATAGAATATATTATCACAGCAAATTCGATGCTTTGGAATATATTTTATTGTTTCTCAAAATGTGACTTACACCCCACTGTATCTTCTCTTTTATACGCCACTGCATAGTTATGATTACTTAAATATACCCAACTTTTCTTATCTAGTATCTGCATGAGAAGTGGTCAATGGTCGCAAGCCAAGAATCTATCGCAAGATAATAACAAAATAACCGGTGCATCCTGACTCAATATCTTCAAGGGCAAGGATTGTTTTAAATAATTGTACTGGATTTCCATACTACCGGTATCATTTCCATGACGTGTTGGAAAACCACTATAAATAAAACATATATTTTTGATCATTGATTCTCTACTGAATACCAGGAAAGTATTATTAAGAATAATTCTATTGTTCTTTGCAAAATTACTACTGAAAAATAATAATCAATATTCTCAATCAGAGATAATTATTTGTGTACGTTTTTAATTGTATACAAGTAAACATTGCATTGCTTATTCAAGATTCAGTTTCAATATTAATAAAATTACCTAAAATTAAGAAATCATTTTATTTAAATAAGTCACGAAATATAATTCTGTACATTCTATCTAGAAGCTCGCTTCCTTTTTGTTTTATTTTTATTTTGAGTGAAATATAATTTACGAAAAACATTGTTTGGAAAAACTAAACAGCAATTTACGGAACGCTTATATGTAACGCTGTGAGACATATTACAAATACATTTTTTTTTTAACCATGTGCGCTCCCAATATGGAGCATATGGACACTTAATGGAGTTTATCTCAACAGAAGTGTTTCTACGAGAACTGCGTGTTACTTACTACTCACAACTACAGTTGCTCAATCTCTCTTTTTCTAAAGAGAGTAGGAATAGAATTATAGGGCTATGACAGGACTAGTGGTAAGCTAATCGCTCTCGATACGCCCCATTTATAGGATAGGATGGGTGGGAGAGGGGAATTCAAGACATCACATACATCCATGCCTTCGAACAGAAGTTCATAAATCGATTGAAAATCAATTTATAAAACTGTCCGTACCGGGATTTGAACCCGTGCCCTCCGTAACCGAAGCCAACAACGCTGACCACTCGGCCACACAGGCGGCTACTTCATAAAATTATTTACATAAATATATTTTAGTATTCCAATAAGCCATTGTCAATTCACTATTTTTAGCAGTAATCACTCTTGAAAATAGTATAGTTTTGATATTTAACACCACTACAGTTATTATTATCCTTCACTAATTATTGTATTATGTTTGAAAAATTGCTGTGTTCATTACTACTACATTTACACATCTTAACGTGATGATTCCGTAATAATAAACAAAACAGTAATAATTACAACCATCATTGTCAATTGAGTTAATAATAATTGCTATTGTATGCTAAAGTTGGATGACACAGAAATAAACAAGTTCAATTATTTATAATTCAGTGGTTAACCACAGTATAAACTTGATACTTTTATAATCAAATATTATTTATTATCACATTTATAAAATAAATTCGCGCATAATACATGGCTTAAGATATGTTTCTCAGAATTTTAATATCTCATCTCCATTGATAAATAGTTGATAAATATTGCCAATATACAATTAATACTGCAAATATAATATACGTCATTGATTATAAATTACGCAGGATTATATTATATATTTTTTTTTAAAGCGGTTGCTTTTGTTTTGAAGCCTTGTCTTTGCTTTGCGTGTACGTCTAAATTTTCCTTGACGACTCCGTCGATCCAAACGGCGATCCTGTCTGATACGACTACCATGAACCGAGCCAAGCGACTTGGATCAGACCTCTTAGGCTTTCTTTCACCTAAAGAAAACAAAGAAAACTTACAGTTATTTATTTCTTAAATGTACTTTAGTCTTGCATGTGAAATACTCAATTAGCTGGAACACAAATATATAATAAAAATAATAAAACCTTTTTATTTCCTTTTTCGCATAAAATGTATTGGATCAGGACCGGTTTCGCTTATTGCAAGCATTATCAACTGGTAATGCTCGCAATGAGCGAAACCGGTCCTGGTCCAATAAGTTTTATCTGGAAAAAGTACTAAAAGTGTTTTATTATTTTTATTATAATGCCATTCCACCAAGTATTGACAGTGAACACCTTAAAAAACACAAATATATGACTAGTTTTATATTTTAAATACCAGTGTTTCTTTTGGGTACACAAAATTGCAGATATTTTTTTTTAATGAAAGTCGAGTTTCAAAACAATTAAAAAACTAAATCACAAATATGTAAATATATATATATACATATATATTGAAACCCCCAATTACACTACCACGAATTACGCGCTGGCTTAAAATATTCGCCACATATCCTCCAATTGCACGGTCGCATTCCATTGTCGTTACTACGAGACGGTCTCTGTGCCGCGCATACAGTCAAATTTTGGCTAGCGTCTGTGTATTCAACATGTGCCAGGCCATACACGTATAGCGGGCGACTGCTATGTGAGGGATTTTGGCGCCCTTTGCATTTTATCACTTGGTATCTAAATATTTCGTCAATATTTATTTTTTTCCAAAACTGCAGGGAAATCTTAGTTTTCCATTTTTTGCGGAAAAACCAAATACTTAATTTTGTATGAGATTCACACCCCCAATTACACTACCCAGAATTACATTGTCTCGACTTTAGTGTGAATGGGGGTTTTACTGTATATATATAATTGATTCAGCATTTACAATTGAAATTTACTTAATCTCTGGATGCCCTCAGGCTACCTAGGATTTGAAATCACTTTCCTTATTCCTTAGTCCATCACTTAACACCATACTGCTTAGTTATGTAGCATTACTAAAATTCTATATAAATTACTTCCTTTTCGTCTTTAAATAAAAAAAAACTAGGCGAGTTTGTAAAACATGAACAATATTGCGTTATTTATGTAGGTTTCCGTAGCAACGAATGACGCCAAAAAAACTTTCGTTGTCTATGAATTATGGTGTAATTGTATTTTTTTAACAACCCTGCCGTCTTGAAATCGGATGTATTGAGTGCAAAAATACCTTAAAACTATTGCTTAAACTTTCAGAGAATAGTTAATTTCAAAAAAAGGAAAATATAACAGAACATATACAGATCAAGAGTAATTAATATCCATGTTTTCAAACATGACTTAGCTTTTTGTTTTTTTTTCCGCCATAATTACATAACATAATTAACTGTCGATTCAGCTGATCGTTCTATCAATAATTTCATTGTTTTAATTTGGGTATGTAACATTCGACCTGCCCCGTGTACAATAAATTCAGAATTAGACGATACTAGAACCTATGATAAGATCTTAAATAAAATAAAAACAATACAATGTATGATAAACTCTTCAATAAAAAAAACTGAACAATTAGCTTATCCTTACACCGGTCTCATAATCGTAACAGTCAGCGTGTAGTCATTAATTAATAGAGTGCAATGTATACGGCACCGCATTCTTGAATTTATTTACATTAAAATACTCATTTTTTAATTATCTTCGTATTTCCGTATTGTACCTTACCACTCCCTTTACATGACAATTAAAAATCGGACAAAATCTAGTTATACTTATAATTTAAGATTTCGACTGAAGGTGCTTAGTGGAATTTCAATATTAAATTTGAATCGTTCAAATTATGTACACTCCCACAGATTTTGTCACTAAATACGTCACCCAAATAAGTCACCCAAATACGGACAGTCATAAGCTCTTTTTCCAGGAAATTTTAGAAATCAATAGGGCACAGCTGCATAGCCTTCCGATTTTTAATAAAATATTAAACCTACCGGGATCTCCACTTCTATACCCTATATAAATATAATCATAAAACCTTTGCCGACAAACAAATAAATATAATTCTTAATACCACTCACTACTCAAATCTTTGGGCATTCCCATGAGCTTATCCTTTTCGCCAGCAATGGCTTTAGACTCACTGATACATTTATTTATTATATAAACACGAAACACTCATTTACTAAGCGTCAGTTCAAGTTCATCCGTGCACTTGAACGCCTGAAGATGCCGAAAGGCGAAACCCGGGTCGTTAGTGACAAAATCTGTGGGAGTGTACATAATTTGAACGATTCAAATCTAGTTATACTTTTTCTGTTGGCATAGTATTTTGATTTTACCAAGTGTCAACGAGAGCAGCACACGGTATATTGATTTTAAGGCTAGATAAATATTATCCGGCACATTAATCTAAATAGTATGTTTGATCTGTCGTGTATCACACAACTAATTGTATCAAGAGCAACCTAGTATGTTTGCCACCCTGGCGAGAATGACATCTGCAAGCTCTTCAGTGGCTGCGGTCTTAGAATCACCATCGAGTGAGACTTCGTCTCTTTTCTCCGCCACCCAAGCGCAGAGCCTGCGCGCAACCTGCGTCGAAAAATTCTTCAACCACTGGGACCGCGAGAGGGATTCCTGTGACGTCGTCGCCTGGGCGTCGGTCGCTCGCCTCACCGCCGCCCTGTTGCCTGTCATTCTCGAGCGCTGGAAATATTCCTCTGTATGCCTGGAAACATCTTTTTTTATAATTTCAATTCGGAAACTGAAATGGGTAACTATTGATGAAACACAAATAAAATATAAATAACTATTTCGTCATCTTCAGATTGGTTTGTCGAACGCTCTAAAGCAGTGATTTCCAACCTTTATGTTACTGCGCCTCCCTTTGAAGCAAAAAATATCTTCGCGCCTTCCCATCCTTTATTTTATATAGTAGTAATAAAGACACGTTTTAAAGGGTAAATAAATATGTTTGGGCTGTTTGCGCCTGCCTTTGCAGTAGTCCACCTCTCTCCAGGGAGGCGCGCCTCCTAGGTCGGAAATCGTTGCTCTAATGAGTATAAATGTCAAAAGGAGTATTTGATATATTAATTAGTGTCTAGTTACTGGTTACTAGACTGTTTGGCTCTGTTGTATTCACTTTTAAACTCACAAATAGACGTGCAACTATGAGACGTATTTGCCAGCAATTCGAGAAAGACTCGAGAGTTTGGGGTAACATGAAATAAGAAAAGTCTTATGATATAAAGTTATTGTTTACGACAAAATTATTCAAATCATGATATATAATGAAAAATAATCGAAAGTGTGCTGGCTTTAATGAACATTGTCGATACGCTACTAAAAATGAAGAAAAGTGAACCTATCGATTGATAAATGCATTAGTTTGTAATAATCAATACACATTTCTCTATCAAGATTTTACTTTTAATGTGAACTTCAACGTAAAAGAACACCTGTATTAAAATATACTAAAATATAAAATAAATAATGAAACGATTATAATAATATTGTGGAATCTACTATAGCTATACATCATTTAAATAAAGAAAGACAAAGAAAACATCAACTAACCTAGGGCTTGTGAACTGACCCTCTTCAAGAAAACTTTTGATTTTGTCTCGATGAGTCGCTGGAAGAGCATTTGAGCCATCATTCCAGACATTTTGTAATCGGCGAATTGACGGTCGTGCCATTAACTCCACTCGGGATGGCTTTGCCGAAACTTTGAAAAATACAATATTTTTTATCAAAAAAAGGTCCCATTATTCCTAAGTGAATGTCGTTTTTTTGTATCATTAATAAATTAGTATCTCTAGAAGGCAATGACTTTATTTATTTTTATTTAAATACTGACATCTATCGAAAGATCAGAACGTAAATATTTTGTGTTCAGATTTTCTTCTAAATAATTTGAATGGTTATGTAATAAATCTGGGTAAATATGCATTACAACATGCTATTTGTGTTCATCTGGAAATGGAATAAATGTCTCTAATAAAATGCAGCTCTATATAAAATGTAATTACTAATAGGAAAATTCTATATTATCTCTACGGGAATCAGGGGCATTAATAATTTCCTACGAATACGAAACTAAATCCCGCTCCCAACTTGCGCTATTTGATTATTATATTAAAATGTGATATTTTTAAGTTTTTCCAGCCGAATTTACGCAAGTATGTAAAAACGAATCGATAATTTTAGAACAAACCATAGAGCATATTTGAAATATGGCGACGAATTTTCGAAAAAATATTTCGAAATTCATATTAATTGTCGGTTTCTTTGATTCAAAATTTTGAGTTGTTGATATGTTCGTGTTGTGACGATGGCCATATATATATATATGTCAATATGCAATATTTGCAAAACGCACAGTCAGCATGACTGCACAAGTAACCGAGTTATGGTGTGTGGGCGATATTGAATATATATAATAAATGTATACCAGCTGTCGCTATGCAATATTTTGCAAAACGTACACTCAGCATGACTGCACGTGTAACCTTTAAAATAAAAATTATGCTGTATGGACAATATTGAATGTCGATAGATACTATTGTTAATGACGACACCTCGAATTATGAAAGCACAATAGAATTAAAATATAGAATTTTGTTAACGTAGCATTTAAGAAATTAGTATAAATTATTGGGAAAATCAATAAAGAAAGTCAGTAGTTACTTCAGAGTCAGAAGTCAACCCAACAAGAGCGTTTTATTGAACCTGAGTTAGAAAGGCGAGCAGTTACATGGCGATCCTGCCAGGATCCAAGCGTTACAGTGTCTGCAATTTAGCTTTACAGAGAATTGCATTGTATTTTGAGGGTTTCAATAAATACATGGGATGAAAAAAAGTTGCATATTTACCTAAATCTGACTCTTTCTGACCGAACATCTCGATAGCAGTTTTTTTACGAGAACTAGTTGTTATTTAGTTACTCAACCATTTCTTATGAATAGTGTGAGAATAGAACGATATGGCTTAGAAATAGACTAGTAGTAAGCTAATCGCTCTCTCTACACCCCATTTTAGAATCGGATAAGAGATGGGTGGGAAGAAATATAAGCATAGCACACAGATTTAAAAATCCATATATGCAAATGTAAAACATAGAACTCTCTGTTAAACATGGACCTCTGCCTGCAACTCCTACTAGTTTCATATTGTTGCTTCAAGTAATGACTCATATGAAATAAATATACTGTGTATTTTATGTGTTTCCAAATTTACAAAAAAGCCAAAATTTCTAATAAATAAGGTATATCCGGCAGTGGCGAACGGTGGGTGTTGATGTAGGGGGTGCTGTAAAATGTAAATGACATATTTTTTCAAAAAAGACGATTTTTTAAACATAAATTTTATTTTTATTTATTTGTACAATTCTTTTTGTGTTTAATTCTTCGCTTTTCCGACATGAATTTTTCTATTACACTATCGTAAAACGTGCCTTTCTGTTTTAATTCAACGAGCATCCTTTTGTTCTACATAAATTAAATTTAGACAACAGTCTGGCCCTGTCAGTGGCGGATCCAGAAATTGTCCCAGGAGGGGGCCATTCAATTTGAAAATAAGCATGATACATAAATAATACATTAAAAAATAGATGAAAGCCTTTTTTATGCGATTTTTTTTGCGCGATTTTGAAATAACGCGATTTTTTTGGACGGCACCGTAAAAAAATATTTTTTGCGCTAATTTGAGGAACAATTTTTTTTTTCATACATTTTTGATACTTTTTTACGCGATATTTTGATTTTTGGAACCGATTTATCAAATCATACGAAAGTGAGGTTTTTTTACGCGCCACCTTCCTCCAATGTATCGCGTAAAAAAAGATTGGGTGTATATAAAAATAGTCAATACATAATTAAGTAAGTATGTATTCTATAAAACATAGTAGACTAAACAATTAAAGAGCCCATTTCAAAATAAAGTTTTAATAAATTATAAAAATGGAAAATAAATTCTCCCAAGGAGGGGGCCATGGCCCCCATGGCCCCCATGGCCCCCCCCTTGGATCCGCCAATGGGCCCTGTGTACTTTGATAGCTTCCTATTGGGAGTTAGTGCGCGCCTAACAACGCTATGAGTTTGCAACCAATACAACATGTGTGAGCTAGAATGAAAGAGATCGTCCTGGGTCCTTGAAATTTCAAACAAAAACATGACTTTGATGCGACGCCTGCGCAGAGGGGTCAACTGTATGCTACTGTATGGGATCACTAGTCGAGCGGCAATCGTATTAAACGCCTTGAGCGATTTCATATACGATTCACTGCCGTTTGCAAATGCATTTTAAATATATCGCTTTATGATATAGTCTCTACGGGCGGGCGGCGCACGCCTTGCACACCCTGAATATACGCCCCTGATATCCGGTATAATGAAAAAAGCCCACTTTCGGATTGATTCATTAATTCAGATCGTTAATTAACGACTCAGGCATTCGGATTAGGGCATTAATTTATTGCCCTGTTTACCGTTACATTTCAGAATTTGACTCAATGATAAAATTGACACCAAAATCTTTGACTTGTAAAATTTGATATCTGTGAGACGAGTATTATCTAGATAATCATCGAGATGATATCTAGATAACCATCAAAGACATCAGTCATATCATTGAGAATGTTTGGCTATGAATCTGAAAAATATGAATTTCGTCATATTATAATCTATTATTATAATATATAATGGATATAACAATAAAATGGAGTGAGCTTGGGAGCCCGTATGTTTATTGATTTTTAGAAACACATCAAGCTGCCATTCTAGTCTTTTCACATTTGGTTCTACGGTAAACCTTTATTGAGCAAGTTTTGTGTCTCTTATATCTCAAATATATCAACGCTATGTAATAATTTTTTTTAAGTTTTGTACCCAAAACATTGTTATTTTATAATTTACCATAGAAAGCCATTCAAAACAGTATTTAATTCGTTTTAATGTATTTTAATAGTGCAAACTAGAATGGTTGCATTTACATATGACTTATTAGAACAGATTTGTAATAAAATACCCTTTTTTCTTTTAATCTTCTTATTCTTGACTGGCTTCGCAGTATTCATGATGGACTGCTGAGCACTTACATTAATAAATTCCATTTCCAGAGTAATTTTTACTGACACCAATAATTTTTAGTTAACCTTGCTTGAAGGAATCTTTATGCAATTCAATGATTTTGTTTTATTTTTTTGAATCACCAAAAAGAACAAATACTGATTGTTTATTTGGTATTTAAATATTGATTGTCATAGATAAACTCGTTGTATATTGGTAAATTATTCATATTCACCGAAGAAATAATATAATGAAGTTTGCAATACCAGTAATAAAGTAATTCTAACAATTCATTTAACTGCTTACTCACTTCAAAACCTTTTAATTTAAAAGGAAGCTTATTGCAAAGCAGGTCAAAATAAAAATAAATGTATCGAGAAAGTGATTTTTTAATTGAATTTCTGTTCAACCGAAACTAATACTTTCTATTATTGTAAATTAAATAAATTTGTCACATCAAAAATCACCTGTATATAGACTACTCATCATACTCATCAGATCACACCAAATGATGGAAAAAGCACTCTATTTAAACAATTAAGTGGATACTTTAGGTTTAATTTTGAAACATGTGATAACATTAAATAGAAGTTCATACTATACATTAATAAAATTATGAATCAGTGTTTTTGAATACCTGGAAATGCTTTAAAAAGGGGATAACCAATGGAAAGAGGATTGGGAAAAAACTATACATAGTCAGATAATATTAAATTCAATCAACCATTGAAACTATCACAACAAAATCACGAAACAATAAATGATTATAATTATTTCTGTTGCCATCCAAAAATTCTATTATGCCTGATAACTAGCAGACTTTAAGCGTCTCTATGAATTGCGCCTCCCAAAATCGCATTATTATTTATGGTTGTTGCTCTTAACAATATGCTAATAAGGGAGTCTTTTGTTTTTTTTTTCTTTAGATTTCTCCTAAAATTTTCCCTACTGATTAAAAAACGGTGAATGATTTATTTTATTTATAAATAACACCAGAATATTAAAAAATAACATTATCAGTGCCCCACAAACAGTGTAAATACTCATTTACTCATTGTTTAAGCACTCAATTAACAGCTTAACGACCGCACGTTTTTTTTATAGAATTTCACCTGGCCGTGCAATTTTGCGAAAAATTCACAAAAAATTGTAATTTTACTAAATTCACTATAATTTGTAAACCAATTGAGATATCTTTACCAAATTTAATTTTCTTAGCTTTCAGATACTTCGCATATACGAATATATAAGTCCGCTGGCCAGCAACCATTGGTTTTCAAAGACTTAAATACGCGTCCAGCGGTCGTTAAGCTGTTAATATATATTGGTCAATATCCATAAAACAATCTTTATTTCAGTATTTAATTTTTATTCTAGAAAATTGTACATAAGTGTAAACAACATGCCAAGAAATCAATTGGCAAGAGGTTGAACATATGATATGGAAGGTTAACAAATGCTGAACAAATTCAACGATCTATTTGTAACCAAAGTGTACAAAATGACTAAGTCCTCAGGCATAAATGACATCCACAGCAAACCCCATCAATATTTTTAGCAGGGTGTGCTCCACAAACCATGCACGCGAGAGCACAGAGCACACGAAGACCTGTTAACAACAGCTGCTGATTGTTTTACATTATTATACTCATTTTTTAATAGATGGTTGTTCTTATTCTTTGGGTTGAAGACAAAGCCACTTCTCCGGAAAACCTAAATTATAAGTGCACTGTAGTTGATTTAAATTGTGATATGGAATATGCCATGATTTATTTTTTTGTGTTGACGGTGAGTACTTCATAGGTTTCTGAAAGTAGAAAAATATAAATTAGTACCGATATTAAGAGATAAAAATTATACTATTAAATTATAAATTATACTATTATGTTTTTAAATTTTAGCAGGAAAATGCAAAAGCATAAAATAGCGTTTCCTTTAAATTTTTGTAAGCATGATATAAGATATAATGCAAAAGCATGTATAGTACATATTTCATTTATTTACTTATCATAACCATTTCTACTTACTGATTAAATACTTTCAAGTGATGAGTTATAATTGGTAGCTGTCATTAATTATTTTGTTTTAGGGAGACTACAAATGGCTGGAGTTTGTAAAAATTATAAGGAAACTTTTTTTTAATTCATGTACGCTACAATGTGGGACATATGGCCTCCTAATGGAGGTATCTTAAAAGAAGTTTTTAACGAAAACTGCTTGTTACTGAAAGTTTTTGAGCCTCTCTTTTTTAGTTTTAGTGGGAAACTTTGTATCCAAGTTTTCCTCAATCAAGTATAAGGCTCCCATAATTGTGTTTAATCAAGTATAAGACCCATTAGATTGAGTTAAAGAAATAATAATTTAATTACTTCAATAGAGACATTTCCATTTTCTCCAGCATAAATCAATATGTGCTGATGTGACTGCTGCCATCTCTTGAATATTAGTTGAGTATCTTCATCGAGTAGTACCTGGTGTCCACGCATGAAGTCTCGCGATAAGAAACATGTTTTAAGATTACTTAAGGCAGCGTATAACAGAAAAGGGTCATCTTGAGATCTGAAAACAATATTTCACATGTCTATGAAATTTAACATTAGGTTGCAACTATGTGAATACTTGGGAAAGAAATGTTTATTATTTTAACAGTCTTTTAAACACACTGATGCAAATAAACACATTTATTTTGTACTAGTTACACAATTTTATTAAAGGATAAACACTGGTGTCAGTCATTGGGAGCATTTTCAAACGAAGATATCGATCGGTTAGAAATGTCAAACATTACTAAAAGCCATTATGTGCCCGAATGGTCAATGCTTTTAAGCTTTCAGTCTGATCAATTTCTGTCAACGGTTTTAATCTCGGAATGGAAACTTTTATATTTTTATACCTGATTTTAACCAAAGGTTTTGTTGGAAGAAAACTCTAACTAGTTCTGAAAACGGGAATATATTGAGAGTGACTAGAAAACTACTCTTTCATTCCTAATAATATCCCTATATAAAGCTACACTCAAACAATATTTGTAGAGATCATCCATATCTGTATGATTGAAAAAGTTTTTTAACCGAAAAATAGAAAACTTACAAATTTTCCAGAAGGAAAGGAGTAGTTTTCTTCAAAATTATATCCATATCTTCCTTAGGCCATCTCAGCATATGTTTTCTTCCAATAAATAGTATTTTTTTATGGTCTTTCAGCAAACTCTTGACAACTTTTACCAACATATTGCTCTTGGATTTCATAGAAGCTTTGCCAGATATAGAGTATGAGACATTCAGCCCATCAATGACCATGTCGTATGGGCCAGTTTCGTTGATGAATTTTGTAAATTTATCAATTTCTTCTGGAAAAGTTTTGATGAAAATATTTCTGCCAATAATAACTTTGTTGTAAAATTCTTTTTTCAGATGGTCATACTCTTTTTGATCAAATGTAATTGCATCCAAAGATCTCTTACAGCATGTACACTTACCACTGAAAAATACATTAGATTGATCCAAATATAACAAATCCAAAAAAAACTTCATAATAAATTATTGTAATGGTCCTACGACCAAAAGAAATGATTTCTTTTGATTCAATTAAATTTTGAATCCTGTATGTGTTTAAATTAAATGAATATAATATGTATATTACTAATTTCTGCTTTTGTGGTGGAAGAATAATAAAATTAAAAACATCTGGCATCTGTGAAAATGCTTTCTGCTAATGAATTTAAATGATAGTTACATAAATAAAATAGCTAGAATCAATCAACAGTTGCCTTCTTGGGGTCATTGGAATTTATCATTTTCCTCCACCCCCTCTTGATAATAGAAAAATGAGCAACAATCTTAATCAACAAAATGTTTAAAGAAAAAAAAGAATCAACCAACACCCTAATCGATAAAGGTATTGGAAGAAGATATGGTATGAACACCAAAGTAACAATCTGATGATGAAACAACAACTATTACCTTATATTTAAATTTTTCTATTGAACCCTGCTCTGAATAAAGAGCCACATTATATTCAGGCTTGTTCGGTAATTAATATGCCTCATAACAAAGGATACTGTTTATTTTATGATAGAAATTAATAAATTCAATTTAATAAAACAAACCTATATGTCATTACCTTTTGTTTATCAAAGTAAATTCACCTTTCCATTCCAACAAATCTGTAAAAGTTTTGCACAGTTCATTCACTACGTCAACGCTGAGCACAAAATCATTTTTATCACAGAAATTCAACATAACTTCTAACAGTGAAAGCAAACTTTTTTTGCCTTGGTGCGTATTGATACAAAATCGAATCCATGACATGTATACCATGTCTGTTGGAATACGATTGGTGCGAACCAACTCATCTAAAACCTTGAATGCAATATCAGGTTCATTGTTATCAAATGCAGTTGATACAACTACACTGTATGTTGCGTGTGTCGGAGTTGAATATAATTTCATTGTTTCCATAACTTTGATAATTTCTCTCCATTCTTTCGTAATTGATAGACCACAAATAAAATTATGAGCAATAGAATGTTCAAGAGTTGGATATTTAGCAGTCACTTCCTTGTACAATTGTAAAATATGACTTTCTTCATCTTCAGAAAGATTTTCTTGAAACGCTCGGGTGTAATACAACTTTAATACTTTTCCTATGCAACCAAGATTTAACTCTTGGTTTGTCTTCCACAAATAGTTCGCATAGCTTTTTGCTGAAGTCAAATTCTCCCTGCTTAATAATTTTTGAAGTATAACAGCATCTGCGTTAGTTTTGTCAATACTTCTTATTGTTTGGATAATATTTTCTTTGGTCGTGGCCCACTCCAAAAATGATAAATCAGTGTTGGGTACCAAACCATCGAATTGAGCTGAAAAATCGTGTTTTCCAAAAGTAGATGAGTATTTAGTATGTAGCTTATGTGGTTTTAAAGATATATTGAAGTCAGCGCAACCTGAAAATATTGTTTACTTATCAAAGGAAAATACATTTATAAATTGATTGCAACTAGAGCAATATTTAATGGAAAGAATTCATTGCAAATATATCAGTTATTTAGTTTTATTTATTAACCTGGTGGGTAATTCAACTCTGAATAAATTCTCAATTTTTGGTTAATTAAAAACGATGCATATCTAGTGTCGAGTAGTTTTTGCATAAAAGTACTACAGCGCTTGAGCAACATTTTTAAATATTTTAGGTTAGACTGGATACTTCAAACGTCAACTTCGACAATAATATTTTCTGACAATTTGTTAGAAAATACTACTATTCCCTCAGTACAGATTTTCCTTTATTTAGATAGTTTTCTGATAACCTTCTAATAAAAGGCTAAATATATACTTGTATCATGAAGAAACGACGATTATAAAAAAAAAAGTTCTGATGAACATGCCAAATCTAAAATCATGCTTTGAAAAAGCTTTTTTTTTCAAAGAGAGTTTATGTTAATTTATTGGTTTTAAGACCATTTACTACATTGTGATGTCATTATACTGTGATATTAACATTACATTATACAGACTTTCTCATAAATATGCTATATAAATATAGCTGAAAATAAAATTGCCCCAATAGGTTGGTTTTCATCACAAATATTAGGCTCAATAAATCACTCTTATAAATTTAAAATATTATATCTTGGCCGCTGGAATAATTCAAAATGCAATAAAACAACATTAAGACACAGATGAAAGAGGGCTACAATTGTTTAATTATGTAAATAATTATACATATTTTGCCAATTGCCTCATAATAGTTATTAATCAATATACAAGTCTATCTAAGCAGTATCATATATTTCTTTACTAAGTTGATTTAACAGATAAGCGCTTTCACACGTGATTTAGTGGTTTGTATTTTTAAACTCCATAAAAAGCTGTTGGCACATTAATTCACAGTTTTTTTTACATTGCATCATTGCACGTAAAAGAGCTTTTGTGAAATGGTTTATGTATGTAGTTTTTAAAAAAATAAAACACTCATTTGTACCAAATACACTTTTATTTAATATTATCAGTACTAGTTTTGCTCATTACCACTTACACATTAATTATAGGAGGCTATAGCACTATCATTTTAGAAGAGAACACAAAATTTGAGATATTTAAATACAAAACAAAATTTTGACAAAAACAGTAAATAATGAAAATACAATTTGTGCAAATGAGTATTTTTTTAAAAAATATAATACCTATGTATTGAAAGCAATGTTCCCGCTAAGGTGTGCGCGTGTGCGCGCGCACACTTCCCAAAATGGACCCGCACACATTTATCCATCCCTGCACAAGGTCACACACAGAAATATTGTAAAAATAAGTTTGATTACACCAAATTTTTAAAATTGCGCACATTTTTTATTTTTCTAAAAATTTACTGCTCACAGAATTCGATAGTCCATACGCACAATAAAAAAATTAAAGGGAACGTTGATCGAGAGTGAACATCTTAAAAGTACATATAGCTAGTTAGGAGACAATACTGTCTAAGGACTAATATTTTTAGATGTTCAATTCATAGATATTATGTTCAATTCATAGACAATATAGGTTAGGTTCAATCAGGTTCAATTTTATAGTCTATGAATCAACTGGTTGACGTTTCTTACTAAACGTTGTTTGCAATTTTCGAACGTTTTTATATTTGACAAAACTACTTACTAAAATGGAAACCAAAACACAAAAAATGCCAAAAGTGGCCAAAGTAAGTCCATGTGCTTTAAATTAAATATGGTAAAATTGTCTTATAGTGTGTCACGGATTATTTTGAGAAATTATACTTTTTCAACATATTTATAATTTTGCAGGTAAAAAATAAAGCTCCTGCAGAAATCCAAATTACTGCGGAACAACTTTTAAGAGAAGCAAAAGAACGTGACTTAGAAATACAACCGCCACCTCCGAAACAAAAGATCTCTGATCCAGATGAATTGAAAGATTATCAGCATCGGAAACGAAAGGCGTTTGAAGACAATATAAGAAAAAACAGAATCGTGAGTACACTGTCAACATGCTTTAATAAACACAACCGACATGATTCTGTTTCGACAAGGCACACAAATCACGAGTATACTCACGGAAAATAATATCAGCTCATCTTCAAACTTCCTCATTGACTCTTGAGTTTTTTTTTAAATTTTCAATATAAAATATAAACGCCTTCATTATTTTTCTATTATTATAGAAACTGTTTCCCAAACTATGTTCCGCTACACACTAGTGTTCCGTGGAACCTGAATAAGTGTTCCGCATAAACACCAAACTAATTTAAAAACAACTTTTTTGCAATATTTTCCAAAAAATAGAAACCATGATTCCTGGTTTCGGGATCCATTTCCCGTGACAGCAAAACCAGTAAGTTTAATTAAGCGCAAATGATTATGAAAATCTAATTGATTTTATCAATGATTCTAATTTAAAACAAAAATCAGCAATTCTTGATAATTTTATCAGACGAGCCCCCCAATGTGTCAAAACAAGATATTATTGTTTTACTTCAGTTTTCTTCAATTAGAGTTTTGTCTACTTTTATTTGCGATATATTATAAAAATAATGCTCTTAAGATCGAAATGGGTAGTCAGAAGGTGCTAAATCTATGGAATATTGAGGATGTAATCATTTTTTATCCGCTAACAGTGGGTGCGGAATCCAAATATCCAATCTGCTCACTTTACCAATGCATTTTAAATAAACTTGTTCCGCTGATGTTGAATTTCTCTAATAACTCAACATCAACTGATTGATTCGACGAAGATCTGATTCAATTAAAGATTGTAGTATATTTTCATAAAAATTTGTGATTTAGAGTTTCCTGCACTTTTCTGTCACTCGATTTAAAGCAGCTAAACCAAAATTGACATCTGTTTATCATTAAGACTAGTCCATACATTTCATTCATCTTATTTGTGGCCTGGGTTGCATTCAAGCACTGATCCAAGAAACAAGCATACTATGTAGAATATGTTCTTCATTAGTTTCGTGCATCAACTTTTTTACCCTTAATTAGAGGAAGATTTTACTTAATAAGGTTTATGACACAAAAAATACATCTGATGACCCATACAACATGAAAAAATTAAGCCCTTGCTTGAAGGTAGCAGCTTCAAACCTTTCTATATTTATACCATATACCATTATGCCTGTGATGTACCAAATGAATATCATGAAATCATTTATTGTGTATAATCAATTACTGTTTTTATTATTACTTTTCATCAAAAGAATAACAGCAAATAAAAATCCAAACATATTTTAAATGCTTCCAACATAATGGGAAAATACAACTGAATGAAAATCAAACCAAGCTGCAAAAATTACAGCAAAGTAAATTGAAAGAAAAATGTAAATTCTAAGGTTTATGTGTTTTACAGGTCATCAGCAATTGGTTGAAATATGCATCATGGGAAGAGTCACAAAAAGAAGTTCAGCGTGCCCGCTCCATTTACGAAAGAGCTCTGGATATGGACCATCGCACTATTACCTTATGGTGAGTTGATATTCCATATTTTACAGGTGATTTCACATACAGCCATGTCTTACGAACTTTTAAAAAAAATCTCATATCAGTAATTCTTCACATGTCAAAGTAGAATTCGAACAGTGGTTTTTAAGAGAATACTTTTTTTATATGTTGACACATCTTTTACCACCATGAACCATATTTAAAAGACCATCTATTGTTTCCAGTAGATATTGTAATGAATCTAGTTTTCTTTCCTTGGCATGTTTTATTTGTAACAACTAGGCTATCGGTTGATTGTTAGTAGGTGTAATTAGATTTTTTTAAATGATGTGTCAAGAATTGAAAGATCGTAAAATAGACTGAACAGTTTTCTAATTTGTAATCATATTATTTTAGCCTATCAATGCTACTCTCCTCTGAGACTTCTACGAGGCTTTTTTATGACCCTAGAAAGTTGAGCTATAAATAATAGTTTGCATGTTCAAATTTAAAGAATTTTTAATGGAATTACTTCTTTTCAAAATTTGTTTGCAGTAGTTGTAGTCTGTTTCATCTTGTTCAAAGTATTTTCTCCCAAAATGGGATGTTATTAATAAAATCCGTGGTTCAGCTATCGTAATTTTAACATTTCTTTATTTATCTAAGTAATTGTTTTGCATATAATTATTTCAGGTTGAAGTATGCAGAATTAGAAATGAGGAATCGGCAAGTGAATCACGCCAGAAATCTGTGGGACCGAGCTGTTACCATATTACCAAGAGTAGCTCAATTTTGGTACAAATACACCTACATGGAAGAGATGCTGGAAAATGTTGCTGGTGCACGTCAGGTAAGAAGAAAATATTCAATACTCAATCCACAATTATTTTTCAATATTGTCAAATCACTGTTATGAAAAAATCATTTCGTTGTTTTTATAAGCTCAACTTGTTCACAAGCTCCATGATGATTATGTTTAGGGTCCTTTAGCCTTATAAAAAAGATTTCTGTGTTTACAATGTTTATATTTCTTTTTAGGTATTTGAACGTTGGATGGAATGGCAACCAGATGAACAGGCATGGCAGACATATGTTAACTTCGAGTTGCGTTACAAGGAAATTGATCGAGCGCGTCAAATTTATGAAAGATTTGTGATGGTGCATCCAGATGTAAAGAATTGGATTAAGTATGCTCGATTCGAAGAAAATCATGGATTCATCAATGGAGCTAGAAAAGTTTTCGAAAGAGCAGTAGAATTCTTCGGAGACGAAACATTAGACGAGCGATTATTTATATCATTCGCAAAGTTTGAAGAAAATCAAAAGGAACACGACAGAGCCAGAGTTATTTATAAATACGCCCTCCAGCACATTCCTAAAGAAAAAACCAACGATCTCTACAAAGCGTATACTATTCACGAAAAGAAATACGGTGATCGTTCTGAAATTGAAGATGTTATTGTCAGCAAAAGAAAATTTCAATACGAACAAGAGGTTAAAGAAAATCCGACAAACTACGATGCATGGTTTGACTACCTGCGCCTCGTTGAGAACGACGGTACTTTAGAAGAAATCCGGGAAACGTACGAGAGGGCTATCGCTAACGTTCCTCCTTCAAAAGAAAAACATTTCTGGAGAAGATATATTTATCTCTGGATTAATTATGCGTTATTCGAAGAGCTCGAGGCCCAAGAGTTAGATAGAACCAGACAAATATACAGAACATGTCTCGACCTTCTGCCGCACAAAATATTCACATTTTCGAAAATATGGCTGATGTATGCACAATTTGAGATCAGGTGTAAAGATCTATCACAAGCCCGAAAATCACTTGGATTAGCGTTGGGTATTTGCCCTAGGGACAAGTTGTACAGAGGATACATAGATTTAGAAATTCAATTGAGAGAATTCGATAGATGTCGCATATTGTATCAAAAGTTTTTAGAATTTGGACCTGAAAATTGCATAACATGGATGAAATTTGCGGAGCTTGAAACATTATTAGGCGATACAGATCGAGCTAGAGCTATATATGAACTGGCAGTCAACCAACCGAGATTAGATATGCCAGAGCTTTTGTGGAAAAGCTATATTGATTTTGAAGTCGGTCAAGGAGAGACAGAGAAAGGAAGGCAACTTTACGAAAGACTCTTAGAACGTACGGTCCATGTTAAGGTTTGGATGTCGTATGCCAAGTTTGAATTGAATGCCGAAAATGAAGATAATGTCAATGTTGAAATGTCCAGGCGTGTATATGAACGAGCGAACGACAGTCTTAGAAACATGCGTGAGAAAGAATCGAGAGTGCTTCTTTTAGAGGAATGGAGGGACTTTGAAAGTAGCATAGGAGATGATGATTATATCAAAAAAGTCATGGATAAGATGCCGCGTAGGGTTAAGAAACGACAGAAAATTATATCCGAAAATGGAGTGGACGAAGGCTGGGAAGAAGTATTTGATTATATATTCCCAGAAGATGAACTTGTTAAACCTAATTTGAAACTGCTCGCCGCCGCTAAAAACTGGAAGAAACAAAAGGTTGTCGATAACGACGTGGAAAATGAAACTCCTGCGAATTCTTAATAATATATTAATTTAAGAACAGCCATAAAATAAAAATTGTAAATACAAACTTGAGTGAAATTACATTTTTTGAATAATTAAAACATTTTTTTTATTTTTCTTTCATTTGTTGATGGTTATTTATAATCGTATAAAAATAAGTATGAGATGATTGATTTGTTAATCGAAATCAACCTGCTTGATTTTGATTTTTATTGCCCACATGACGTCAGTCAACGTCTTCAGGCCGTACCGGATGAGCAAGCGGGACAACCGATTTTTTATTGACATCTCTCGAGCATGCTTTTCTCATATCTGTGGAGTAACAAATTATTAGTTCATCAAAAATATATGCTATCATTAGTTAAAGTTGTCTGAAATTGTGAGATATCATTCCACAGATAAAATACAACATGCAGGTTACAAAAATAACAACAAGACAAACATATCAGCAGGTATGTTGGCCGAATTGGGAAAATGTATCACCACTACAGATAAGAATATTTTAGAACATACCATAAGCATCTTCGTCAGGATCACCACAGTAGTATTCCAATACTTTTCTGTACACAATATATCCCAGATTTGTATACATTTTGATAGCAACATTATTACTCACACGTACAAATAAGTCTACAAAATATGCATTTTTCCTAAAAATAAAAGGCATTCATATTAAATTTTATTAAACAACACTCGAATCAAATAAACTTATTTATTATGTGCATTTTGGCTTCAAGAGGCAAGAGTATGAAGTGTTTCATAGATATATTTCAAAATTTACATGAAAGTTAACAAACTAACCGAATTATAAATGTATACTAGGATGTTTGCTTCTTTGTCAATAAAATATTAATTTTAAAATATCTTACTTTTCCGAAACATCTTCCAGAAAACTCATCAATGTTGCAGCAAGACCTAGTCTTCGAAACTCAGGAGCCACTGTCAATGCTGTAACATGTCCATGCCAATTTTCCCCATGACCCTCAACTTTTCCCATAACTAAAATAAAAGCAATTAAATTCTTCCATAATTGACACGGAATACTAAATTGAAGTGCATATAGCAATTACTAGAAAATTGTGTAATTCCTAAGCGCTTTACACAGCAACAAAACAATTTTCAGTGTGAATAATTATTGAATTGTATTTTAAATTTCAATGTTCATATGAAGTAGGCCAGAAACAATTTTTGGCCGAAGGGCTTCATTTAGAATTCAAAACGAACAGTGGCCCGCAAGTACTATACAATTTTTAGATAAAAATACATTATTTATTATTATGGAAAAGAAATTTTAACAAATAAAAGCGTTTAATCCAATAACTACCAACAGTATGATGACACAAATGGGTCACATGAAAATACACCTCGAGCTGTGGTTTTTCCAGGTCTGATATATAGTATATATAGACAATCAGCAAAGCATTACAATAGATTACAGAAGAACATTTGCTTGAAAACTTTTACTTACTGTATCCCATTATTTCTCCAGATGGAGATTCAGCAACTTGAAAGTACTCAGGCCAATGAGCCAAATATTGAGTGTAAAATAATAATCCATATGTCTCCGTTAGTGGATCTAAATTTCTGAAAGAATATACCCTTTTAATAGATATTAAATATTTTAAAACAGAGTAAGCGGGAAAAAATATTTATATGAAAGGCTCTAACAACATCCCATGATTTTATTTTGGTCCACCTCTCTCACCCCATTGTCATCACATCGTACATCCCTTGACGAAAATCTTTACTTTTCCACCCTCAGTAAAAACTTGTATTACATTTAAAGACATTAACTTTTAGGCAAAATGAGTTTATATTTTGTTGCCTTTGTGAAGAAATTTTTTCTGAAACCTAAGCTTCATCAAATTATTAGTCGGCTTTACAAACAGGTGGGTCAAAATGCAATCAGTTGATTTGTATGCTTTAAAATGAGAAAAAACTCTTAACACATCTCGTTTACAGCCCTTTTTATTGTTTTAAAACATACACACCATGTAATCGTACGTGAAAATTCCTCTGCGTAAAGCCTAATATTGTTTAATAAAGAAACTGAATTACAATAAAGCGGATCACATGCAGGGATTATTTTGACATAGCAAGATCAGCAACCAAACACTAGCAATGTGAAATCGATAAGAGAATTATCAATGTTACAAATATTCTCATTGTGATTGATATTGATTTACTTATAAAAAATATTTGACAATCAGTATGGTCCTAGTGTATAATTTAATAATAACAAGAGACATTCACTATTTAGAAGCTAACATAAGCCTTAAATAAATTTGCTTTTATGGTTAAATAAGGAAAAAAACTTGTATCGAATATAATAATTCAAGGCATAGTTCAGGCTTCATAAATCCGACGATGATTGTTTATGTGCAGCCTATTCAAATTCAAAAAAGATATGTTTACAATTAGAAATTAAATTAAGGAAACAACTTAAGCAGCTACGATTTGAATTACTTACACATTATTAAATTTAAGCATATCATTACAGGTAAATGGTCTTAGGGTAGTCATGTTACTTGTGATTCAAAAACACCGGTAGCTTTCAATTGTTTGTTTATCTCTCAATCAAGACAGCGTGATTTCTTATGATGATTAAATTATAGTTTATAAATAAAAGTTTTTATTACAAATTCTCACATTTAGAAAATTACAGTTCTCTGTCTATAATAAGAATCACAAATTTAATAACCTAAAAAATAGTTTTGACAATTCTAAGCATAGAGTACAGTCTTATTTTACTCCATAGACAAAATAAAAATTAGTTGATTTCGAAAAAGAATACCTATTCACGTAAATAAAGGATTTTTCAGATATAATATAGGTATAGCTGGTAAATAAACATTATTAGTAATTTTTAAAATCCTTCATAATTATATTTGTAAAATCCAATGAAGATTTTTTATTTTAAATCTCGAATGAAAATAAATAATATGATGATTTATATGAGATATAATATCCATTTCAATCTTTGTCAATTTATTTATAATTTTTGAATCACTATTACAGTAAAATTAATTCAATGACATGAAGTAATTAAATTGTACTCCGAAATACGACGTTGTTTATAATATAACTATTTATTTGTGTTTTATACTTTCACAAAATTCAATGCGCACATGGTGATTGCGCATATAATATATATGCAGTTGCGCAAAAGAAAATATAGAACACCACCAACATTTTCGGTATCCGTTTGTTGATATGATGAGATAGCTAGGTGTTGGCCTTTTGGGCATAGTGGAGAATTCAGTGAGGCAGTGGCGGTTCTAGGTACTGGGCTAGGTGGGCTAAGCCCGACCTGCATTTTTCACCCAAAACATAGATGGCTGAATAAAAATGAACAGCAATTCGGCCGCTGAACAAAATAAATACATTTATAAGCGTAACTAACCTTTCCCAAATGAATAAAATATCTTTGTTTTAATTTTCCTCTGTCAATATAAGACAATGTTACGTCTACCTACAATCATATTCTCGATTGTGTTTTGTATTACAATTTTAAACTGAGCCGGCATAAAAAAACAATAACCCTATAAATACTTCACAGGGAACAGGAACGTTACGTCACTGGCAACACCACTCAAGGGCTAGCGATATTAAGCCCGCAACCACAGACAATATTTCATTACACTGGGGCGCAATCAAGCACGATTAGATTTTTTTTGTATTTGTATGTACGGAAACGTCATCAATCACAAAGGATTGTGTTTCAATTTGTCAAGCTTCTGTTGATCGTTGGGGGCTGATCTGATTCAGCCCATTACGCATACTTATGCATTGAAACACAACACCAATATCGTTGTATTGTATGAAAGTGACAGGTATTGACTTTCAGTGACAGCAAGTGACAGTTCTATACTGCTTTTAGTAGGTACTTGTTATTTCACTTTGAAAGAGACGAATTTAAGGATTCCGTGTTATTATTCTATTATTTATTAGTTACATTAGCATTGATTTTATTATATAAAAATTTATGCATTGCAGTAGTGTCGTAATATTTGTTAATTTACTTGTAGATTAATGTATAAGGTGAAGTGGAAATATGCTTTTCTCTAGCCCACCCAAGATTTCAGGTCAGGAACCGCCACTGCAGTGAGGTTTTTAGACTAAAAAGTTTAGAGACCCCTATTCTAAGATACATAACTATCAACCCCACAGCTGGCGCTACAAGCAGTCATCTCCTCCGCTTGCTAAACCCCAACATTCTGAGCCGACCACACTAAACATAATAATATCAATAAAGAATACATTTAAAGAAAACTGTTTTTTACTTGATTTATTTTTTACAATATGGCACCGCAATTGTTAACGAAATTTAAAATCTGCGATGCAAAGAATTTTGGGGTCAATGCTATAAGCGCAGAAATTTAAGAATGGTTTCAAGCATAATAATGACATCCGGCCCAATCAATTCGTAGTTTTAATTAATCGACCGCAAGTAATTAATCCGTATTTCGTTAGCTTTAAATTGACAATGAAAAAGGCGAAGTGTACTGTTCACAAAGAAAATGTTACGCTATAGAACACCGGTGCATTGGCGTCCATATTCCAAATTGATTTCAATTCACTGCTTTATTTCTAATCTAACAGTAATATATTTTTTCTAAATACAAAAAAGGCTTTTGTACTATTTTGTTTTATTTACAAAACAAGAAATTATAATTCCATATCCCAATCCAACTTAATTAAATAACACTCACAAAAATTGTCAGCATCGTGAGATCTAACTATCATTGTCAGCCAGTACACAGTGTCGGATTATCCAAAAGCGGCCTTTAGGGGCTTCAAAAATGCGTATATTATATAATACTTTTTGTTAAAATTATTATATTTTTTTATAACTTTGCATGCTTTTTTTAAAAGTTCTTATGTAGTTTTTATTCATATATATTTACCCGCAGTGCGTCACTGACTAATTCAGCGTACCGCAAGTTGCAATCACGCCGGTCTCTGGAAAATCGTGATTGCCATAAACATCTCCGGGCACGGTCTACCGCCAATTCATCGCTAACCGTTTTTCACAGGCATAATCTTTATAATTAGAGGCAGAACAAAACTATCGGAACCCGTTATTTGTACTTGTGCTATATTATGCTGGCAGTGTCAGTACATGGAGGATATATATTATGTACACCACAATTTCCACCGCTACTGCAACAATCGTATATCTTTAAAGTTGTGAGAACCGAATATAACAGTAGTGCATATTATATAATTTGAATTATATTACATATTATACTTGAAGTAACCATGAGGTAGAGCACAGTTTCTCAACCTTTTTGAGACTGTGGCCTCTATTGAGTCACATATTTTCCATGGTTCTAAAAGAATGAAATACAACCCGCTTCGGCTTCACATTTTATTTACAGGCTATATTCTGCAGCGCAAGTGATTCGTGTACAACCTTTTGCCAGATATGTGAATTTTTTTGGGACCCGGGACGAATTGATAGATTCTGGACCATTTTATTTACTGTTTTCACTTCAAAAAGATACTTCAGTGAAGTGCTTTTTTTAGTTCCTTCCTCTGAAAACGTAACGAATTGACATCACAATTGATTCCACAATTATTCAAAAGTGTGAGACCTTTTTTTTAGCTCGATCTTTCTGTCATGACTGACACGCCAATTATTAAATGAAAAAATTCGCGATGGGCGATTTTTGTGTATTATATTTAGCCCCCCAAAGTCTACTGTGGCTCCCCTAAACCAATATTTTCTCCTGTGGTCGCCTTGTAACATGATGTGCAGTGGCGGATTATCCTATAAGCAAATGAGGCGAGCGCTTGGGGCCTCCGAATCTAAGGGGCCTCAAAAAAAGTTTATATAATATAACCTGTACACTTTTTGTTCAGATTTTTAAACATTTTACTTGGAATTTTCTGACGTTTTTAAGTTATCCAAAAAACAGGGCCTCCAAATTTTATTGCGCCTAAGGCCTCCTATGTGCTTAATCCGCCACTGATGATGTGTACCCCAGTTGATTAACCTGGAGGTAGAGCACGCAAAACTTTACTTTAGAACTCTAGAGATTTTTAATAATTATGATAATGTTTAAGTATATAATCAAAACGAATAATTTAACAAAGAAATATAAATCCACATTCAGTAAATCTATATATATAAAACAAAGTCGGGTTATTTACACCACGTATATCTCGAGAATTACTCCAAGGATTTCAATGATCTTTGCTTTATAAAATTCCTTTTTGCCTAGAATAGCAGAATAAGCATTAAAACATCGGAAAAATATCACGGAAAATAAATTATAAAGAAAATAAATATCTTCATACAGAATAAAATTTTCAAATGACGAATAGCGTCATCAAACGATAAAATGTCGTAAGCTGGTTTCAGAAAAATCCACCAGATCGCACTGTTTTCTATATTTGTTTGTTTTTGCTTTTTTTGCGTACTACTGACTTATAATTTTTTTTAAATTTAGAATATGGATTAGAATAAAAGAAATCGATGATATGAAATTAAAACGAAAGAAAATCTGATAATATTGAAGTAAGGTTATATTTATAATTAGGTATATAAATTTTTGACAACAATATTTTGCACGAACGTTGTTTTACTCTGAGATGACACGTTATTACACTTGGAACGCTATATCGAAGAAATTTTAACGTCAAAAGCAAAGCGTTGCGGTTCCTGATCACCCGAATGACTATTGATGCTCTTGGTCGCATTTACACAGTTCATCCGAAAAATGACGAATGATTCTACTTGCATGTCAAGAGCTCAATTTGCTTGAAAATTATACTTATTGGGACATGGCAATCACTGAAGAAATTGTTTCTGAATCTCCATGTCAGATACGCACATTATTTTCTATCATTATTTTGACATGCTTCACATCGAATCCATGTGAGCTCTGGAACAAGTTCAAGGATGACATTTTACATCGAATTCGTGTCAGTTCAAGGAATCCCGATCTCGAGGTGAATGAAGAGATAAATAACCAGGCTTTGATTTAGATCGAAGACATGTGTTACCTCATGTGAGGCATTTTGTTAATCAAGTTAGGAATGCCAACTTTAAACTAAATCGAAACTAAATCTTCAATATCCATTTAAAAAAAAACTTTTAGGAATTTATGTCTCATGTTCATCACCGTCGCTAAAATATATACTGAAATGTGAAAAGACGAATGAAAGTACATAAAATCAGAAGGTATGTAAAAAAAAATCAGTATACTTTTCATGTATATTATATTGTTATAGAATACTATCAAATCATTATTTTATTTTTGATCCCCATATACAGTCAATCCTGTTTTTATGTGGTTTTTTTATGCGATTTCGAAGCAATGCGGTTTTTTAGAAATGCATTTTTTTAGATGTACCATATTTTACGATATAACTTGGCGAAGAAAGGTTTGATACCTTTAGCGAAAATTATATCGACGAATTACTTACAGATAAAGCTATAAGTCACGAAGATGTTCATAATTTAAATTTAATTATTGACAAAAAACCAGAAAACAATGACGAACTGAAAGAAATTCCAGTTTCTTTACTGCAAAAATAATTGAAGAAGGTATCCAACTTTTCAGTAAATTAGAAGATCATTTCTTTCTAAATGATTCAAATTCTGATCGCGCATTCAAGTTTCAACGATAACTTTAAAATATATATATATGGGTATAACAAGCTGCATAACCAATTAATTATCGAAAAAGAAAATCTGAACAAACTCTGATCACTAATTTCATTGTTAGAAAACAGCCATAGTTTTATGAAATTGATGCGCATACTATTTCTTCCGAAAAAGAGTGATTTAGAACCACATGCTTTAAAACACACATAGAATTTTCATACAGTGATTATTTTTTAATATTTTTACGCCGTGGTTTTCCCCTTATTTTCATATACTTTGCGATTTAGTGTATATTTTAACTCGCTGTTTCAAAGTTATGCGGATTTTACAATTTAAGTAACGCACCCCAATTTTTGTATGGAAGTCAAGTTTTTTTATGCGATTTTTTTTTTGCGATATTTCGTGGAACGCATCTACCGCATAAAAACAGGATTGAATGTATAACTGTTGGTATGTGTGGAACATTAAACAAAAAAATAATATTTTTTTTTCTAATGAAAGATAATCTCATAAATATAATATTGAAGATTTAGAAAATGTTGCGTTCTTTGTTATAATGAGAATTTATATCATTTGGTAATATAAAAATATGAAAATTTAGAATGAACTTTCGTAAAATTATAAAAAAGTATTATTTGAATAATTTTGAAAAGATCCCTGTCATTATGTTGGTGACATGCATAGAGAACAAATTTATCCTACCTAAATTTAATAGTCTTTGTTTGACAGTTACTGTCAAACAAAAGTAGTCGTTTGTCAACATTGTGAAGATGTAATTTTATTATTTAAAATACAGTGAAATAAAGAGGTATTAGCTATGCCAAGTATTTCTAAACCAATCAGTAAGAGTGCTCGGAATGGTTTTCTAAGAGTCTTTCAGTTCTGTGAACATGAAAAATCTGAAAAAAAACAATAATTCCCTTCGGGTCGACATTTCGAATCATTTCGAACTGTCAATGGCGTCGTATTCCAAACATTTCGTGCCGCATGTCAATAGCTCAATTTGCTTGAAAACTAAACTCATTGGGACATGACAATCGCTGAAGCAATTGTTTCTGCGTCTCCAAGTCAGATACGCACATTATTTGCTATCATTTTTTTGACACGCTTCCCATCGAATCCACGTGAATTGTGGAAAAAGTACAAGGATGACATGTCCGAAGACACTTTACACCGAATTTGCGTCAGTTCAGGGAATCCCGATCTCGAGGTGAATGAGGAGATACATAACCAGGCGTTGCTTTTGATCGAAGATATGTGTTACCTCATGCGCTGCATGATGCGTCGCCAGATCGAGGAATGAACGACGCTTTCAATCGAGAATCGGAACGTAAACGTGAATATGATCGAGATGCATTGAACCAATCACTTCGAACGAATGTACCACTGTTGAACCCCCAACAGAAAGTGTACGATACTTTAATGAAGGCAATTGATGAGGGAAATGGTGGCTTATTTTTCCTCCACATTGGAAGCACTCAACCGAACTATGAAAGATCAGCGCAATGACTCAAATGTTTTGGAGGCGCAATGATTCTACTATCTGGCGATTTTCGCCAAACACTACCAGTTATTCCAAGATCGACCGCTGCCGATGAAATAAACGCTTGGCTTAAAACATCGACTCTGTGGCGCTATGTTAAGAAACTTCAGCTAACGACAAACATGCGAGTCGCATTTCTAAACGACCATCTGCCGCAGATTTCTCCAAGCATTTGCTGACTATCTGTAACGGCCGTGTTCCTGTCGACGAATCGAATGGATTGATTTCGTTTTTGCCGAATTTTTGAAATTTCGTCTCATCATTGCTAATCACAAACATCATAATTGGTTGAGTGAACGAGCAATTCTTGCAGCAAATAACAAAGATGTGGATCATTTCAACTTCACAATTCAAAATCAAATCGTTGGTCCACTGCATTCCTTTAAATCTATCGACTGTGCCACGTGAATAACATCATTTCAATGTAATTAAAATACTTTTCATTTTTAATTTTGCACATTTATTGAACTTAATTCATTTTGAGTATTCATTCAAACTGAATTTAACTCATCCAATAAATTAACACATTATTTATTGATTCTGAGGCGGTACGAAGTTCGTCGGGCCAGCTAGTTCAATATATAAAGCTGGCTTTCCAGCTTAGGGGCTGATTCTTAAAGTAAGACATTGAAGTGACTGAAAGAAATACATACAATCAGCGGTGGGCTGCCAATATGTTAACAAAGGGCTCGGTTAATCTCAAAATTCTCGTTGTCCTGAACAATGTTCCCTCTAAGCTGCGCGCGTGCACGGCCGCGCAGCAGTTGGGAAGCCCCCGCGCACTCATTCCGGGTTGGCGCGCACTACAAGACAGTTGTTCAATTAATATTTATTCGGTCCGCACAGCCTCCGCGCAGCCTTTGAAATTTCCGCGCAGCTAACCTCTTGCCTTAGAGAAAACATTGGTCCTGGGAAAGGAGTGATTTTTTTATCATTCCTATGTGCAATACTTAAATAAGCAATCGATTGTTACTTAATACACTTAGAATATGTAACATTTAGCAATTTTCCGTTAACTTGTCAATTTAAATAGCTTACAATGAACTACTGTGAATAGTAAAGCGGTTGTAGAAAATATATGTCAGAAATTGCAGTTATATACTTATTTGATCTCAGAATAGTATTTTTATTAAAAATTAACAAGGGGCTCGTCGGCCACAGTAAAATTTAACAAGGGGATCGCTCGAGCCCTTCTGAGCCTCCTCCAGCCCACCCCTGTACATAATTATTATTGTACCTTCTCTAAATACAATAAAAAGAAAACCTTTCTTTGTTGTCGGTATCACAACCTTTTAAAAATACATATCGTTGTCATAACCCAAATATTGATCAATATTTTTAAATCAAAGTAAAGAAAAGAATAAAACAGTCATATAAAATATATAGCTTTATTTATTGCAAGCGAGATAACCATTATGTTTTATTAGTAACAATGAACCATTGCATAATAAACTCTCGCCTCGGAAATGTTAATAAACTTGATCTCGAGTTTATTCAAGTGACAAGTTCGAGTTACAATAATTGCGTAAAGAGACTCTCTCCAAGAACTTGCGGAAGCATATCGACTGTGGAAAGGAAAAAGGACGTAACCCACACATATCAAATTTTACAGGAGGCGCTAAAAACGCGTTTTGATGATTTTGTGACATATGCAAATTATGAATTATACACAACCTTGAAGTGCACGGAGACTTCTAAACTGGTGTTTAATTGACACAACCTAATATTAATTGCCACCTGTATGGTCGAGTGGTCAACATCGTTGGCTACCGCTACGGAGGTCACGGGTTCGAATCCCAGTACGGGCAGTTTTATAAATTGATTTTTCAATCGATTTATGAATTTCTGTTCAAAGGCATGGATGTATGTGATGTTTTGAATTCCCCCCTCCCACCCATCCTATCCTATGAACAGGGCGTATCGAGAGCGATTAGCTAACCACTAGTCCTGTCCTAGCCCTTTCCTTCTATTCCTACTCTCTTTGGAAAAAGAGAGGTTGAGCAACTGAGTAACAAGCAGTTCTTGTAGTAACATTTCTGTTGAGAAAAACTCCATTAGGAGTCCATATGATCCATATTGGGAGCGGACATGGTAAAAAAAAAAGATTCGAAAGCCCCAAGCGCGCGCCTAATGACCACTCGACCACACAGGCCGAATCTTAGGAGCCTCAAACGATCACGGAAATAGCGAGATCTCGGATGTAACGAGACAACATTCGTTGACATTTTAGCTTACGGTTTTCTCTATACATTTATTCACTTTTATAACGAGTGACCTCTCGGGCATACCGAGCAAAAATATCGTCAAAATTTTTCATAAAACTGCTCGACCACGGACCTGGTTGTAAAATAAAATTTATTTGTGGTACATAAAAAATACAATTCACAACATGACAGCAGAGACCAGTGGGCCATGAATTCGAAAATTTAAAAAATAAAAACAAAAATTGAAAAAACAACTTCCATATTCATTGATTATATCCTCAATAAATAGTACATAATCAGTAGTTAGAAAATTCTAAAAAATATATTAAATTATCATTTTACACTGAAAATAGTAATAAATATTTTTACATTTTTTTGATTATTTTTCAACTAATATTGAGATGTTGGCATATATTTTTTAACCATACTTAATCCCAATGACGGATTACCCTATAAGCGAACGAGGCGCGCGCTTGGGTCGTCAAGAATAACTAAAATTATATATATTTCCCATATACCTTTTGATCAGATTTTAATATATATTTATTAATTTACCATTAAATTTTCTGACGTTCTTATGTTATCCGAAAAATAGGGCCTCCAAATTTTATTGCGCCTGGGGCCTCCCATGTTCTTAATCCGCTACTGCTTCATCCCGATGAGGAGCATGTTCAGAAGTAAAATGAACATAAATTTTTCACAGATGTTTTTGAACCATAACATACAGGAACTTAAAATAGTTAATTAGCCACATTCTTTACACCACGTTTGTAGAAGCAATAGGAGAAGATGGCTGTAGATTAAAACACCACGGTCATTCGTGCCTTTGATTACAGATCCATAGCATGATTGAAAAACTAATGGATGAAAGTGTCCAAGCCGCTATTCTAGCTTAGGAAAACGGGTCAGAACGGAAGTACTTTACAGCTACTTTTCGACACCAAATCACAGATGAATTTCATTGATTATAATATATTTCAATAATTTCATAAAATTTAACAAATTTATGATTTTAAAATAAAGCGTGTGTGACACCAAAGTATGAATTAATTCTATGTTCATCATTTAATATCTTTGAATAATCAGATTGTATATTTTCTTTTGACAACTAATAAAGAATCAAATTATTGATATTTGATACTTCGTATCAATTTAACATCGGTAGAATAAAGAAAATTGTTTAACTTTGTTTGAAACAACCTTAAAAACTTTAAACGTTATTATCTTCGTAATATCAATGTTATTTTTGCAATATTCAAGATGATAGGTCAATGCATATTTGATGACAAAAAACGTTATGTCTTGACTGTATACAAACTACCGACCGTCCAAGTAACTGATGTTTTGAACGCATTTCTCAACCAACAACTGACTGTCAGTCGCGTAAAACACACCGCGACGTGAACATCTAACCGGTCACGTTCATAACTGCAACATAAATGAAAACATCGATACAAACTACCACAAATAAAAAGTTAACTAAACAGAAGTGTTCCTCGTTAATCATAACATAGACATATACAAAATATGTACAATTTTTAAGAATTTTAAAACAAATACTTATCTTGTAATAAGTATTTAGTAAATTGTTTTTTGGTGCATTTTTTTTTAAATTAAACCGTGAATTAAAAAGTGTACAAAACAATTAAAAATAAAAGTATATTTAACATATTGATTAAATAGTTATTTAATTAATAAAAATCAATTTTATTCTGATGAAAATAGCAATTTATTTCTTTCAGAAGAATTATCACATGAATATATTTTTGAAAATTATTGATAACTGAACACATTGTTTTGTACCATCTTATTAATATATTTGTTTTGATCAACGAAAGCTATTACATATATTTTTTTTAATAAAATTTTTGTGAAAGATTCGTATGAATTATGTGAGAAGGAGATTGATGTGAACAATTCCATATATTATTATTGAGTTCAAGATTCGCTGGTCCGCAAATTAAGAAAGTGCTTTATTTCATAGACAAAAGAAATAATTTCCCACCAGAGATTGTTCGCGGGCTGCGACTTCTTATTCACAATTTTACCATCCCAATCAAGTAAGTGAAATTATTATTCAAATTTCCACAATATCGTGGCATAAAGAGTGCACGATTTCTTTTTAACTGGTAACACAGAACGTCTAAATTTCGAATTACTTACGGGATTCCCAGTTATCGAGATGTTGTAATTACCTACGTGAATCTGTATTTCAAAATTTTAAATGGTATTCGATAACAACGAGGTTCATGTACTTACATGTAAGGGTTTGATGTCCATGGCCAATGTGAAGCATATGGCCTCCTAATGGAGGTCTCTCGACAGAAGTTTTTAGACTAATGATAAAGATAAGACTATTGGTTAACTAATCGCTCTTGCTACACCCAGTTGTGAAAGAATCGGAAATGATGGGAGGGAACTGATAGACATAACAAACACTCATTCCTTCGAACAGAAATTGATAAATCAATCGAAAAATGCTGTTCGTACTGGAGCTCGAGCCCGTGACGTCTGGAACGGAAGCCAACAACGCTAACCGTTGCGTCATAGGACCCGATAAATACTTACTTATCGATATATACCATCGCATTCGCTCATGATGATGAACTTCTGACTGTAGAAAATGCATGTTGATTTGCTTCAGTCATTTTAATATTTTTTTAATACTAACCATGTTATGCAAGTTTTTTCAGTGGTAATTTATATACAAATAAATTAACTTTCTTGTTGATATAAAATGTAATATAATGTTTAAATTACATACTATTAACAAAATAATGGGATGAAAATAGTTTCTCTCCCCTGCTTTCGTGGCTTTGTGCAGGGGTGGGCTGGAGGGGGCTCGGAGGGGCTCGTACGAGCCTTATGATATTTTTTACTAAGGCCGGCGAGCCCCTTGTTAATTTAAGAGAAAACAATATTCTCAGATCAAATTAGTACCTACATAACTGCAATTTCTGACTTATATATTATCTAAGACAGCTTCAGTATACACAGTAATACACTGTTAGCCATTTACATAGATGTATTTAGTAACAATCGATTACTTGTTTAAGTATTGCACATAATTACATAGAAGTGATAAAAAAATGCTCCGATATTAAGCAAGCCCCTTGTTAACGTATTGATAGCCCACCGCTGGCTTCGTGGTATATATAATATGACTATAATTACTATCGTGCCACACTTTATTTACTACCGTCAATTCTAACTAAAAGTGAATTTTGCTTCAGTCAGAAATCAATACAAAATTTAAAGTTATACGGGTAAAGGCATATTTTTTTGCTGTTGAAATTTGTACGATATCAGAAAATATATCTTGAATAGTAACAATTTACATTAAATCATTTTTAAATGGATTTGTGGGTGTGACTTACATATCGACACTAAAGTATCCAATCGCGGACCCTTTTTGTGGTCCCGCGATTTCGGGATTAACAATTTTTCAATCCCAAGATCCCAGGATTAGCACTTTCGCAATCCCAGAAATTTGCGGATTTCCTAAAATTACCAGTGTGGGACTTTTTTTAGCTCTTCCGAGAATTTTTGAATCCAAAATCCGAAGAATTTAGGGATTTTCTCAAATGAACAGCGTTTAACCTTCTTTTTTTAAGCTCTTCCGTGTTTCATTTTCTCAATCCCGGGATTGGATACCCATATCGGCCTAATCGACACCTCCTACGTAAATTATTGTAACTTTAATATTAACACTTTACAGAAGAGTGGTTTAAAAAGACAAAAGCTTAGTGTAAGTCGATCCTTTGATCGTCTTACACCAATTTATATTTATAATTGACAATGAAGATAGCAAATTTTGTCCAAAATGATCAAAAGCACGACGTACACCGAGCTGACTAAGCTTCTCTCGTTTTAAACCACTCTCTTCTAATGTTCCAATACTTTACGTAGGCAGTACCGGCGCGAGGTTATTTGTCACCCTAGGCAACGGTTATTGACGCGCCCCCTTTTTAACAAACTGTGGATTTTTTTATGCATGTCGGCTCTCAATGTGAATCATTTAGACTACTAATGGAGGTATCTCAAAAGAAGTTTTTTACGAGAACTGTTTGTTAGTCAGTCGCTCAACCTACCTTTTTCGAATTATATAGAATACGATACATAATTATAACGAACAGATACAAGTATACACTATTATTTGTTATTAGAATATAAAAAATAATTTGATTACTCAATTTATGCGCTCCTTATGATTTGCGCACTAGGCGATTGCCTTTTTTGCCTGTATGGTAGCGCCGGCCCTGTACGTAAGAGGTGGAGGATAATTAGAAGATACAATCAATCAATAATTTTTGTAACGCTAAGAAAAAAACTGTTAGGCGTATTTTTTGTATTTTAATATTAAACTTTATAAAAATTCATCATGACAGTTAAAAAAATGCAAATAACTCTGTTCGAAACGGTCATTTATAATGGCGCTATATGAATACCAAACAGTTTTAATGAGGTTATACAAAAACGATTAACAGTTGTCCCAATTTAAAAATATATAGTTATTATTATTACATATGCAAACTTTTAATAAACTTAATGAAACATGAGACGCTTTTTTAAATCTATTGAAAAAAACTCGTGATACTTACCTATTAAAATACCTGCTTGTTTACTATAAAAAATACTTGATTTATAACCGTATGCAAAGCTTGATTTGCATCTTGTATACTGTCTGTATCAACATAACTTTTGTTTGACGACAAAGCACAGAAAATTGAAATCAAGAATACCGAGTGAGCAGTGACAGATTAAGTAATCGCGAGTTCCCGGGCGCAATCAAATGGGTAGGCCCTGTTTTTCGAATTACTCAAACTGAATTTAAAAAAATATATGTGCTTAAAGAATATGATATATAAGATTTCAGGCCCAAAGCGCACGCCTCGTGCCCTTATGGGGTAATCCGCCACTGCGTGTGAGTATTCATCGTTAAATAGCTGGAACGCTGATAATATTATATTCTTATTCTAGAATTTTCCTGTGAAATTACTTCATAGCTCATGTAAAAGGAAGATATTGTGTTTCTTGTCAATAAAAACTGAATATTAATACTGACACAGTTCATTTTGTTTTATGTCAGTAATTTAAAAAAAATACGTTTAGATTTAATATTGATATTTTTGTTTTGATTAAATTTCGTGAAAGTTTTTGATATATTGAATGAAATAAAGTTGATTAGGACTTAGTTAACAAACTTTTAAGAGAGTTTTCTTTTATTAAATACACGATTGTCATGGTGTGTTTTTACTATTTTTTATAATTTCAAATGTATATTTGAAAGGAAATAGGACGTAACCCTCAGTTTTTCTAAAACAGCTTTTTTCGATAATTACAATGTATACAACTTGACACACGTTATATCAAAAGGATGGAAGCTGAAAATGTCGAATTGGTGCCTAAATTTAGCTTTTATGTTTGAAAAAGATGACCTTAAAAGAAAAAGTTAAAACCAAGAAAAGGGACTGAAATAAAGGTTTATCCTAGACAACTTCTTTAATTAATATTAGTTTATGTCAATTGAACACTAGTTTAGAAGTCTTCGTACACTTCAAGGTTGTGTATAATTCATAATTTGCATATGGCCCAAAAATCACCAAAACAAGTTTTTGTGTGGGTTACATCCTTTTTCCTTTCCACAGTCGATATGAAATAGCAATAAAAATGCGCATCCACTGACTGGTTGTCTAAATACATACTGTTTTATACAAAAAGAATTCGAAAAATTGATGGTGTTCGAGTTCGGGGCAATAGTTGAAAAAATATATAAATATGAAATATAAAAATTGAAATTAGATGCAACTTTAAATTATAATTTCTAAATGGAATACGATGTCATTTTTACATAGTCAAAAAAAAATAATTATAATGAATATAACAATTCAAATAACTTGATAGCATATCGACTGTGGAAAGGATAAAAGACGTAACACGTGTTTTGATGATTTTGGGTCATATGAAAATTATGAATTATACACAACCTTGAAGTGCATGAAAACTTCTAAGCTGGTGTTTAATTGATATAATCTAATATTGATTAAATAAATTGTCTAGGAAAAACCTTAATTTCAGACTTTTTTCTTGGTTTTAATTTTTTACAAGGTCATCTTTTTCAAATTAAAAAGCTAAATTTAGATACTAATTCGGCATTTGCAGCTTGCATCCTTTTAACAGAACGTGTATTAAGTTTGATACATTGTGATTATTGAAAAAAAACCTGTTTTGAAAAAACTGTGGGTTACGTCTTTTTTCCTTTCCACAGTCGATATATATTATTCAGGTGGGGGCACGCTTTTTTTCTATGAGCGTCTGGTCAGTAAAATTATTGATGAGAACGATAAAGACCCATTTCATAGGTTTGCGATCGACGCATTGACCATGCGTGATATATTATAGAAACGCCCTTTTGGCTTTCCACCCAGGATGTAAACCCATTCAAGTTTTTTTTCTACGAACATTTTGGGTTGTAAACATTGAAAACAATATTCATAACAATGGTATTCAATTAAAATTTATAATTTTCACATTCTCTTTAAACAATGTAGAAAATTTTGCGCCTATTTGTGAGTTCAAATATCCCATTGTTCCATATCAATAAAAAAATGTCAGAAACTTCTAGTATTGTGTTGTTTTATTATAGAAACTGAAACACACTTTTAAAAAATCTTATTACTCAAGTATCTGCAATCTAAGAAGTACAGATATTTAAATATATTGTTCAGAAAAGTACACTTACACAGCATTTTCATTTTGCAGAGTTTTGTGGAAGTAATTGCAATAGTATGATTAGAGGTTCATTTTCATTTATTACAGCTTAAAGAATACTTCTTCATAGATAAGTATTTTTAAGTATCACGTATGCAAAATAGTTTGTCTGCATCCTGTGGTTTTTTTTACGTACACACATAAAAAACATACTTTTTTATTTTGGTTACTAATTGATTATTTGCAGTGGTGTAGTGGGTGCCAGGTCGGCGACCTGCCACCTGAAAATGAGCCAGGGCGCCGCCTTGCCACTTTTTTGACTTGTAACTTAATTTTCAAGTACATACATATGACGTATAATCAAAACCGTTTTTTATTGATTTAATTGTTAAAACTTGTGTTTTTTTAACTTCGGACGGATATAAAAAAAATTGGGAAGAAATCAATGACCGACCTAGTTTCTATTTATTTACCACTACACCACTGATTATTTGTCTTCCCAATATAATCTTAACATGATTCATACGTGAAAAATTCTGGATTTATTTTCATTTAATATATTTATTATATATACATATAAACAGTGGTGTAGTGGTAAATAAATAGGAACCAGGTCGGTCATTGATTTCTTCCCTATTTTTTTTTGATTTTTTTATCTCTGTCCGAATTTTAAAAACCACAAGTCTTAACAATTAAATCAATAAAAGAACGCGCAATTATTTTTTAAACAAACTGTACTCACTATATGTACTTGAAAATTAAGTAACAAAAGTGGCAGGGCGACGCCCTGGTTCATTTTCAAGTATCAGATCGCCGACCTGGCCCCACTACACCACTGCATATAAAGCTACATTACCAAGGTACAAAGTGCTGCAAGTGTCTTGTGAGTCGTAGTTTGCTGACCCGTGCTAGTTAATGCACTTCTTAATATTTTTTTAAAAAGTAGGAAGCCATTTTATCAGACCTGACTTACAAGAAAAAGTTTTTCTAAAAATAAATCATTGATAAGATTACCGATTTACATTGTCGACGTTTCTAAGTATCCGCTTACATTGAACAGCACAGAATGGGCATTGTTTTTAAAAAGTGTTTGTTGTTAACTAATTAAAAAGTGAACGATTCGTGTCGAAATGTATTAGCGATGCAACTTCCGAGGTCAAACCAGTCCATTGGAAATTTAATAATAAATTTATCATGGCCCATCCGTTAAACAATTATAATAAACTAGCTGTAAGCCCGTTGACCTCAACGGAGAGATTTTTGTTGCATTTTTAAGTAGTCAGAAAAGTAACTGGCGTGAAAAATAAATTACTAACCTATTTATTGAATAATCCAGAAATTCTGATAGTAAAAGAAATATCTCGGGGCGTATATCGACAGCCCTGCCCTGCAGTATTTAAATTGTAAATTATTTATTTTTGGAATAATGTTCTAGTTTGCTAACAACTATTTTTCGTAATAGCAGAAATTTTGTAAATTATTTAATTTTTGGAATAATGTTTATGTTTGCTAACAACCATTTTTCTTAGAAGCAGAAATTTCGTTAATTATTTTATTTTTGGTATAATTTTTAAGTTTGCTAACAATTATTTTTCATAGTAGCAAAAATAGTCCTTGTAAATTACTTAATTTTTGGAATAATGTTTAAGTTTGCTAACAATTATTTTTTCTATTAGCAGAAATAGACCTCGTAAATTATTTAATTTTTGGAATAATGTTTAAATTTGCTAACAACCATTTTTCATAGTAGCAAAAATAGTCCTTGTAAATTACTTAATTTTTGGAATAATGTTTAAGTTTGCTAACAATTATTTTTCCTATTAGCAGAAATAGACCTCGTAAATTATTTAATATTTGGAATAATGTTTAAGTTTGCTAACAACCATTTTTCTTAGAAGCAGAAATTTCGTTAGTTATTTTGTTTTTGGTATAATTTTTAAGTTTGCTAACAATTATTTTTCATAGTAGCAAAAATAGTCCTTGTAAATTACTTAATTTTTGGAATAATGTTTAAGTTTGCTAACAATTATTTTTCCTATTAGCAGAAATAGACCTCGTAAATTATTTAATTTTTGGAATAATGTTTAAGTTTGCTAACAACCATTTTTCTTAGCAGAAATAGACCTCGTAAATTATTTAATTTTTGGAATAATGTTTAAGTTTGTTAACAATTATTTTTCCTATTAGCAGAAATAGACCTCGTAAATTATTTAATATTTGGAATAATGTTTAAGTTTGCTAACAACCATTTTTCTTAGAAGCAGAAATTTCGTTAGTTATTTTGTTTTTGGTATAATTTTTAAGTTTGCTAACAATTATTTTTCATAGTAGCAAAAATAGTCCTTGTAAATTACTTAATTTTTGGAATAATGTTTAAGTTTGCTAACAACCATTTTTCTTAGAAGCAGAAATTTCGTTAATTATTTTGTTTTTGGTATAATTTTTAAGTTTGCTAACAATTATTTTTCATAGTAGCAAAAATAGTCCTTGTAAATTATTTAATTTTTGGAATAATGTTTATGTTTGCTAACAACCATTTTTCTTAGAAGCAGAAATTTCGTTAATTATTTTATTTTTGGTATAATTTTTAAGTTTGCTAACAATTATTTTTCATAGTAGCAAAAATAGTCCTTGTAAATTACTTAATTTTTGGAATAATGTTTAAGTTTGCTAACAATTATTTTTTCTATTAGCAGAAATAGACCTCGTAAATTATTTTGTTTTTGGTATAATTTTTAAGTTTGCTAACAACCATTTTTCATAGTAGCAAAAATAGTCCTTGTAAATTACTTAATTTTTGGAATAATGTTTAAGTTTGCTAACAATTATTTTTCCTATTAGCAGAAATAGACCTCGTAAATTATTTAATATTTGGAATAATGTTTAAGTTTGCTAACAACCATTTTTCTTAGAAGCAGAAATTTCGTTAGTTATTTTGTTTTTGGTATAATTTTTAAGTTTGCTAACAATTATTTTTCATAGTAGCAAAAATAGTCCTTGTAAATTACTTAATTTTTGGAATAATGTTTAAGTTTGCTAACAATTATTTTTCCTATTAGCAGAAATAGACCTCGTAAATTATTTAATTTTTGGAATAATGTTTAAATTTGCTAACAACCATTTTTCATAGTAGCAAAAATAGTCCTTGTAAATTACTTAATTTTTGGAATAATGTTTAAGTTTGCTAAAAATTATTTTTCCTATTAGCAGAAATAGACCTCGTAAATTATTTAATATTTGGAATAATGTTTAAGTTTGCTAACAACCATTTTTCTTAGAAGCAGAAATTTCGTTAATTATTTTGTTTTTGGTATAATTTTTAAGTTTGCTAACAATTATTTTTCATAGTAGCAAAAATAGTCCTTGTAAATTACTTAATTTTTGGAATAATGTTTAAGTTTGCTAACAATTATTTTTCATAGTAGCAAAAATAGTCCTTGTAAATTACTTAATTTTTGGAATAATGTTTAAGTTTGCTAACAATTATTTTTCCTATTAGCAGAAATAGACCTTGTAAATTATTTAATTTTTGGAACAATGTTTATGTTTGCTAACAACCATTTTTCTTAGAAGCAGAAATTTCGTTAATTATTTTATTTTTGGTATAATTTTTAAGTTTGCTAACAATTATTTTTCATAGTAGCAAAAATAGTCCTTGTAAATTACTTAATTTTTGGAATAATGTTTAAGTTTGCTAACAATTATTTTTTCTATTAGCAGAAATAGACCTCGTAAATTATTTAATTTTTGGAATAATGTTTAAATTTGCTAACAACCATTTTTCGTATATATATAAATAAATAGTTAATTAAATTATTATATATAATTGAGCAGCCCTATATAGCCGTTCACAACCCTGCAGGTGGAAATCTTGGAATTCAATATCGTTTAGTGCAAGATTTCACCCACAGATGTCATTATTAGTTCACTTAAAACGCGTTCTTATTTTTTGCTTTGTATTATTTAAATTATATAAAGTTTTTATATCGCTTTTCTCAAGAGGATTCGTAGACCAGTGTGTAAGCCGTCCGAACGACGCGCATGAAAATTGGGGCATGGTATCGAATCCCACAGCTGGAGAGAATATTTTTTGAAAATTAATTGTTTTTACACATAATAAAATAAAAATGTCATGATTTCAAAAATTCACTCATGACGTCAGAGAAAAATGAAGAAATGAATTAATGACGACAGCGGGGCAGGATGGGGGGGTGGGGGACCGTCTTTCTTGACGTCATCGAATAGGCGAAATCGCGACCATAATATACAAACGAAAAAAGTATCTCTTTAGTATGAATAAAAAAATGTTGACAGCGTGGCTGGGGCGGAGGAGGGGAAGGGGAAATCGGGGACAATTTACAGACAGACGGACAGACAGACGGACGGACGGACGGACGGACATTAACGACTATTAATATATAGATTGTTCAATACTTTTATAATAACGCACTTGTTTATATAATATGAGTCATGTTAACAATTTATTAGAATCCTCAATATTTCTCACCAACAATTTCAATCACTTCATTTTGCGAGATTTCACAGCGAGAAGTTTGATTCCAAATTCTAATTCTGAATAGTAAATATTCTAGAAAAATAAAACCAAAGACAATGCCTGCATGCTGCATGCGGCACAAAAACATAAAGTCGACGGCCTGCTATGACATAAATATATAATATGTTTATCATTTTTATGACAATTGTAATCAATATTCATGTGTGAAAGATACTTTTCGTAGATTATACGAGTATGCATAATTAATAATCTAATATTAAAATATCTCTCATATGTGGGTGGATGTTATATGAATATATTATAAAATTATATAGAATCTATATATTAATACTCGATAATGTCCGTCCGTATGATTGTCCGATTGTCCTCGAATTTTAGAATTTCGAGAACTCGGTATTTACAATTTATCCAGATATTTTAAAAGTTTTGTATCTTTTGTTTTAAATAACGAGTAAACGAGTTTATGCTTTGGACAAGGTAAATTTATGCTCAAATACTAATATAAATAAAGTAAGCGAAATAGTTTGATAGATTGGGGTCAACGAGATTAAAATACGGCAAAGTGAGCCAAGTTACGATGATGGGAAAAAGTGAACTGACCCACCCTTTTTATTGCATAATTTCAATCATTTTTTCTCTAAAATACATTGTTTATGCTTTCGATGGATTCGTCGGTAACTTTGTGGAAGTTCATTTGAATATAAAATACAAAATAACTTAGATTATTCCATGTATTGTGCTACAAGCTGTGACACGTGTTTCGCCTCTTTCAGAGGCATCCTCAGACAGACTTACTTTTACTTACTGAAAGTAAGTCTGTCTGAGGATGCCTCTGAAATAGGCAAAACACGTGTCACAGTTTGTAGCACAATATGTGGAATAATCTAAGTTATTTTGTATTACTTTTTTATGCTTATTTATTTAATAAACTTTCACATAAAATTAAAAGTTGATGACAGTTCCCACAAAAAATAATTGAAAACGTAATTGCACTTAAAAGTCAAATGGAAAAGTTTCACCATTTTTATGTTTGGTTCACTTCAACTCTTAAAGACTCATATATTCCTAAAAATAAGCTTCGTTTGGCGAACTAGTGAAGTTAATTTATTTTATATAATACAAAAAAAATCCTTCAGTTGGGGCCAACGGGCTTACAGCTAGTTCAAAATAAATACATCACCTCTGAAATGTCATCGATTTGCTTGTCAAATTCATATAAGAACCTGATACCAACTTATTTAACTCAACTGCAACTGTACAAGTTTTGTAAATACGACAGGTCAACTATGTACTATTTTAACGCTTAGCTCTTTCCAACAGTGACAGTAATTCACAACCTATATGACAGGAGTCCCCAACCTTTTTGAACCCTAGAGCGCATTCTAAACGATTGGTAAGGCGGCGGGCACCACCTATTCTTCTAAGGATATTTATAATTGGACTAGGATAATAAATAATGTCTATACTTTGATTTTATGAAGTTCATGTTTAAAAATAATGATTCATCAAAATACGTCAAACCGGAAAAGGATTGTATTTTGTATGCCGCTTTTTTTAGCAAGGGATTTTTTTTGTCCACTGTATCCCAAAAGACCTTCTCAAATATTAATGATTTCAATAACATATCATTCTTAAGATCTAAAATTTATAATTCTAGTTTTTGTGCCTTTCCTTGAAGAAGATTTTCAATACACAAAGCTCTCACATCATTGTTTCTGCAATGCTGATAAATATCATACAACAACAAAAAATGTAATGAAGTATGTAAGACCTTCGGTATGAGATCGATTTTAATGTTTCAGTATACACAGTGGTACATTTTCGCCATTTACATTGATTAGTTTACGATAAATTGCATATTGTTACATATCAAGCTCTTAGTATGTAAAGTAACATCCGATTGATAATTTAAATATTGCAAATAGAAGTGTTAAAAGAATTACTCATTATTATAAAAAAAACAATCAAGAAGGAATATGTATAGGTAACTCACCAGACAATTTTAATTTCTGAAAGTAGCTCACATCCTTATTGAGTTTGGAGACCACTGATTTAGAGTGTATTCATATTATTTTTAAATATTCTTACCGACTCCAGTTCTAATTCAATCAATAAGTTGTGATGGTCATATATAAAATGACAGCTCTGTTATGGTCATTTGGGACTCATCATTCAAAGGGACTTTTGAAAAATATCTTTACAATATCTCATACTGATACGACATTTATTAAATAGAGTAGGATAGACAATTCAACTGTTTCATATGTTATTTATTACTCATGATATTAAATATAATATAATAAGGCTGGTGAACTTTTTTTTTATCCATGTCCAATATATCATATTATTATATCGACTGTGGAAAGGAAAAAGGACAATATTAAATTTTACAGGAGGCGCTAAAAACATGTTTTGATGATTTTGTGACGTATGCAAATTATGAATTATACACAACCTTGAAGTGCACGGAGACTTCTAAAATGGTGTTTAATTGACATAATCTAATATTGATAAGATAAATTGTCTAGGAAAAACCTTTATTTCAGTCTTTTTTATTGGTTTTAACTTTTTACAAGGTCATCTTTTTCAAACTTAAAAGCTAAATTTAGATACTAATTCGGCATTTGCAGCTTGCACCCTTTTGATAGAACGTGTACATATTAGGTTTAATGCATTGTGATTACCTAAAAAACACTGTTTTGAAAAAACTGTGGGTTACATCCTTTTTCCTTTCCACAGTCGATATGTATTATAACAGTAGGTGTTCCGCTCCTGAAGTTACCTTAATTTCACCAATGACCAGCGATCGAATAACGGTAGAAAATTTAATTGGTGTAATGAGCAGAAAGAAGGTTTCGGTGGAGGAGGGGACGGAAGTTCAGAATGCCGCAATTATTGCTGAAAACATTCCCATGTGAATGATTTTCCCGCCATTTTCTGACGTATAGTTGCTCGCGAATTACACGCGTGCAAGGTTTTGGCTTGCGTGTGTAGCCATTTTACGAACGTGCACGCATTTTATTCTCCGACAACATAATAGTTTTAATTGGATGCATTTATGAACTTATTATTTCGCGGAGGTTGACGTTTGATTCATCCACCACATAATGTATATATACCATACCTTATTGTCGCAATTATTCAACACCTATTTAGACATGGTAATAAGGGTTCGGTGATTCTTCCGAACACGAATTTTCCAACGAATACATCGTACACCGAATCTTCCGAACACAGAACCTTTCGCACACAAAACCTTCCGGACATAGAATACTCCGAACGCAGAAAATCGTTATAACGTAAAATGTTTTATAACAATTATGCCAAATATTTTTTCGAATAAAAACAAGAAAAACATTTAATTATAATGTATATGAACAGTTTATCATTTAATTAACGTATTTTGGCTTATTAATTTAGAAAAAATGTGCTGTACTTTAATTGGGCCGATATTTTTGATTATATTGAAAAGAAATATCATTCATATATCACAATATGTTTACATAATTTTGTTATCTTATTGATACTCATATATTAAACATTCACTCGGCAGATACAAAAAATGTGTACATCAAATTTTTAACATATTTATCAATTTTTAATTGCAACGTGATATTTTTATAACATAATATTACACATTATAATAAAACAATGATTTTTGTATTTAAAATATTTAAATGTACGGATTATTCTGTGTACGGAGTATTCTAATTCCGGAAGATTCGGTGTACAAAGTATTCTTGTTCGAAGATTTCGTGTTCGGAAGATTCTTGTTCGGAAGAATCCGTTCACCGGTAATAAGATATAGATGTAGAGTATATTGCATAATATCATAAGCGAGTCTTTCTGTGAATGACAGCTTCCAATTCCTTGATGTATATTGAATAAAAAGGCTGAAAATATCAGTTATAAAAACATTTTTAAAATGAATGATGTGTAAAATGATAATAGTTACATGTTTGATAGGAAAATAAGTTACCATTCCGAGCATATGAAGGAGCATCTAAACTTAAAGGTTATTTGTCAAACATGGCTTGTTTTTTTAAGCCGATATATTTATATTCACGATCCATTCATAATAATATAAATCAGTCGTAATATTTTGTTTAAAGTAAGCACACTTTTCTCTACAGATACGTAGAAACCTCTTAATAAATAACATAACATCATTATGTTAATCATTCAATCGAGGAACAGTTCTGATTCAGACCATCATACCCAACGGCTCAATATTTACGGTTATTATTATAATTTCCTCCGTGGTGCATTGGTACCGTTTGGTCAGTAGGGAACGCATCGAGAAGGACGCAACCTTCAGCGTTCAATAACACCTTTTGTGATATGTAGAACACCTGGAGCTTGTTTTTAATCATTCCTGAAACATAAACAATTATAATTTAAATTTAATCTAGGCTTGTCAAGTAACTAACGTCTTTGGTTTTATGAATACTTCATTTTTACAACACTAGCTCATAGTAAAAAGAGTTCATTTTTACATATTGTTTTCTCTTTTCAATAATACTAGCTGTAAGCCCGTTGACCTCAACGGGAGGATTTTTGTTGCATTTTTAAGTAGTCAGAAAATTACAAACCTATTTATTGAATAAGCCAGAGATTCTAAAAATAAAATAAATATATCGGGGCATATATCGACAGCCCTGCCCTGTAGTATTTAAATTGTAAATTATTAAATCTTTGGAATAATGTTCAAGTTTGCTAACAATCATTTTTCATAGTAGCATAAATCGATCTCGGCGCATATATCGACAGCCCTGCAGTTTTTAAATTGTAAATTATAAAATTTTTGGAATAATGTTCAAAGTTGCTAACATTCATTTTTCGTAGTATATATTTTATTTAACTAATTTTCAAGTACGCTAACAAAAATATTTCGTAGAAAAAGAAAAAGACCCGAGGACATCAGTACGCACACATTTGTGAATTGTTAAATGTGATTTGTGAAAAGTGATTATTTTATCGACTATTAATATATATACGGAGGACCGTCTTTCTTGACGTCATCGAAAAGGCGAAATCGCGACCATATACAAACGAAAAAAGAGTATGTCTTTAGTATGAAAATAAAAAAATGGTGACAGCAGCGGGGCTGGGGCGGCGGAGGGGGAGGGGAAATCGGGGACAATTTACAGACAGACAGACGGACGGACGGACGGACGGACATTATCGACTATTAATATATAGACTAGCTGTAAGCCCGTTGACCTCAACGGAGGGATTTTTGTTGCATTTTTAAGTAGTCAGAAAAGTTACTGGCGTGAAAAATAAATTACTAACCTATTTATTGAATAATCCAGAAATTCTGATAGTAAAAGAAATATCTCGGGGCGTATATCGACAGCCCTGCCCTGCAGTATTTAAATTGTAAATTATTTATTTTTGGAATAATGTTCTAGTTTGCTAACAACTATTTTTCGTAATAGCAGAAATTTCGTAAGTTATTGAATTTTTGGAATAATGTTTAAGTTTGCTAACAACCATTTTTCCTAGAAGCAGAAATTTTGTAAATTATTTAATTTTTGGAATAATGTTTATGTTTGCTAACAACCATTTATCTTAGAAGCAGAAATTTCGTTAATTATTTTATTTTTGGTATAATTTTTAAGTTTGCTAACAATTATTTTTCATAGTAGCAAAAATAGTCCTTGTAAATTACTTAATTTTTGGAATGTTTAAGTTTGCTAACAATTATTTTTCCTATTAGCAGAAATAGACCTCGTAAATTATTTAATTTTTGGAATAATTTTTAAGTTTGCTAACAATTATTTTTCCTATTAGCAGAAATAGACCTCGTAAATTATTTAATTTTTGGAATAATGTTTAAGTTTGCTAACAACCATTTTTCATTGTAGCAAAAATAGTCCTTGTAAATTACTTAATTTTTGGAACAATGTTTAAGTTTGCTAACAACTATTTTTCGTATTAGCGGAAATTTCGTAAATTATTTAATATTTGGAATAATGTTTAAGTTTGCTAACAACCATTTTTCTTAGAAGCAGAAATTTCGTTAATTATTTTATTTTTGGTATAATTTTTAAGTTTGCTAACAATTATTTTTCATAGTAGCAAAAATAGTCCTTGTAAATTACTTAATTTTTGGAATGTTTAAGTTTGCTAACAATTATTTTTCCTATTAGCAGAAATAGACCTCGTAAATTATTTAATTTTTGGAATAATGTTTAAGTTTGCTAACAACCATTTTTCATAGTAGCAAAAATAGTCCTTGTAAATTACTTAATTTTTGGAACAATGTTTAAGTTTGCTAACAACCATTTTTCTTAGAAGCAGAAATTTCGTAAATTATTTTATTTTTGGTATAATTTTTAAGTTTGCTAACAATTATTTTTCATAGTAGCAAAAATAGTCCTTGTAAATTACTTAATTTTTGGAATAATGTTTAAGTTTGCTAACAATTATTTTTCCTATTAGCAGAAATAGACCTCGTAAATTATTTAATTTTTGGAATAATGTTTAAGTTTGCTAACAACCATTTTTCATAGTAGCAAAAATAGTCCTTGTAAATTACTTAATTTTTGGAATAATTTTTAAGTTTGCTAACAATTATTTTTCCTATTAGCAGAAATAGACCTCGTAAATTATTTAATTTTTGGAATAATGTTTAAGTTTGCTAACAACCATTTTTCATAGTAGCAAAAATAGTCCTTGTAAATTACTTAATTTTTGGAACAATGTTTAAGTTTGCTAACAACAATTTTTCTTAGAAGCAGAAATTTCGTAAATTATTTTATTTTTGGTATAATTTTTAAGTTTGCTAACAATTATTTTTCATAGTAGCAAAAATAGTCCTTGTAAATTACTTAATTTTTGGAATAATGTTTAAGTTTGCTAACAATTATTTTTCCTATTAGCAGAAATAGACCTCGTAAATTATTTAATTTTTGGAATAATGTTTAAGTTTGCTAACAACCATTTTTCATAGTAGCAAAAATAGTCCTTGTAAATTACTTAATTTTTGGAATAATGTTGAGTTTGCTAACAATTAGTTTTCCTATTAGCAGAAATATACCTCGTAAATTACCTAATTTTTGGAATAATGTTTAAGTTTGCTGACAATTTTTTTCGTAGTGACAAAAATTTCGTAAAATATTAAATCTTTGGAATAATATTCAAGTTTGCTAACAATCATTTTTCATAGTAGCATAAATCGACCTCGGCGCATATATCGACAGCCCTGCAGTTTTAAATTGTAAATTACTTAATTTTTGAAATAATGTTTAAGTTTGCTAATAATCATTTTTCACATGCAAAATGGTATAAATTAATTGCACATTTTATCAAAACAAAATTATCAATTTTCCATGTTACAATCAAATGCATATTTATCAAATTAATCAGAATAAATTAACTTCACTAATTCACCAAACGGAGCTTATTTTTAGGAATATATGAGTCTTTAAGGGAACCAAACATAAAAATGGTGAAACTTTTCCATTTGACTTTTAAGTGCAATTACGTTTTCAATTAATTTTTGTGGGAACTGTCATCAACTTTTAATTTTATGTGAAAGTTTTTTCAATAAATAAGCATAAAAAAGTAATACAAAATAACTTAGATTATTCCACGTATTGTGCTACAAACTGTGACACGTGTTTCGCCTATTTCAGAGGCATCCTCAGACAGACTTACTTTCAGTAAGTAAAAGTAAGTCTGTCTGAGGATGCCTCTGAAAGAGGCGAAACACGTGTCACAGTTTGTAGCACAATACGTGGAATAATCTAAGTTATTTTTTATTTTATATTCAAATGAACTTCCACAAAGATACCGACGAATCCATCGAAAGCATAAACAATGTATTTTAGAGAAAAAATGATTGAAATTATGCAATAAAAAGGGTGGGTTCAGTTCACTTTTTCCCATCATCCTAACTTGGCTCACTTTGCCGTATTTTAATCTCGTTGACCCCAATCTATCAAACTATTTCGCTTACTTTATTTATATTACTATTTGAGCATAAATTTACCTTGTCCAAAGCATAGACTCGTTTACTCGTTATTTAAAACAAAAGATACAAAACTTTTAAATTATCGGGATAAATTCTAAATACCCTCTGTTAAAAAGTAAAATATTTAATAGCCGTCAGCATATGACACACATGGAATATTTGCATTTAACTGTCGAAACTATATTATGTAAAATATACCACATTCATATTTGACAGACGTCACAATCTTGAATAAAAACAATCGAAGTCAGTTTGTGAATCACAAATATCGTTCCATTTTCAAATGCTTGATTTATATAATGTATTTTTATCGCCTTGATATTTATGACGTTAGCTCAGTTGATAGAGAGCTCGACTGGTAATCCAGAGTTCTGTGTTCGATCCACGGTCGCGGCGTTTTTTTGTATGAAATTTTTTCAGCGATTTGTATCGTCAAATAATAAACAGTGTATTGGGAAAATATGTCTTTAGTATGAATAAAAATATTGCGTCAGCGGAGCTTTGAGAAGGGAGGGGGAAGGGGCAGGGGGAGGGGATATCGCGGACAATCATTCAGACGGACGGACATTATCGAGTATTAATATATAG